>QXTE01000238.1:1374756-1954710 GCA_003942145.1 Platysternon megacephalum | reverse complement strand
CCCCCCCCCCCCCCCCCAGGAAAAAAGATTTAAAGGGGCCATGCTCTCTAAACCCCAAAGGGGTTACACATGAAAAACAATACATTTCACATGAGTAACTAAAAGCCATAAACTAGCCCAGGTTCAGTGGTGGCTCTGCATCTGAGTTACCTGGGGCAATGCCCCACTCTGAACAATGGAGAAATAAAACCAGAGTAACGTATACAGAATGGTTCGGAGTAGTCTGGGAGAGAACTTTAGCTGGTCTTCCAGATACAGGGCCCATTTCTTCTCTCACTGCCAATAGGGTAAATCAGGAGTAAGTGTTAAAATCAGTGGAGTGACACTGCTGTAAAAAGGTGATAAGTGAGAGGAGATTCAGGCCCTAAGGATCTACAGGGGGAAGATGCCCCAGTTTATGTCATGCTTCAATAGATTAGCAGCACTTCACTGATCAACCTGGCCACCGCAACAAAGCAGCTGCCCTTAATTACTGAATACAGCAGCAGCTGAGCCAAGTAATGCTGCCCAACCTAAAGTTCTGGCCCATGTTTCCTTAAGAACGGGAGATTTGCTCTAACCCTAAACAAATGGTTTAATACATGAATGTCATGGACACATTGAATGTTGTGTTTTCAATGCAGCCTGAAACCAGGGAAGAGTTGCACAACTTCAGGGTTTGTTGTGAACATTTCACACAGTCCTACACATGGTTGCTAGCTGTTCAAGACCAGAATCTCTCACCTTCTCCATGAAGATGCAACTGACAGTTATTTAAATGGGAGAAAGGCCCAGGAGAACACCTGGGCTTATGTGTGACCCTCCCTTTAAAATTCAGGACTGTGATAGTGAATCCCTGAAAGGCAAAAAAGCTATGGTACTCTTTGGTACCAAGCCTATACAACTATTTTGTAATTGGTTGTCTATAAAAAGGTTCATTAAGACACATATTTGAAAGTGTACTCCTTAGAAGCAGGGTCTCTGTGCTGTAGTAGGAGCTTTTAACATTTAGTAAACAGTTATTTCACTATAACATGGGCTTTTTATTGTTAATTATCATAAAAGAAACAGCCCAACAATAATTTGCTAGTCAGTACAGCTGTGAGATTTAAATGGGAAAATTATCTCTTGTCTCAGCAAGGAAGTAATTGATTTCAATGCACTTAAAGATATAATACCAGTTGCTGCATGTTCTTTTCTTTTCTTCCTTCAAAGATCTGACACCATTATGTCATTGATATAAATGGAATCTCGAAGGTGCATCTAAAATTCTCTCCCTTTGCAAATTCTGGCTCTTTGTTAACTAAATGGGAATGTATTCCAGGTGAAAAATGGCCCAAGGTCAGAGTTACAGTCCAGGTCAGTGCCCGAGCCTTTCATTTTGTTTTTCTTTATAAATGTCTGTACTCGGTCTTTTCTCACTTCATTGCTAATCATTGTGATTTTGCTAAACTGGAAAAAAAATCACACTTTTAAAAAGGCCGTCAAAATAGAGGGCAGAAGAGTCTTTGTTGGAAGGCCATCTGTTATTGCAGTCAACTGAAGTTAACTAGAAGGCAGCTCATGGTACTTGAAACTAAATTTAATTAGAGGAGATGGACTAAAAAAAGAACCGTACATTTAAAGATGCCTTGCAGTGCATTAGATGTTTTTTCCCCCTGGACTTTAACAACTTCTTATACAGCCACACAATATCAAGTGTCCTAAGGGTAGTTGAGGTAGGAACACAAAGAATCAACACTTAAGGCAGGATATGTATGGCTTTTTAATCAGAACTTCACATTACATTACATTTAATTCACAAACACAATACAAAGCTGACCTGCAGCTGTTATTTTTTCCCTTATTGTTTTACTAGGTAATGATACTAATGCTGTGCACTTTAATGCTAACTAATGCTAGCATGCTCTAGCCATGAGTCTCAGTCTTCTACAAGTTATACTGATAAGAATCTCAAGACCCCTGTAAGGTGAATAAAAGAGAGAGGGGTTGTTTCACCTGCCACTGCTATACAGCTACCTCTGGGGTGGAATGGAGCAGCAGTTTTAATTCAGCATCTTAGGCTAGAACCTAAGGAAGAGCACTGTATGCAATTGAAACTGAAGAGGAAATGGAGGTAGGCAAAATGTAATTACTCTTGTTTAGTCTGGACATTGGAGTTAACACCCCATTCTTACAAAAAGTGACATAGCATCTTTGTTGACCGCTGTTGATCAAGGGTCTGTTTTATGTCTCACCCACTCGTGATTCAGAGAAGAGTGCTACCTAAGGAATCATTAATGCCACTTGACTTGCATATAGGTATTCCTTGGAAGATTTCCATTCAGTTACTGAACCATCCCAACCCGGCTTTAGCTAATGAAATAACCAAATTTATACCAAGTTTTGCTCAATAGTGGAGACACACACACACACACACCCATTTTCAAATGGGATTTGACACATGGCAAGTTAAAGATCCCCGTTCTGCATTTGAGGGTTCAGATTAGCGTTTGGATAGCTGAACTGGGCCAAACAAGTACCAGTGTGAGCTCCCTAAAATAGAAATATGAGCCCAAACTTAAGACCCCCAAAGTTAACTAGTGGCCCCATAGTGGTTAAACTTATGGACATACACTTAAGATAAAATTTGCAAAAATGCCTAAGGTCCAGATTTTTAAAGGTATTTAGGTGCCTAACTCACACTGAAAGTCAATGGGACTCAGGCTCCTAAGTTCTTAAGTTGCTTTTGAAGATGGCTCTTAGGGCTTGTCTACTCTGCACTGTAGATTTACATCCTGGCTTGCTGCACACTAACTCACTGTGTAGACAGGCCCTTGGGCCCAGATTTTTAAAGGTATACGGATGCTGCAACACCTAACTGACTTGCAAGCCTAATTCTCATTTTCAAAAGTGACATAGGTACTTAGGGCCAGATTCACAAAGGTACTTGGCATTGCAACACCTAACTCCTAGGTGCCCTGCTGCTTAGTGGAATTCTCAGCTCCAGATTACGTGCCCAAGCACTGCAGGCATTGTAGGGGGAGTTAGGCACTTACTAAAGGGATTTTCAGAAGTTGGCAAATTGAGTGTAGAGCCACCTAGCTAACCAGGAGTGAAATGCAAAGGGCCAGGGAAAAAGAGAGAGTAAGTCTATATTGCAGTGGTTGGGGCACTTGCCTGGAACGTGAGGAGCCAGTTTCAAGTCCCTCCTCCAATAAATATTTCATTATTATACAAACTGGAACAGCTTTAATTTTCCTACTTCAGAATACCCAATAGCTTGGTAGTTAGGTCAGCCTCCTGGGACTGGAGACCTAGGTGCATGTGCCCACTGGTGGAAATGTATATGTCTTTGGGGATTTGGGGTTGGGTGGCAGCTACACAGTGGTTTTGAGGATGTCAGTGGTGCCTACATGTTGAACTTGGGTGAATCTGCCCCTTAGTAATTTAAGTCAATTAGGCATTGCAATGCTGGGTGAAGTAACGCCTAAATACCTTTAAAAATCTGGGCCTTTAGCATTTTTGAAAATGTTACCTTTACTGAAAATGTTATGTAGAAACATTCTCAGGTCATAATAGGGGAAACTCTCAAAAGAGCTTCAGTATCTGAAAGTCAATGAACATCCATGTATTGATTTATTGATCAAAAATTACATTATATGCCTTTTTTGTACCTTTCTTTTCAAGCCAGGCTTTTTAACTCTTTCAACTGATTAACAATCCAGCTGTGCATATAGACAAGTTGATTCCAAAAGAGTAGAAAATGCAGCCTAGAACTACCTTTAATTTACCACTGCAACAATGCTGTAGACATAAACATTTATGCAAGGGAGAGAGGAGAAGATGCTCATTCCCCAAAAGGAGCAGTAATACATTTAAAAGGTATCATTAATTAATCCTTCCTCTGGGCTTCTCAGAACATCCTGCCTTCTCAGTTTCATCTTTTCAACCGTAAACTCTCTGGTGCAGCTTGTACAACACAGAGCCTTGTACCACCCTGAGAATACTGCCAGCATGTAACCAATAATAGATAATTATCTAAAACCCTTTTCAAAGCCTATTTTATTAAGAGTTTTGCAAGTAAGGACTCTCCCTGGAAGTGATGAGAATAAGAGTTTTACACCACCTATAAATTAGAGCTAGCCTTAGCAGCTCTTTCTGAAGCAGTCATCTTGTGTCTCATGGAGTTACAACCTTACAAATATCTAGATTTTTAAGGCAGCACTCCCTCAGTCATATATTTACTTATTTGGGTGGTGGCTGTTATGGGTACTGCAGTGTTATGCTCTCCTCCCCACTATCATTAAAGTTTCTTGCTCTCTTTAATAAGCCATAAAGCACAAGACAGTGTAGAAGCAGCATATATTTATGAGCAGCATTGGTTGAGTTATTATCCACACCTTGTCATGGAGAGTTAAATAGAGCTCAGGGGGTGTTAAACCGATAGAAAATGGTTAGCTTGTGATTGATTCTCAGCTGATGTAGATTGTCATAGTTCCATTGACTTCAGTGGAGGTAACACAATCTACAGCAGCTGGACCTGGCCCCTTGGCTTTTAGGTATAGCAGGCTTTGGGAACTCAGGATGGGGCACAGTCTCTCGGGACCTCTGTGTTTGCCTTTCATTGTCTTAATCTGTTACTTGCATTGTCATCATGGCTTGAACTTGGATGTTTACTCATGGATGCTACACAGTTAATCTGCAGTTTTGCCAGAAGGCAAATACACGTGGGGAGTGAAATGAAGTAACATTCCCCATCTTAGCTGTAGTGTAGCTGCCACTTTGCAATACACTGCAAAGTAGCATCAAGACACAAACAAAACTAGTCTGAATGTGTTTATGAAACACCCCCTACCTCTCTACTTGGTGCTTCCTCCCCACTCCCCATCCTGGGCTCTCGCATTGCTCTCATTTCAAATGGTGGGGAACAACACAACAGGAGCATCAGTTGCACAGTTCGGGCTTTATGCTCATGCTCTAAATGGTTATAAAAGAAAAGCTTTAAGGAGTCTCGCCAAATGCTCCAGTAAAATTATAAAGGCTTAATAGAGTAAAACAAAAGTGTTTTATCAACCATAACTCTAGTGTCACAGAAAATAAATAGTATTTAACAAATGGGTGACTAACCTTCCCCTGGGGTACTCATAAAAGGCTCACAAACACCAGTGTAGGCAGCAAGAAATCTCATAACAGTAAATAGCTGAGAAAGAGCCCCTAGCAAGCCAAATGCAGAGCAAATAAGAATTTTAATTCAGTTCATTACAAAAAGAAAGAAAGAAATGTTTGGCATTTTTCTCTGATACACTGAATTAGAGAGTCAAGAGCTGTGTAACTTCTGCTCATTTGCTGGTATAAAAGTAAAGATTGATGATCATGTTTAAATTTCCATCTTTTGCATGATCAGCAAAATGTTACTGCATATTGCAAACAAGCTGCAAGTTTCCAAATTTTTTCGAACAGAACATAACAAAGCAAGTATGCACTCAGGGTGAAACTAACCCCTTTGCAGAGTGCTATACCAAGGCCGATCCATCACTTGTGTCCCTGTTAAACCCATGACTCTCTGCTAATGAATGAATTGAGTATTGAGCCATGCATATTTAAGAATAAATGAAATGGAAATATAGACGAATCTAACAGCACACTACATCTCCATTTTGTGTGTTTTCTGGAACTTTGACAAGGGAGTCCAGGAACAATGGGGTAAATGATAATGGTGATAGATAGATCCAGCAATTTCTAATACTAGCAGCTATTTGCTTCCTTTGTAGAAGTAAAGAGCACCTGAAAACCAACACAAACAAAATTAGAATTTGTAATATTCTGTAGAGTTCTGTCACACTGGCTGCTGTGTGATTAATGAAAGCCATGTAGTAATGGATGAAAAGAGATCTGATCCAAATATGCCAGATGCATCAGAAAACATTGTCTCCCTTTGCAACCCCTCCAATATGAAGATGACTGAGCCCAGTGCTTTTTTGGATTGAATGTGTAACCCTTCTGCCCATCTGAGTTGGCAGCAACAAGGGCCGGGTTGAGCATCTAGGGGTTCCGTTTCAATAGCACAATGCAAAACCGGCTCGAGCCCCCACCCAGTGCCCTGGGACAATTTCATACCACCCCCCGGGCGCCTCTAATAGGCAATACTTCCCCTCTCGCAAGCACAGAGTCTGAGTGTAGCAAAATCCTTTTAATAAAGGAGGGGAACAATGCGGCATATGTTGGGGAAACACCACAAACAGGATTCATAACACAAACCATGAGCAAAAGGCCCACCCCCAAGTAAGTTTGGCAGTATCCTTTTCCCCTCAGGGTCTTAAGTCCAACAACCCAAAAGATCACTCCAAAGTCCCAAAAGTCCAACACCCCAAAAGTCTCTTGAGTCCAGCAACCCAAAGAATCACCCAAAAGTCCAAGAACCCAAAAGTCTCTGTCCTTGGTCAGTGCAGCCCCAGAGTTCAAAAGTTTATCTGCAGAGTTTTACACACACCCCCTTGGTTGAAAGGGGGGGGAAGGCACGCAGGGTGTTAAGGGGCACCTTACGTGGTCGGAGGCCGACTGCCCCGCCTCTCCATGGGGTTCTGCTGCAGCCTTCGCCACGCTCCGCTCCACTCGCAGTCCCGCGGGCCGCTCCAACCATCCCACAAACAGCTCCACTACGTTCTGCCAGCCACTTAGAAATATATCTTCAGGCTCCCTCACTAGTTAACACAGCACGCAGTGATCTCAGCTCTTTAGTGATTTCAGCTTGTAGTAGGGGAGCCCCAGTGCTGGTGCACCATTGGCCCAAAGTGAACTCAGACTCTTAATGGAATCAAAATTAGCTCTGCTATTTGGTGAATTGTGGCGAGTGTGGAAAAGAATTTCAGGGGCTGATCTTGTTTGCATAGGCACACCCACCCCGCCTAGCATGAGCCCACGGCAGCCCAAAATGGTCACTGCAAACAAGATCAGCCCCTGAAGTTCTTTTCCACACTCGCCATAATTCACCACCAGATGTCAGGGTAGAGCTCATCCTGACTCTGCTTACAAATGCACACACAAAGATTAACAGTAGTAACTTCATTAGCATTACCCATCAGTGTAAGTGATTCCATCAGGTCTTCCCAATCAGTGACTATCCTAGTGACAATATGTTCCTGGCATTTTGTTTTGCCAAGAATACTTCATTCAGACAGAATGTTAAAAATACTGTATAATTAAAGTGATATGGTAACAAAACTAAATGGCACTGCCTCTGAGTCACTTTACTATTCAATAGTGTCACTAAAGCTCTTGAGAATCCAAACACCAAGGAGATACAGCAACTCAGCCAGACATAAAAGTCTTCTATTAATCAGTATTTTAGAACACAGTATCTTCCAAGATGACATTATTGTTTATGTAATTCTCCCCAAGCTGGCACTATGGAGCCTGTATGCCAGTGGTTTCCCCCAGCATTCAAATGCATGGGGAGACCATTGCTGATCCTGTACACACTGAGCAACTTCTGTTCAGGCAAGCTCTCCTATTCCAGTCCACAGTGCTCTCCTCAAATGACACTTTTGCCTGGGTTCCTCATTATTAANCAGCACTGAAACTTGTTTTCAGAGCTTCTCTGATGCGCACCGCTTCCTGGTGTGCTCTTCTAATCGCCCTGGTGTCTGGCTGCGCGTAATCAGCGGCCAGGCGGTTTGCCTCAGCCTCCCACCCCGCCATAAAGGTCTCCCCCTTGCTCTCACAGAGATTGTGGAGCACACAGCAAGCTGCAATAGCAATGGGGATGTTGGTTTGGCTGAGGTCCGAGCGAGTCAGTAACGAGCGCCAGCGACCTTTTAAACGTCCAAAGGCACACTCTACCACCATCCTGCACTTGCTCAGCCTGTAGTTGAACCGCTCCTGAGTACTGTCCAGGCTGCCTGTGTATGGCTTCATGAGCCACGGCATTAAGGGGTAGGCTGGGTCCCCAAGGATAACGATGGGCATCTCAACATCCCCAATGGTAATTTTCCGGTCTGGAAAGTAAATCCCTTGTTGCAGCCGTTTAAACAGACTAGTGTTCCTGAAGACGCGGGCGTCATGAACCCTTCCCGGCCATCCCACGTTGATGTTGGTGAAACGTCCCTTGTGATCCACCATTGCTTGCAGCACCATAGAAAAGTACCCCTTGCGGTTTATGTACTGGCTGCCCTGGTGCTCCGGTGCCAAGATCGGGATATGGGTTCCATCTATCGCCCCACCACAGTTAGGGAATCCCATTGCAGCAAAGCCATCCACAATGAGCTGCACATCTCCCAGCGTCACTACCTTTTTTAGCAGCAGCTCAACGATTGCTTTGGCTACTTGCATGACAGCAGCCCCCACGGTAGATTTTCCCACTCCGAACTGATTACCGACTGACCGGTAGCTGTCCGGTGTTGCAAGCTTCCACAGGGCTATCGCCACTCGCTTCTCAACTGTGAGGGCTGCTCTCATCTTGGTGTTCTGGCGCGTCAGGGCAGGGGAAAGCAAGTCACAAAGTTCCATGAAAGTGCCCTTACGCATGCGAAAGTTTCGCAGCCACTGGGAATCGTCCCACACCTGCAGCACTATGCGGTCCCACCAGTCAGTGCTTGTTTCCCGGGCCCAGAATCGGCGTTCCACAGCAAGAAGCTGCCCCATTGCCAACATGATCTCCAAAGCGCCGGGGCCCGTGGCGCGAGACAATTCTGTGTCCATGTCCATGTCCGCATCACTCTCGTCGCCGCGCTGCCGTAGCCGCCTCCTCCTCGCCTGGCTTTTCTGGTCCTGGTTGAGCATAAACTGCACTATAATGCGCGTGGTGTTTACAATGTTCATGACTGCAAACTTGAGCTGAGCGGGATCCATCCTTGCCGAGGTACGGCGTCCGCTCAGTTCAACAAGGAAAAAAGGCGCGAAATGGTTGTCTTCCGTTGTTTTCACGTAGGGAGGGGGAGGATGTTCCCAGAACCGCCCGCGACAATGTTTTTTGTCCCATCAGGCATTGGGATATCGACCCAGAATTCCAATGGGCGGGGGGGACTGCGGGAACTCTGGGATAGCTTCCCACAGTGCAACGCTCTGGAATTCGACGCTAGTCTTTCTGCATGGACGCGCACCGCCGAATTAATCCGCTTACTGTGGCCGCGTACCATCGAATTTAAAAAATCGGTTTCATAAAATCGAATTCCGTAAATTCGGAATAATCCCGTAGTGTAGACGTACCCCCTGTTAAACCCATGACCCTCTGCTAATGAATGAATTGAGTACTGAGCCATGCATATTTAAGAATAAATGAAATGGAAATATAGACGAATCTAACAGCACACTACATCTCCATTTTGTGTGTTTTCTGGAACTTTGACAAGGGAGTCCAGGAACAATGGGATAAATGATAATGGTGATAGATAGATCCAGCAATTTCTAATACTAGCAGCTATTTGCTTCCTTTGTAGAAGTAAAGAGCACCTGAAAACCAACACAAACAAAATTAGAATTTGTAATATTCTGTAGAGTTCTGTCACACTGGCTGCTGTGTGATTAATGAAAGCCATGTAGTAATGGATGAAAAGAGATCTGATCCAAATATGCCAGATGCATCAGAAAACATTGTCTCCCTTTGCAACCCCTCCAATATGAAGATGACTGAGCCCAGTGCTTTTTTGGATTGAATGTGTAACCCTTCTGCCCATCTGAGTTGGCAGCAACAAGGGCCGGGTTGAGCATCTAGGGGTTCCGTTTCAATAACACAATGCAAAACCGACTCGAGCCCCCACCCAGTGCCCTGGGACAATTTCATACCACCCCCCGGGCGCCTCTAAGAGGCAATACTTCCCCTCTCGCAAGCACAGAGTCTGAGTGTAGCAAAATCCTTTTAATAAAGGAGGGGAACAATGCGGCATATGTTGGGGAAACACCACAAACAGGATTCATAACACAAACCATGAGCAAAAGGCCCACCCCCAAGTAAGTTTGGCAGTATCCTTTTCCCCTCAGGGTCTTAAGTCCAACAACCCAAAAGATCACTCCAAAGTCCCAAAAGTCCAACACCCCAAAAGTCTCTTGAGTCAGCAACCCAAAGAATCACCCAAAAGTCCAAGAACCCAAAAGTCACTGTCCTTGGTCAGTGCAGCCCCAGAGTTCAAAAGTTTATCTGCAGAGTTTTACACACACCCCCTTGGTTGAAAGGGGGGGAAGGCACGCAGGGTGTTAAGGGGCACCTTACGTGGTCGGAGGCCGACTGCCCCGCCTCTCCATGGGTTTCTGCTGCAGCCTTCGCCACGCTCCGCTCCACTCGCAGTCCCGCGGGCCGCTCCAACCATCCCACAAACAGCTCCACTACGTTCTGCCAGCCACTTAGAAATATATCTTCAGGCTCCCTCACTAGTTAACACAGCACGCAGTGATCTCAGCTCTTTAGTGATTTCAGCTTGTAGTAGGGGAGCCCCAGTGCTGGTGCACCATTGGCCCAAAGTGAACTCAGACTCTTAATGGAATCAAAATTAGCTCTGCTATTTGGTGAATTGTGGCGAGTGTGGAAAAGAATTTCAGGGGCTGATCTTGTTTGCATAGGCACACCCACCCCGCCTAGCATGAGCCCACGGCAGCCCAAAATGGTCACTGCAAACAAGATCAGCCCCTGAAGTTCTTTTCCACACTCGCCATAATTCACCACCAGATGTCAGGGTAGAGCTCATCCTGACTCTGCTTACAAATGCACACACAAAGATTAACAGTAGTAACTTCATTAGCATTACCCATCAGTGTAAGTGATTCCATCAGGTCTTCCCAATCAGTGACTATCCTAGTGACAATATGTTCCTGGCATTTTGTTTTGCCAAGAATACTTCATTCAGACAGAATGTTAAAAATACTGTATAATTAAAGTGATATGGTAACAAAACTAAATGGCACTGCCTCTGAGTCACTTTACTATTCAATAGTGTCACTAAAGCTCTTGAGAATCCAAACACCAAGGAGATACAGCAACTCAGCCAGACATAAAAGTCTTCTATTAATCAGTATTTTAGAACACAGTATCTTCCAAGATGACATTATTGTTTATGTAATTCTCCCCAAGCTGGCACTATGGAGCCTGTATGCCAGTGGTTTCCCCCAGCATTCAAATGCATGGGGAGACCATTGCTGATCCTGTACACACTGAGCAACTTCTGTTCAGGCAAGCTCTCCTATTCCAGTCCACAGTGCTCTCCTCAAATGACACTTTTGCCTGGGTTCCTCATTATTAATGTTTGCCCTATAATTTCAGGTTAAAAAGGAAAGTGAAACAACCACAGTTAGTAACACCCAGTCAGTTTGTGGCTGAGCTTTCATAGAATAATGAGCAATTTGTAATTTCACAATTAAACTTTGTGTTGATATGACAGAGTTGCAGTTGACTGAGCATCCACTAGTATGTAGTATCCACTTCTGGATAAAAAAATCTAAGCACAGATCCAGATGTGTACCTAATGAGATTACCATTGCAATATATGCTCATAATGTACTGACCTCTTTTCTAGGCAAGGCTATTTAGTATGCATGCCTAAAATCATTACAAAATGTCATAGATATCATGTTAAAGTACATCTTTGGGTGCACAACATGCTATATAGCTCTCTTAGACTGTAAGCCCGTTGGGGCAGAAAACATCTTTTTGTTCTGTGTTTGTACAGCTCCTAGCACAATGGAGACCTGCTCCATGACTGACTTTTAGATGCTATGGTAATACAAATAAATAATATTATGCAGTCTTTGGTTCAGTCAGTGTGTGTACATACATACATGCACACCTGCTGACTCACTGACTATGTATATGCTCTCAGTTTCTAGCACAGGCCCCTTCTGCTGTTTCTTGCAATTCTAACCATCTCAGACAGCACTTAAGTGAAAGGGCTCAAAATTGTGACTTAAATAAGAACCTTAAGGACATGCAGCTGATTCCAATCAACCCTGTGCAAAGAGCAGTTTAAATGGCAGGATTATGGCATTGAGTGCATGTTTCAGAATAACTTGCTATCACCAGTTGCCAGCAGTATTTACACAGATATTCTTATAGTGATTATTCACTAGCATTACATCTGCTAACATAGGTAGGATTGCTATAACAGACATTTGTTGTCAAGGCTGATTCCCCACTCTGGCACTTCAAGTGCAGAAGGTGGGGGCCCGCAAGAATTCTAAAAATTAATACTGGCCATTCCAGGCTTGTATTAAACTCCCAAGGTTACAGCTTCTATCTGATCTTGGATGGGTAGATGCTGCCACCACCCACATGCAAAAAACCCCTTTGAAACCAGAAAGGCGCACTTGGGAATTCCTTCCTGTGGGGTACCCTCAAGCCCTTTCATCCCCCCTCTGGGGAAGAGCTGAGAAAGAAAACAAAGGAAATTAGCTGCTGCCACCAGCTAATTTAACAACATATGCACAAACCTCTTAGGACACCAAAAATCCAATCCTGTTCTTAAAAAAATTAAATTTGATTAAAAAGAAAGAAAATACATCTGGAACTTAGGCTTTTGCTTTCCTATACCTGTGGACTTTTTTTAACCCTTTACAGGTAAAGCAAGCAGAGAACAGCCACCAACAGGGACTTTATAGCTAACTGGCTGGGTGTCCATAAAAGGGAGCTCCCCCCTCCTTTATTTGTCACACTTGTCTTGAATATAATTACCCCCAGTTTGCAGTGGCTGTTCATGACTCTGCACAGAGTACCAGTCCAAAGGCATGAAAGATCACATGTTTGGGATGTGCTTCCCCATGCCGTGAGCCTAGGGAAGTTGGAGCTGGTCATCTCGTTATTTAGACTAATGCCTCAAAAGCATTTAATGTTTTACTTTCGGTTAATCACATTAGCAGTAATGTAATGCATCTACAATGGCCTGGGATTCTTTCCAAAGCTGTACTGTTTATGTTCAAGGAAAATAAAGGTACAGACACCTAAAGTGATTCAGAGAACAAACATTATACTGCTCTAAGACATAATTCACTGGAGGGAACTGTTATTTCTGAGCCAAGTTTTAACTAGCCTTATCCGTAGGAAATTGTCAAAATGCATTTGGGCACAGTTTCTTTTTCTCATGCAGATCTTTTGTAAAGTCAGTTCTCATTTTTCCTGGCTGGTGAAGCCCATTAGTAGTCTAAGTAAGATGCCAGCAAAATGGCCTAATTCCCATTTTTTGGTTGTTGTTTTTTAAAGCGGTATTCATCTCTGTAGAGTTCATAAAAGTAGCAATTAGTCTATTTAGGCAGAGGGGGTTGTTTTGTGAAAAAATTATTCTGCTTGTGGTGTGGTAGTGTTTCTGTCTCTTTGCATTAGCTGAAAATACATTTTAATAATGTTCCACAGTAGTTTTTTATTAATAGTTTCAGACTTGTGTGCAGAGCATTTGATCTGCAGAATTGCTCACAGCATGGGAAGAGCTATAGTCATGGTAAACCTCATAAAGCATGTGGATGTCTGATCAATGCTAGTACTTTGTAGATTGGCTGTTATTGCAAGCACCATAGGGAAAGGCCTTTGTATATTCATGCCTAGTCATTTTCTAACCTCTTAAAATTCCCATCGTGGCAGCGAAAAAGTACCTGACATCATTATGGTTCCTTCCCTCGCCATGCTGGTCATTTGTCATTAACACAAGCAGTCCACCTGTCAGTCCCATTGGATGGTATTAAAAAACATAAGGTCACTTAACTAAAGGTAATTGAAGTCGACTTATACAGTCTGAAAAGACTTGGATATTGTTTTTAAAATACTATGTTTAAAATACTGTGAGCTTGATGGCAGGCCACACTGTCACATCAGGGCAGCCTTGCCCCTTTGTGTTGTGATCCTGTCAGAGCTCATAAGCCAAGCTTGATTAGCATTTGCTGGACCAGTACTTGGATAGGAGACCTCTATGGGTATGTCTACACAGCAATGTGAGCCCCTAACCCCCCTGTGTCTACACTGCAATTGTACTAACTCAGTGCTCAGACCCAGGGTCTCAGGACTCTGCTGGGCTGGAGGGTCCAAACTCCAGTTAAACTGGGACCCAGGTCCAAGCCCTATTGCTTTGCAGTGTAGATGCAGCCCCGCTTGGCTTGGGGTCCTAGGAGTCAAACGGAAGTATCCCACAATTCCATGAGGCAACTTCTTTAGTCTCCTCTAGCCCAACAATCTGCAATCCACTCTACTGAAAACAAGAGCCACCCCCTTTGCAGCAGCTCAGGTCAGCGTTAACTCATTCTCTTCTGATCACCCATCTGCAAGCACACTATCAGACAACCTCCTGGTTTTGCAAGGGAGAGCAAACCGATCAAGCCTTTTGCAACGTGGGCTGCTTCCTGGTAACATGCAGGGCAGGCAGTAAAGTTTCCCCACACTGTGCACCACAGTCCTAGGACTGGAGGGTGGGTGCTAGGGACTCTGGAATATGGTTAC
This sequence comes from Platysternon megacephalum, assembly GCA_003942145.1. Classification (NCBI taxonomy): domain Eukaryota; kingdom Metazoa; phylum Chordata; order Testudines; family Platysternidae; genus Platysternon; species Platysternon megacephalum. The sequence goes on along the minus strand of QXTE01000238.1, from coordinate 1,940,348 downwards.
TTTGACTTGGGTCTCTGCACTGCAGTGTGGAAACCAGAGCCTTAGGTTCAAGCATGGGTCAGAAAAGTCTTAACATAGGAGTTAAAATACAATGTAGATGCTCAAGCTCATGATTCCCTAACACGGGTCAGCTGACTTGAGTCCCACTAACCCTGGGCTTACACTGCAGTGTAGACATACCCTATGAATTCTCTAGTTATTACAGGAAGTGGTATTGGTGGTTCAGTAAGGGGCAACTCTTCCCTCTGAGTCAGTTCTGAACCAGTGCTCCAGCATGCTGTCAAGGGATAACATGCTGCTAGAGGTTCAGTCTTTCAGATGAGACATAAACCCAAAGTCTGTAGGAATTAAAGATCAAATGGCAATTTTTCTAAGAGGTGGGAAGTTACCCCTGGTATCTGAATTATAATCAAGCTTCATTTCTATCTACATTTCTCTTGCAGCTTCAGTTTGCATATTGAGTATTATTTAGTTTCAGTATTATTCATTTTCTTTTAAACTATTGTGTAACTGTATGCTGTGAAACAGTTGCCACGCTTCTCCCCAGAGGTGGCTGCATTTCAGTGGAGAGTGAAGTGATCCCTCCATGTTTAGAATGTACACCATTCTGATATGTTTGTAAAGCACTTTAATATGAAAGGTACTATCGAAGTGTAAGATCATTATCTTTAAAGGAACTCTATTAACATTACTGGGCCTTGAAAATGTGTTATTCTATGCTATAAATGCCATGAGGATTTTTTTTTTAAAGGAATCTTTGTTATTAGCTTGAAACGTTTTTAAAAAATAATAGACTTTCCACATTACCCAATGAACAGAGTGATGCACCTATGTTAAGGCAAAAAAAATATGTCGTTTGAGAAGCCAGTGTATCTGCAATTTCCCCCCATACATACACACAACAATAAGCGCTATACGTAGAGAATATGTGATTGATAAGGGGAGCTATAATAATGTTAATGCCACAAAACTGGAATGACCACATTATTTATCTCATCCAGTGTTAAGACACTATGCGACTGCCTCACTTTCTGTAGCTCACTCTCTCAGTAACAAGAACTGAAATAATTGCTCCTGGGGCAGTTATACACCTAAGCTAGATGGTAAAATAGCAGGAAGTAAATTGTTTACCTTGTTGCCATGGTTCTTGTTGTTAGTTAAATGAGTTTATATGGAAACCATCCTCTTTCCTCACTGAAAATGGCACGTGGCACCAAGAAGTAGAAATGCTGAGTGCCAGGGACTCTAGTAAGACAGCTTATGTCTCATGATTACTGATGCCAACTACAGTGAGAGAGGTAAAATTGAAATGATGCTACTGAACCTCTATGACTCCAGTAAGCAAATCCCAAGAATGCTGGAGGGATTCTGAAAAGGCTGAGCATGGCCTAATTCTGCTCTCATTGAAGTCCATGACATTGCCTACAGTGGAAGCCCATGCTGTGTGCTTTTGAAGATCTTGCCCTCAGATTGCAACTCCAACTCTATCTGAAAGCCAGAGAGGGTGAGTTCAAAGGGAAGATGGACAGAAATTTGCTTTGGTTTTTTTTTATAATGGCAGATGCAGAAGCACTCTATATATAACCCATTCCTTGCTGATGATAAGTTTTGCAGAAGTAATGAAAATGTCTGAGTATATTTGTGTTCCTTGAAAAAAAAATTCTGGATAAGAACACTGAGAAAAGGGGAAACAATAGAGGAATTGATAACTGATTTAAACCTAAGAGGTCATTAATCTGAATTTGAACTAGGTAGTATACACTGTTATTAAAGGCCTATTTTTATTATTCATTTATCTATTTATATTTACACCAATAAAGCAGGTATGTGAATAGCTGTTATTCCAGAAAGTGCATCTATAAAAGGCAATAAGTAAATAGCAAGTAAAAATAAAAAGCAGTACTGTATTGCAAACTGAAATTCAAATAAAGGCCTTAGAGAGAGAAATGGAGCATGTGTCTATAAAGATAGCTAAACAAGTAGGTGAAATATGTGCAGAAAAAAACACAGGGTAGCAGAAGGAATCTTGCAAGAGTAGGCAGTTGCCATCAGGGGCTCCTAAGCCCCCTAGAGTAGATGTTGAATAGAACTGGGAGGAAGATGGATTCCCGTGGGACTCCACAGGTGAGGGCTTTATTGGTGCCATAAGGAGCCATGTTCATCAGGTAGTTAAAAGCTGCCACGTTTCCAGTTGAATCATTTTTAAGACACAGGAAATGAGAGTTGGGCTTTGAATCCAAACCTGGATCAGAATTCCTTGCTGGGCTCTATGCCTAAAATGAATCAAAGCAAACCCCCGACCCAAACATCCACAGATTTTGGGAGGGGGCAATTAGACATCCAACTCCAAAATCTGTGATTCGGGTACATTAGGTGAAAAAAAAAAATTGAGCCTCATTCTGATGCTCATGCTGACTTCAGTGGAGTTACACTTGACTTAAATGGATGTAAGTATGAGGACCCATTGTGTGAATTCTTAGGGTTATAAATACTAATTGGAACAGCTCTCTAGGTGAGTAAAGTTTTAGGTCTAACAATCCTGACCGTGTCCTTTAAAACCTAGATTGACATTAGCAGACAACTCAAACAAAAACACAGTAGCAGAAGAATTCCTATGTAGGAAGGTTAAATTTACCAGTTAATCATTAGGAAACAAGGTCACCCTTCCAATATCTAAAAATATATATGTTTCAGTCCTTGAGAAATCTAGGACTTAGACTTAAACTGATTTAGAGATGAGCTGATGTGGTTTAACATAGTACAGATTCAGTTCTAGGGATACTTGCAGCTTGCAGACAGGTCAGTGGACATAGGGGGCCAAATTCTAGGTTCCATCTTAGCACAGCACTGGAAAATCAGTGCATCTGAGTCCCTGCCATGGAGGTATCCCCAGATGGTATACAGTAACCACAGTGTCTCCTATGTCACTCCCTCTACTTTATGCAGGGACTCACCCCACACTTGGCCAGCATCAGAAGGGGAGGGGGACCATAAAGATGGCTTAAAGTTCAGGTGTCACTTGGGATCTAAGCCATGGTTGTCATCTGGCAGTTTCTGGTCATTCAGTGACGTGTGTAGAAGACATTTCTGGGAATGGAGTAACAGTGTCCAAAACAATTTGCTGCTATTCTGGTGTCTCAGTCCCAGAGGTTTCACCTTCAGGGAATAACAGCAAAATATATGGCCGGTAGACTGGAGACTATAAATATGCACCTGTACTTGCTAATGGACTAAGTTTAGGAATGTGGGATCATAGAGTGATTGTTAAATACATATAGAAGCAGGCACATTCTATTTTTGGCTGTGTTTGCCAGGCTGTAGCTGATATCTTTACTAGTACCATACAAAAGACTGGTAATGAAAAGTAGATGAAACTCCCCAGATTTGAACAATGCACTCCAAATTTGCTAACCCTTTGTAAACTGGGACCACATTTATTTGGCATCACGCTCCACTGAAGTCTTCCAGAGGAATTACCTCTTTCAACTCTCTCACCCAAACACATACATCCCCTTCCAGGGTTTTTTGGGCCTCACTGACTGTCCAATTCCCCCATCTTTATTCTCAGGAGATGGCACCTCATGTGGTGACTGCTACTTCCAATCCAGGAAAAAGTGTTTTGAAGGGGAATAGGGATCAAATTTGCCTTATGAGTGCACAGCAGCAGAGACAGCAGGAAACAATTTGGCTCCTTGTTCCTTCACCATGGGCTCCAGAACCTAACCTTTCCTATGAACAAAAAATAAAATCTTTGACCTGAATGGTTGCAAAACTAACCTTCAAACTATGATTCAGATGTAAACCAATGCCTGAGTGTGTAGACAGCCTGAAACAATAGCTCTGAGAGAGCTATGAACTGCCCTTAGTAATTTCAAAAGGTATTAACTATGGAATGTACAGATGTTGCTAAACACTGTTAATTATTTCACTGCTGATTAAAGCATGCAAGAAAGTTGAGGGACAAGCAAGTTGGGTGAAATCCACCAGTATGTAGGAATCAAAAGAGGGCTTATGCAGCATTATTTTGGGGTCTTCAGTCTGACTTAAGTTCTATACAGGCCTTGTAATGTCCCTCAGCACAGGGCTAAATTTCACCAACTATGTAGATCTGCACAGTCAGCTCTGACTGGTAGATCATTATGGTAGCATGAGTGAGTGGATCTTGGGAGAGAACCATCACTTACTTGTTTTCCAGTCTAACCCCTTAGGCAATTACTGTGTCTATGGGGGCCAAATATATAACTTGCGCTTTCTATGCCAGCTAGAGTAGCCTAGAATGAACATCTATCATGTACCAAGCAGCCTGTCAGTGACAAAATAATGAACAATGTAACAAGCAACATCTGCCACTCACTTATCCCAAAATTAAAATGATCTTTCAGCAAATGTGTAGGCAGACAAACCTTAGTTGCTACTTTGTCACTGCATATGACCTAAACTCTCATTATTTCATATTCTGTCAACTTCATATTCATTTCATTCCAATGTGGCAGTGTTATATTCCAGTGGTTTAAATGATGATTTCAGAAAGTGCAATGGGCATAATTATTACACAGCTATATTGTTTTAATTTGCTTTAGTTTGTTTTATATAGCTTTAGTTTCCTTTGCATATTTTTAAGCAGCATGTTTGATTACTCACTGTGTGACACCAGTGTATTTTCACTGATTTCAGTGACGCTACATCAAGATAAATGTACTACAGCGGTGAATCAGGTGCAAGACATTTATATTCATTTGTAGAGGCCCAATTCACCATTGCACTGCACCTTGTGTTGTCATTCACACCAATGCAAAGTAAAGGTAAAACATTACCTTGCTGATGTGTTAACATTCTAAACCCTCTTTGCACAGGCGTCAATGACTACACCGGTGCAGGATAACAGGGAACTGGGCTCTAAAGGCTAGCTGTGCAAAAGGGACATGGGCATTGCAATGCTCAGTGGCTCAACTCCTAGGCACCCTGCTGCCCAGTGGAATTCACAGCCTCGGGTTAGGTGCCTAGGCTCCCCATACATTGTAAGGGGATTGTTAGGTACTCAGAAGCCAGTGAGCTGAGCAGGTAGTCACCTGAGCTAACCAGGAGTGAAAGGCAGGAGAACGAGGAAGGCACCTATCTTAGTTGAGAATTCTCAGCCATGAACCCTCTCCTGGGACCTTAGCCAGGTCAGCTCTTTCTAGCAAAAAACCAGCGAGAGAAAGAGCACAAGTGAGTGAGTGAGCAACCCCAACCCACTATAGCCATTAGCCCAGTGGTGCAGGCACCCTCCTGGGCTGAAGGATACCTATTTTCAAATCCCTACTCTGCCTGATTTGGGGCTGGGCCTTGAACCCTGATCCCCAACATCCCTGGTCAGTGTCCTAATCACCAAGATATTGGGTATTCTGGTGACACACCCACATAGCCAGCTCACCCCACAAAGTTCCAACCTGCTCGCCTTTGGCTATCTTTTGTGTGGGTTAGGCATGCTCTGAGAGTGCCTACTGGATCAGACCATGCAGATGAGATGCTCAAGGAAGCGCCTGTCTGAGGGTTTGTCTACACAGGACATTACTGTGAGGCCAGGGAGGATGTGAATCTACAGCACACGAGCTTGCCCCACAGTAACATCCTGTGTGGATACTGCTACAGTGCACTAAAAGTTCGTCAGTATGCTTTGACATACTACCCCAGCAGTACATGTAGACGTGCACTGAGAATCCTGCCATGGCATAGATGTGAGCCAAGGCTCCAAGCAGTTCATTAGCTCTGGCAGCACTCGGACTGGTTTTGCACATGCCCGCTGGTGGGCACGTAGGCACCCAGGGCTAGGCAGCAGCTCAACAGTGCTTTTTGGGAATGCTGGTGTTAGGCGCCTAATGAGGCAGTTAGGCACTGAAGTCCCTTTGTGAATCTAGCCTTATATACTTATTTAGGCTCTCTCTACACTACAGCCTATGTCGGCAAAACTTATTTCACTCAGGGGTGTGAATATTTCCCCCTCCCTGAATGACATAAGTTACACCAACATAAGCGTTCGTATGCACAGCACTATGTTGGCAGGAGAGCTTCTCCCACAGACATAGCTTACGCCGCTCATGAAGGTGGTTATTTTATGCTAACAGGAGAGCTCTTTCCCATCAGCATAAAGCATCTTCAACACACATGCTGCAATGGTGCAGCTTTACCAATATAGCTGTGCCGCTGCAGCGCTGTATGTATAGACCTGGTCTCTTCTCAAGCTTTTTTCGTGATGTGAACCATATCTTGTGGGAGTGTCCTTTGAAGCACTTCCCATTGCATTTGCAACTGCATGACCCACCTTCCCTCCCATTCATAATCGCATGACATCTTTGTGGCAACTACAGCAATTACTTACTTGGAGAGTAATATTAGGAAAGCATTTAATATATTTTTAGCTGTCTTTTAATGCAAGTTAGCATCTGGAAATAAAGAGCCAGCACCATGTGACCAGCCAACTCTCCATTTCCAACCAAATTATCCTTCCTTTATCCTTTAGAGCTTTCTGAAATAAAAGTCCAAAAATCAGAGTTTGAGAAGTATAACTTTTTAGCCTTAACTCTCTATTGCTAGGCTTCTCTGGGTTTAAATCAGACTTATAATTTTAAATGTATTTGTGTGTGTGAGAGAGAAAGAGAATGTATTATCCACATGGCAAACAACTGTCATAACCATTTAGGAAGCATAGTTTGCTGGTGATTTACTTTAATCCTTCTCAGCAAGAAATTCAGCTTATTTGCTCTTAGTTCTGTGAGCCAAAGAGCAGTGGTTTTCCCTGTTTTACCCCTCAACCTTTCCTATTTATTTCACATTTTAAACCAAGGTGTTTTCATTTATTTACAGCATCAACCTGGGTTGAACATTAAAGACTTGCATATATAACTTAATTCTCCACGGGGTTTATGTCAATCAAAAGATTACACCACAGCACTGGCATTAATTATTGAGACACCATCTTGTGGAATGATGTGGAGAGTTAACAATACAGAAGGAAAGACTCTAGCTGTCAGTTTGTTAAGAATACAGATCACAGTTACTGCCAACTGTGGACAAGAATAACGGCCTGAGCGATCATTATTTATCCTGAAGGTTTTTTAATTTCAATTTTAATGATTTATTAGAGACCGTGAAACAATCTCCTTTGGATTTTGTTCATGTTTCTAGCCTTTACAGTTAATAATTCTGAACTGACTGCAATATGTTGGTGATGGATAGCCACAAGCTACAAATTTACTCATGCAAAAATATTCAAGATTCACATTGCAAATGTTGCTTAATGGCCATCTTTGAAAATTGGGTTATAAATCTTTTATTTAAAAAAAAAAAAAGTTTCCCAGAGGATGTACTTTTTCAGATATAGGTTGGGGTTCATGCACAGCTTTCGTTACACTGGGACAGAATTTAGAGGCTGAGGCTATTGCGCGCTCAAGGTTGGTTCTTCCTTTAAAACCCTTGACAATGGGGAAAGTAGCCATTATTGTTGTTTATTACACAGTAGTGCCATGAGGCTCCAGCCAAAACCGAGGCCCGATTGCGCTAGGTGCTGTACAGACGCATAGTAAGAGACAGTTCCTTGTCCATATGAGTTTACAATCTACATAGACAAGACAAACAGGGAGTGGAATAAAGGGAGTATTATTATCCCCATTTTACAGATAGGGAAATGAGGCAAAGAGAGAGTGCACAGATTAATACAGAAAGTCTGTGGCAGAGTTGAGTATTGAATCCAGATCTCCTGAGTCCTAGTCTATTGCCTTAGCCACAAGACTATCGTTCCTCTTGAATTCTAGATGGCTTATCCGCCTCTGCAAAACCTCTTCCATTGCCTGAATCCTGCAAATGTTGCTTAGTTTCCTGCATATTGCAAACTTTACATCTCTTGAACTGCCTTTGTCTCTAAGGTGACAGCTCCATAAATTCATGTGCCATCTGCTGCACGCTCATTGTCAGTATCCATACTTAAATCATGTGGATAATATCTCATGGGAAGAGTGTGTTTCTCACATTAAGAGACTGTTTCCCTTGTAAATCTTCCCAAGCCTGATGTTTTGCCCATTATACTATGAGCTTCATCAAAGAATCAGCATATAAAAGCAGATCTTGAGGCTTCACTCCACTGATTAAAGTTGAGAGATGCAGTTCAGCAGTTAGGCAGACACTGAGGTTTCCTACCGCTCCACTGTAATATGTTAATCTACAGTATCATAGATTTGCAATGATTTGAAGTGAGGGAAGCAGGTAGAGCTATGTTATAATTGTCCAAACAATATCTTATTAGTCAGCATTTCAGTTGGTTTCCAGTTTTCAGATTTCTTACTTCTCCTTCCCCTGACAATTTGGAATTTATCTTTCCATCTGTTTTCATTCCAGACCACTGCTTCATATTCAGTAACAAATTCCTCTTTTGTCTATCAGACACATTACAACTGCTGCTGAAAAAGTGAAAAAGTCTAATAGCACATAGGGATTTAAACAAGATCATTGATTTTAAGGGGGTAATTTTGCAGAGTAGTGCACACTTCCTGGTAACAATAATCCCTAATTGCTAAAGACTATGAAATTCAGATCCAGATTTTGAATACACCAAAGTTCAATGATGTTGGTATCCAGAATTTCGGTTCAGCCCATTATAAAGGATAGGGGACACTTGCTAATACACCAGTCTTTCATCCCAGAATGCTTGAGTTTCAATGTAGTGTAGAAATGAGTCTAATCTCACTCTGATCACAAGTGGCCATTTACCCATAACACAAAACCCCCACATAATTAATCTTGATTATCAGTCTTGAATGCAGGAAAGGTCTTAACAACATAACAGGAGAAGGCAGATAACATTTTTTGATCTGGGTAGGGAAAACTTACATAGCACCAATGATTGACTTTAATCAGTAGTGTTAGCCTCTCAGTTTACTCACCGTTAAAATTACATGGCGGGGGAAGGGGGTGGAATCCACTAAGTAATAATTCATCTTCTTTGCAGTCCATCAAAACATAAAAATAACTTTTGCAATGACTCCACCTGCAGTGTTGTTATTGTAAGACTATAATATTGATCAAACTACATTTTTCCTTAGCATTTCAGGACTCCTAGATCAAATGTTTGACATTGAGTTCCTTATTCCTTATTTGAATTTGTCATTTCCATGCTTGGCATCCTCTTTTGTGCAGTGTGGGTATCCTCAATTCCCACTGAGTTGAGTGCTCAGCACCTCACTGGGCTACATAGGTATTAATCAATCATTCTTTCTCTTAGTATTTAATGCTATTTCCTCATGCAACGCCTATTTTCCTACCATTCTCTAAAAAAGAAAGCACTAAACATCATCTAAGGCTAATGTGATTCATACGGAGACCAAAGCTCTGGTAATATTTCACTGTCTTCCTAAAGATGCAAAATGATGAGGATCACAACAGTACTGTTGTTTTTAATGGGGAAAGTGAGCCTTTTGTTAACTGCTTAGTTTGTTTCACAGAAAAAGCCATGTTCTCTCTATTCCTTCTAGATAGGGCTGGTTATGGGGTCATCCTAAACTTTTAATGTCTAGGATGCAATTGTGCAAACAATGGAAAGGTGGAAAGGAAAGCATACAGAATTTAGATATGGATATTTTGGCTATGAGGCAGGAGAGAGATGGTTACTGTAAATGAGAAGGGGAGATGAAATTACATGAGTGGGAAGAGCACTAAGTGAGCTGCATATGAGGTCAGCAGAAAACTCAGCTACTCTTTTGCACACAGTTGAGGGAAAAGATGTGTTGAAACCAGGGAAGAGAAGAGAAATGTGAAAGAGGGACAGAGAATAGGGAACAACCAGAGTAGTGGGAGAGGCAGACGGGTGGGAAGAAAGAAAAGTGGAACAACAGAGGAAGAGAGGAGGGAAATAATAAGAAAAACAAAATAGACAGTACGGAAGGAAGATGTGGGGGCGGGGATGGAAGGAGAATACAAGAGAAAAGAATTAAGATTTTTGAGGCTGGAAAATGGATTTTATTTCTCTTTGCCTGCCTGTGTTTTATGATACTTTCTGGCAGAAAGAGGGAAACTGAAGAATCTTGGGGGAGCGGTGGGGGGGGATTAGATTGGTATCAACATGAGGTTGTTTGTGGGGATCTTTGGGTTCATCAGGCTTCAAAGTTGATGGGGTTATACCAGAGCTTTCCCCTCCTCAGTACAAAGACTGAATGTACATTTCTATCCTCACTTTATCAGCCTTACTGTAGAAATGTATGTGGTAAGATACCAGATGGTGAAGGCAATCTAGGAGTCACTCTGCATTTGTTCACCTACCATAATTAGAACTCCTTGCTTTCAGCCCTACTGTTAGTTGTGAAATCCCAACACTCTACAGGTAAAAGCAGAATCAGGCCCCTTCTTTCATAATTAGCTAGCATACAACCCAGCTAGAGAACTGAAGAGTTATTCTAAGATTGCAAATTTTACTGGCAATAGAATGGCAAGGCACAAGAATCTGCAGGAGATCTGGTATGAACTTAAATTGTGCAAGCATGCTTAACTTTATTCTTTTTGACCATGTCACATCATTTGTGATGCTTTGTATTCTTGCAGTTTAAAATTGCACTCCAGTGTGTCTCAAATACATCAGACTTAATTATATAGCCCAATATTTTCAGTTAGGCTCCTAAGTCTATATTTGGACACCTAAATAATTGGCCTCATTTTCAAAAGTGTGGTGTGGCCAGACACTCCCACTGAGCTGAGTGGTTCTCTTTGGGATATGCTTCCTAAAAAAATTAACATTCAAGTTATAAAAAGATCAGGGTGTGTTGGTGGTGGTTTGATTTTAGTGTCCAAAGTTGTACTAGATGCTTCATAGAACGGTAAGGAAGATGTAGCTCATGCCCCGAAGGGCTTCCAGTCAGTGCACCAGATTCTGCCATCCCTACTCACACTGAGCAATACCTTACTACACATGTAGTCCCAACAATTTCAATGGGGTTACTCACATAGTAAAATACTACTCAGTGAGAGTAAGGGTGGAAGAATTTGGCCCTACATGTTTGACATCAGTCAATGAGTGAGGAATTGAGCAAGGAAGGGTGTGGATCACAGCAATGTGATTACATGGCTATTCACATTGGAAAGTACACATTGTGGTGTTCAGTTCAGAAGGTTCATTCTTTTTTCATATGTACAAAATCGAAGGAAGATGAAGTTACAAGAGAGTGAATATATTTGATTTGCTTATTGTGGGTTTTGTGGAAGAGGTGATTTTTCAGGCTTTGAAAGTAATAATCCAATAAAGAATAATATGGATGCCTTTGTTTGTGCCATATTGTAACATCTATTGTCTACAGAATAAACAAGGCAATAGTGCTGGCTATCTTCATAACTACAAGGATAGGAAATTATATGTACAGAGGAGCTTAAATTCTGCAAAATACAGGAAAATCTGCAAAACTCCCTAAATCCACAGATTTTCTATGCCTGTAGACTCCTGTTGTCCCTGATTAAACAGATTATATCACTGTTATTGAAATGATATTGCAGTCGCAAACTCTGGGTCCTATTGGCTACATTTCCCAGCTTTTTCACATTTGGTATTACAGTTCTTCTGGACCTATGTGAAATGTTTTCCGTTGTCTTAGCTCATTCCATAATAAACGCATCACAACTCCACCACACATAATCAGTCACAACTGGCATTTTTCTCAGCTCCAATAAGTTCAGAACTGCATGAAGTTTAAATTACTTCTGTCCCAGGAGACTGATTCTTTGAGGTCAGGTCAAGCTCATTAAGGAGAAGAGAGTGCAGAGAAGTTTGTGTTGCAGCCTCTTGAACTGCACCTATCATGCATAAATAGACTTTGCTTCCATCATAACCAGAACTGTAAGGGCACTTAACTATTGTATTGCCAGTGCTTCCCCATGCTGGCAGTCGAATGAATGTTATGGGAGAACCTACTTATGGGAGGCAGATGGCCAAGAGGCTAGGACACCAGACTGGGAGTTAGAAGACCTGTTCCTGCTCTTGCCATGTGACCTTGGGTGATTCACATCAGCATTTGGTGCTTTTGTTCCCCTCTGTTTAGATGGAAGCATGTCAGGGCAGGGACTGTTTCTTATTATGTTTATTTAACAAAAAGGGTGCCTAATGTCTATTGGGCCTTTTGGCACTACTATAATATTAAGTCTAATGGCAGGCTGAGAGTTAAACTTTCGCAGGCATAACTGTTCATATTTTTAATTAAATGAAAAGATCTAACAACTTGATTTACTCCAAAATAATCAATAGGTTAGTACCTTCTGCAGTTTTTCCTAGTGACTCAAAGACAAAAAGTACAGTGAAAAATAAACATCTATTCATTCTTTTAATCTCCTTCTTGAGTCAGCATCAGGATCATTTGTCTTAATCAAAAGATGGAAATATTTATGCCTGGAGGACTCCAATTTTTTTAAACTAGGGAGTTGAGATAGAAACAAACTGCCTCTTCTCTTTTCCATTCAAGATTTACATATAAAAGTATCCACTTTGCTTCTAGTTCCTGTCATTGTCTCAGAATGTGTTAGAATGTCTGCATAGCATTTACAGTAAAGAGCAATGAAGCAAGTAATTGCTAAAAATAAATAAATAGGATTTTTAAAATGCATTTGTGATATGTTATAACAGATAGGAAAAAAATTCAGGGAGGAAAACTGTTAAGCACATGGTAAACCGGCCTTACATGAACATCTGGTGAAAGAATAAATTTCCTCTGCATCAGTAGATTCTGCATTAGCTCAGTGGATCTGATGCCTACATGGGCAGCTTGTCAGGCTTTCCGGGACAGCTGGTCACCCTCTCTTTGGACATTAGATTTCAGTGAGGAGAATGCCTGTCTGCATTAGTCTTCTCTTACTGCTCTACCTTTCTTCTATGACTGTGGCCACCATCCCAATCCTCCCTGTTACTCAGGCCCGTAATCTGATTATCATCTTTGAGTCACCCCTCTCTTTAGCTCTGCCCATCAAGGCCATACCCAAATCTTGTCACTTCTCCATATCATCTTTAACATCCAGACTTTTCTTTCTCACCACACAAGAAGAACTCCCACCCTGGCCTTCACCATCTTCCACCTCCTCTGTGGAAGCCTCCTTCCCTCAGTCTTGCCTCCCAGCTACCCAACTGATCCCATTCAAGTCCTTTCAAAAGGCTGCTGCTAAGACCATCTTCCTGGTCTGTTATTTTGGCCATATCTATTGTAATGCAAATAAAAATAATAGTGGCAGCTTGCATCACAATGTTATAGATACCTTTGTGTGGAACAGGAGAGGCTGTTGAGAAAGAAGTGTTGAAGCAAAAAGCAACTAAAGACCAGTGGTATATCTTAGTTTTTGCCAAGGGTGAGATTCTGTGCTGAGCCTCTCAAAGCCGCAGCACAAAACTCACAGCCCAAGGGAAGAGGGGACTAAGGCAGATTTAAGCCACGTTGAACCTTCCACCACACTGAGCTGGTCCATGGGCTGGAGAGGCCCCTGGCGTAACTATGCCCTGGAGGCCTGTTTAAGTTATATTAGCCTCCCCAGGAATGTCTATGGGCTGCGTACTGCCTAGAATATCTAGAGCACTGTGCACTGCAGCCTCATCCTCAACACAATTCTCCTGCCCCCAGCATGCCACCGATGCAAGGGGGGTCCTCAGAGGGCAGCCATACAGCTGTTTTCTGCAATGCCTGCACCAGGGGAATCCTCCTTGCCTAGATGTGTGTTGTTGTTGTTTTTAGGGCTCCTTTCTGGCACTCTGACCCTTTTAGCTGGCATACAAGGGTTGGAGTGAGGGTGAGGATCTCAGCCCAGGTATTATGAGCACCAGATATAAAGTATTTCATATTTCCTGCAAATTTATTGTGGACTCCTTTGATTTGGGAAGAGATCTTATAATGTTCTGCCACTTCTGCACATTTCTTACCTACTTGGGACTGAGTGATGTGGTACAAAGAAACAGTTCTACACATGTGACCATCTAATCTGCATTGCGTCATTCACCATGTGTCTTGTTTTCTTTAATAGAGTTGGCATAGATCCAGATGAAGATCTGAAAGCAGAAACTGCAAGCCAGGCAAGTTACAGCTATTGATATATCTGTATTGACTAGCATAATGTTCAGTCATGTTTCTCGGTGTAGTAACTGGAAATCTTTAGAGCAGGGTTAACTCTGCTATAAATGCAGAATATGCAAGTACAAAATAGTAGGAGCGTCACATATTTTGTAACTGTTTATTGAGAGGACAGGTCCATACTGTACATTTTTCAGTTTCACCGGGGCACCAGAATAACTTTATCTGATACTGGGTTTTGAGGAATGCATTACAAATAAATATTGACACGATGAAATATTAGTAAAACAGTGGTGGAATTGCGGCTATGGTAAATCCAAAACTTGAATTAGCTATCAACTGCATTTATGAAAACAAAAGATTTCAGAACAATGCTCAGTTCCCTGGATTAAACAAAGGAGCTATGCATGATTGAAATTCTCGACTCTGGGCATCAGGATAGGTCAGGTTGCTGACAACGTGCATTAGTCCATCTGAACATACATTCGGGTTAAAAAACTATAGGCCACTAGGGACCAAGGAGGCTATTTGAGAAACTGCATGTGCTTATCTGTCACGCGATTGTCCCTGCCTTTTTCAGTGATTATGTCTGAAAATGTTTAAAATACAGCATTATGTGCTGCCCCAACCCTAGTCAAGTTCCCCTGCTGGACATTCACTAGGGTGCCAGGTTTGGACCCATACACTGGAGTTGTGTGCTTCTGAGCTCCCCAGGAACTGAGCGGCTCCAGGCACTCTCTCTTACTTTGGCTGCTCAGCTCACTCCGTGGGCAGAGACCCTCCTTGGAAGTGGGACCTCCTGGTCCCAAGACCAGTGCTGAACCTCCAAGACTCCCCAGTAGTTTAAACACAACCTTTCCTGAATGTCACAACCTTCCCTTTGTGGGCACTCTGGTTTATAGTTTACCCCTTCAGAGATACAAGATAGTAGAAGCAAATAGACCGATTTTTTCAGAGGAATTTCTAAAACAAAACATGCTTTCCTCATAGACAGCACATGACACAGGTCTAGGCAATCCAATAAAACACCTGTGTATCATTCCCTGCCTCAGTTTCCTCACCACTCCTGAACAGTCTTTGGGATTTGGTCAGTGTCCTTTCAGAGTTCCAGGTCCTCACTCCTCCAGCTCATGACTTCTCCGCCAGATTGTGGAGCCTCCTCTCTAACCCTGACAGCCAGCTTCCTTCAGTTTCGACTGGTCCAGCACTCAAAAGATTCCCTCTCACTGAGGAAGCATTCCCCCTTCTTCCTTTCCTTGAACTTCTCTGCTTCTGTGTTTTTAAAGGCCTGCACTAACACCTCTGTCTCTTTGCTCCCCTTCTGGAGATTTTCCACTCTCCTCTCCTCTAGAAATCTGGTTTTACCTACATTGCAGTTACACTAACAATATAGACAGCAGTATCTTTTCCAGTTTACAGCACTCTAGGACATACTGATCAACATCAGAGATTATATTGCACTGTACAATATAAACGTTATTTCACCTTAAATGTGTTTTTTTTCAGGAGGTTGGAGATTGTGAAAATGTGCTTGCACTAGACATCAGTAGATAGGACTTCTAATTTTCTTCCTTTTTCTATTAAAAATGAGAAATACATATTTGTGAATAACAATAAGGCACCTACTGACCCAAACTGTGTTCTGTTAATTAACACCTAGTTCAATTGGCAAAACTCAGCAGCACAATAGAGTAGGTGTGAATAAATATCACCCATTCCACCCCCAATCAGGTCTAAATCAGCATACTTTATTGTAAAATATTTTTACCTAGCAAGGTAGTCTTTTTGCTCTGTTTTCCTTTTTAAATGTTTACTATTTTCATTTCTCTAAGAGCTACAGTTAAATGTGTTATATTAATTTTTATTAATACAGTTCTCTATTTCATTGTGCATTTCTTCTCTTTTTAATTTAGTACTACGGACTGTTCTTCACTTTTTCTTTCAGATTGTTTCTTTAAAGTTTTCTCTTTTCCTTCATCGATATCTTTTCTTTTCCTCTATTGTTTTAGATAATTCATTTTCTTTCTCTTTATTTTTCTCTCACACAACTTCTGATATGAGTTTTATTTTTCTTTTAATCTATCTTCCATATTAACTTTCAGTTTTCTTCATATATATGCTATGGTCTTTCATACTACAGGAATTTTGGGGGGGGACATATCTTATACTTAAATAACTACTCTCACCTGAAAGAACCTTATAGCACTATTCAGTTGTATAGGACGTGTCGCAGCATGAAGCTCAGGGATGGGAAGTGGCACTCATGCACACAAAATTTTTGGCTAAGGAGATTGGCACAAACAAACCTCATACTACTGTGAAAAGTGTTTTGTGATCCTTAATGTGCAAGAAGAGCAGCTAAGACCTTGATTTTTAAGTGTTCAGCTGAATATGACACACAGTTCATTGGGTAGAATCTATTTTATCAAATTCAAAAGGATGAAAGGCTGGCAAAGTCACCACTGTTGAGATTTAGACCTTTGACTCAGGTTTTCCAAACCAGAGGGGATTTCGTACCTGCTTTAGAGAGGGACACATGTTTCATTTACTGCTTTAGAGAGGGAGACATGATGGAATAGTTCAAGAAGCACAGTCACAATAAGGGCCAAGTTATGACTGGAACCTTCCCATTTGTGTCCTTCTCAGCTGTAGTCCCTGTTCTCATTTGAGAAGCAATGGACTGCTCTCTGTCTCTACTAGGAGGATCTAGTTACTCCAACAGGGCTGGGGGAAGAGCAGGGGCATGTCCCCATCCCCGCTCTCCATCAAACACCTGAGATAACAGACTAATGGCACAGACAATGTTAGAGAAGGTGTTTGGATAACAGTATCTTGTGTCATCAGCCTGTTATCTAACACGTTTTATTGTCAATCTCAGGTGTTATCAAACTGTTTTGAGCTTTGCCTGCCTGGTTCTTGTAGCTATCACACAAGATGAGGTGCAGAGAAACCTCTGATTGCACGAGGGAGGAGAGAGAGAAGCTAACTTGACTTTCGACTAGAGTTACTTTTTTCTTTTTCGGCTTTCACTATGTTGTTGTATTGTTTGTTTTTCTACAAATATAATCCTTACAAATACCACACACACACACACACACACACACACACAGTCTGTTGTATATGCCAGTTTCTCAGTTGGTGTAAATCAGGGTAATTGCATTACTTCCAATAGAGTTACACCAGTTTAGGATCTGGCCCCTTCTATGGTGTTGAGTTTGGTATGGCTGCAGATGTGGACTGGGCTGTGGAAGGATCAAAGCCAATGGGTCCGTGATTACGCAGACCCAGGGGTCATTCACCCTTCTTTGCACAATGAGATGCAAGTGCTGATGGTGCTATTGCAGTTCTTGGGCTTCAGTAGGTGAGCAGCTCTGCAGCTTGGAGGAAATAATTCCATCCCCTCTTCCCCACACAGGATCCCCTATACAAAGCCCATCTATCTATTCAGCCATGGTACAGAGGATGAGGATTTGGCCCACTGTGGGTTAAACTAAAGTTCTAAGGCAATATAAAGAGTAATTATAATCAACATTGCTGTACCTTAGCATCCCTATGTACTACCCACCCTAAATACCATTATGTCTGCAACCTTAACTTCCCCTCCAATTATTTTATTTGTGGTTACTTTCTGGGTTCAGATAAGCACTATGCTCCTCCAAGTTCAGAAACCATGCTGCTAATGATAAGCCTGTCCTGACCCTGGAGAAACATTTTACTATAGTCCTACTTTTAATATAAGCCCATCTTGTTGTATCTTCCAGTAGATAGAAGGCATGTTATATCCTGGACTTGGTAGTGGGAAGAGTAATTATTTGCTGAGGATATTAGTGTAGTTATTGGGAAAGAAAGACATCAGTATTGAACCCAGGACAGTAGGACACAGAAATTCGATTCAAGACCACCAGAAACATGGGCTGAGTAGTCTTACTGCATTACTGTTGCATGCTGGAGCCACACTAATTAAATATTGCCAGTAGATCACTAGCCTTTCTTAACAGTGATGCATATTTCCCTCTGGGGCAAGAAGAGTGATCCAATTTCTGAAGCTTAAGAAAATCTCATTGTCCATGAGGAGAAAAATAACCGCAAGTCCATCCTAGTCAGATACTCCTTTTGTGGCTTATCACTTTCACTGTCAGGAGGAGATACAGGAAGCTGTGCTTCAAAATAGCAGCTCTTGGAAGATTGTGTCCATAATGACCACCCGGACTTCGCAGAGCCCTGATCTGTACACTAGCCACATCATGGGTCCCCCCCTCGGTTTCTTTTTTACTTCCCTAGTTCTATCTTTTCTCAGGTGCATTTATCATCAAACCCTCTTGAATAAACAGAACGTATGATAGGTTAGCTCATTTATTTCCACTCATTTATTGATGGGCTTTCATAACTCAGTTCTGAAAGGCCATCAATAATGTGTAGAAATAAATGAATGCAGTCAGTCCACTGCATATCCTACACAATTAGAATATAAACACACAAAGCTAATTCTGATGACCAGGCATCAGGATAAATAGTCATTAAGCTGAGTTGCAACGCCAGTCTACTACAAAAAAGACAAAGCTTTTTCTTGCAGTTTTTTTTAACAAGGATCTAATTAATTTCCTCACAAAACAAAGATGGTTGATAAAAGCTTTTATCCAGCTGATTTATGTCTCCCAGCTATCCCGTTAGGTGCATCTCCACAGAGACTACGTGAAAGAATGTATTTTCTGGAAATATTTTGGAAGAATGCTGTAGGTGTGTTATAGGTCTCAGGGGAAGCCCAAGCAGCTTACTGTACAGCTATGAATAGCTCACCTGCTAAACTAAAGTTCAGAAAAAAGAGATGTGTTTAACTGTCTATTATTTCTTAAGCTCCTGGGAAGGAAAGTGTCCCTACACTGTCATTCTCCCTATTAGCCTCTCCTGCAGGCCGGCTGGGGAACTGCAAGTGACTTTTTGCAAACACATGGGTTATTCCTGTGTAGGGGTTGGAAGCACTGCCAGTTTCAGTTCACAGAGATCCTCTTATTTTTCCATCAGACTGCTGGCATAGTGTGCCCCGCACTGCCACTAGCCAGCCCTGCAGCAAAAGCTGTAGGTTCAGACTTTTTGAGGAGCTGCCAGAGGTCAGGAGCATCCACAGCCCCTGCTGCCTCTCCGCCATCCCTTGATGGTATCGTTCCTGCAGGATCTGGGCTACCATGAATTCCCCAGGCCACCATCATTCCCCATGAGACCTCCCTGCACCAAAAGGATTTTGTGGCATGAGCAGAAGCCACACAAGTTAAAACTGAATCCTTCCACTCAACTCAATGGGAGCTGAATCAGCTCCCAGGAATAAATTTTGGCCCATGTGCTACAGGTGTAAGTTTATCATGCTCAATCCTGCAATTCTAGTGTTGACGAAACTGCCACTGACCTCATTGGGAGTTTTGCTGATATGAAGCCTCGGGATTCAAGTCCAAGCTTCCACCCAAGCTGGACCATCCACATTGCTATTTTTAGTGTATTAGCTCAAGCCCTGCTAGTGCAAGTCTTTCTACCTGCGTTGAGAGACTGGCTCCCAGCTGCAGAGTAGCCATACCCTATAGGGGATTATCCAAAGCCCAATTAAATCAATGTAAAGATTCCTATGGACTTCTGTGGGGTTTGGATCAGGCCTTAGCAGTGGGCAGCCCTATTATTATGAACCTTACACGCATCCTGGTGTGTATAAGGGATGAGAATGTTTGTATTATTAGCTTAAAACAGAGAAATAATGAGACAAATAGAACTGAAAAATGCAGAAACTAAAATGTTCCCATTAAGCATTCCATGGAGAATGAAGTTTTAAAAAAAACCAACAATACATACCTTAAACTTAAAGCCAAAGAGGAATAAAACTGTAATGGAGTGTGCTATTTGGAATGCCCATTCCCATTTCTATTCCCAACCTGTTGTTAATTCTTATGCTATTTTTCACATAACACCCAGAGCGTAACTAATTACCTACCTAGTATATGAGGAGGTTGTAAACATATCATTCCAAACTGTGGCCATGATCCTGCAAGCTGTTCTGTAGGAGGCAGACCCCTGTGCCCATGCAGAGCCCAGCTGAAGTCAGCTTGCAGAATGGGGACCAATGTTTGGAATCAGTGCAGGAAAATACTGAAAACTATCTGTAGTCCCCAGTGGTGATACAGTTTTTGTGTGCATTTTTGTTTTTTCTTATCAAGCAAAGAGGAAAAATAGAAAGGAAACTAGTATCCTAATTATTGGAATATTATGCTCCCTTTGGAATGACCTTTTTGTAAGCCATAAACAAATACCATCTGAGCTTGACAGGAGTAAACTGAAGTAATCCCACTACAGCAATTTAACAGAAATATCATTTTTATTGATCTCAGAATATAGTGCTTCTCAGCTGCTTAATAAAATTGGAATCATTAATAAAAGTAAATGCTGAATTATTCCACTCAAGCACCAGCACAGCAAAGAGAAATGTGCTGATGATCTAATTTGCCCATGAACAGATTCACAGACTGAGATGAAATCTGAGCCAAAGAGGTTTCTTTAATAAAAAAAAATGCAGGTAAATGTAATTTGGTTTGACAAGTATTTTTAATATCAAAACTTTGTTTTATTTATGTTTTCAAAAACTCTTTTGATTTTATATATGTATTTATTTTGCAGAGAGCAACTACTGCAGATAAGAACACAACCAAGGCTGAGAGTGCGTGGCTGTTCAGAATATGGTATGGGTTTGATCATAAGTATCCTTTTATTCTTATAAACCATGGACATTAGCTTTGTTAAGCATTTCCAATGTGCTCCGCATAAGAGTCCAAATGAGGTGATAGGGAGGGATAGCGAATCAGACTGGGAACACCTGCCCAGATCAAAGTTTCATCAATGTATTACAATAAATTAATCTTGTCTAATTCCAGGATATAAAACATGTGCAGCAACAAGCCAGCTACAATGTTGTTGTTCCAACTTGGGAGTGAATTCACTGCTCAGGAAAGTGAGACATTTAAGACCATATAAAGCCTGATTGTGGATGGCCCATATGCAAGTGAGCAAGCCCATGAAGTCTCCCTTGAGTCTCCCTGCACAGGGTCCAGCCACAATCACCATCCCTGTACTCCCCTGGGCACAGAGCCTACTGTCTGCTTGTACATCTTGGTTCAGTAGCCATGCCAGAGAAGGTGCAGAAGGGGTGACGCATTGGCCCTGGTCACACCTCCCCAACAGGCATCCAAAGGTGCATATTCCACACCCCCTTGTTGGGGGAGGGGTAGCAGTGGGCACATTCCCTGGGTACTGGGGGGCTCCCAGAAGCACTCAGCCTTCCAGAGAAATAATGGCTTCTGGTGCTCCTGCTGGGGCAGAGCAGGGCCACGTTGCCTCCACACAGGCTGCTTCTAAAAGCCACACTAGAGCCCACAGAGCCAGATTCTCCACAGCCACGCACCTTGTATCCTCACCAACACCCGAGTAAAGTGGCTGTAACAGGTATCATGCTGGTTTGGTATCGGTTTTACATGCACTTTGCACAGATCTCAGTGATACCCCATGATGCAAGACAGTGGGGAATCCATGTTATAGAGCAGGTACCAATGCAGTGAAGATCACAGGAATCATTCTGTGGACTTCCATGGATACAGGATCAGGCACTAATTTGGCAACACCACCAATGTACCTCAGTGCTGCCTCGCCAAACTCCTGCTGTTCCATCATGCTGCACCATACTGGAGCACAGAGCAACACTCATGCCATACATTTCTTGTATGTTTTTCTGATGTGAGCACAAGCAAACTTGAATGAGAACATATTACAACTGATAAAATGTTACTCCATAGCAATGCAGCTTCTTATTAGAACTCCAGTGAAATTATCCCTCAAAAAGTCTTCCAATAGGCAAGACTATTTGGTAAGAAATCTCTTTTGGTAAGAAATATAAATATACAGCCCCTAGTTTATCTATCCAGGCAGTTCTAAGGACCAAGACGTTTGAATTAAAATGTTTCACTAGAACAGGCTTAAGTTCACAGTTTTATACTTTCCAGGCACAGTGGAAAATAGCATGTGCAACGCACTACAAAGGGGAAGAATGTGTTTAAAAAATAATACTAAATGCCATCATTGCTTGCTTTAGATACACACTGATCTCCCCTTCCTACTGATGTACAGGCTCTTCTTTCGGAAGGAGTGGGAACTGGGCAGAAAAGGAGACGGTTAAGAAAAAGGGAGAGAGAATGGGAAAAGAAAGGAAAGTGAAGAGAGAAGGAAAAGAAAATAAAGAGGGAGCTAGGAAGACAAAATAAAGGGGAAATAGGGTAGCGATAGAAGGGGAAGAAAGCAAGAACCAATGTAAAAAGAGCAGAAGACAGACCAAAGGGAAGGAAAGGGCTAGGGGAAAGGTGGACTTTAGGAGAAACAATGACAAGGTCAGTGAAAAAAAGAAGGGAATATTGGAGAGAAACAGAAGGAAAAATGGTGGGAGAGGAGAGGGGTTAATTGAATCTATGATCCAGGTTGCTGTGAAGTGGCAAAGCAAGCCCCTCCACCATTATCTTTTTGGAGATCCCCTGCATAATATAGAAATCCCAAAGGAAGAAGCCTTGTAGATCTCCAATTCAGGACAATAGCCCTTTCTTCCTGCTCAGTTTAGAAAGTTTGACTTCCAAGGTGTTTGCATTTCAAGAAAACATTACGTTTCTAAGTGATTTTTTTGAAGAGATTCTCAAAACGAAAGCAAATTTACATCTGAAGTAGCAATCTGTCTTCTAGTCTGGTAATAATCTTGCTCCAGTGTTCTCATTTTCAAAGACTGCAGCCCTGCCATTATCCTACAGGTATATTTTCATTTAAAAAAAAATGACTTTTATGTTTTATTTATGCTGAAGACTTGTATTCAAATCCCTGTGGAGAAGATGGTTCAACCCACTAATGCTTGGACTGACAGTTCTGAGCTTTTCTGCAGTGTGAGTCACTATTCTGCTTCTGAAATATGTTCCTATTCCTTAGAGAGAGACAAATTATCCAACCAAACTTTTCTTCAATATCTGTGTCCTTCTCTTAGCAATGTTATGAAGTTGTGCCGCTGAATTTAAAAGAAGAAATTAATACAATTGTCATGTAGTGCAGTATTTATGCCTAGTACTGGATTTCACAATAGATTATGATAAAGCGTTCAAAGAAAAGGTGCTGAACAGTAACCATCTGTCTGGCTACACACTTAGGAAGAGTCCATGCCTGTGACATTTCTGTGGCCTGACATTTGCTCTAAGGCACCAACACTCACTCTTCTGGTAATAACATCCCTAATGTCTGTTTATTTCATGCAACAAGGCACAATTGCAGCAATCAAAGGTTGCCTTATTTCTTGCTGTCATTCTGAAAGATTTCCTACATTGACTTGGAGAATGTTTTAGGGACAACATTGTAAATTCAGCCACTGGGGGCCTGATCCAAAGCCAGTTTGAATCAATACGGGTCTTTTCATTTGCTCTAATTGGCGTTGGATCTAGTCCTAGATACCTAAGAAAAATACATATCTCTCTCTAACACTAAGACAAAGGAACATTAACATCAGAACAGTGAAAATTAAGAAGAAATAATTTGAGTATCTGGATACTCTCACTGAGTCTTTCATTTCAACATTGCGGTAAGTACAGAACAAGATAAAACATTTGGTATCTTAATGTGGTTAAATGTCTGAGAGTCTGTCTCTGTGTTCATGTTTTTATAGCTTGGAGTGTATCACCATTTTGAGCTGTAATATAATACTAAAAGCTGATGGGAAAGAAAAATGTGTGTGTGGGGGGGAAATACTAACTATTGCAAGAATATTTATTGAGGTAATAGAATTAATGTCCCAGCACTGTCGTGTACATGATATATTATGGTTGTTTCCGTTTCCTTCAAGGGCAGCCAGTGTATTTGTATTGAATATAGTGAGATTTAACTACAAAATAAAAGTGCAAGTGGAGTTTTTGATTCTTTCCATTTTGGGTCATTAGCACATGAGGACTCGGTCCACAGAAAGGTTGGGGTGAAGGTGTTCACTCCAGGAGCATACCAGGAAAGGAACTGTGACTCAAGGAAACTGTGACGGGTTGGATCACAGAAACCCACTTGGGAGCTGCCAGCTGATGTGCAAAGACTACTTCTGTTCCTGTTCTCCCTGCCAGCTACCGGTGGCTCCAGCACCCTGTCGTGGTGAAGCCAGACACACCTGTCTGCTTCAGACACAGACTCAGGGTCTGAATAACCTGTCCCAAAGCTGCAGGTTTACCTGAGAACAGCTCACAGAAGTCTGCTTGCCCTTAGCACTCAGATGCCCAATTCCCAATGGGGTCTAAACCCAAATAAATAAATTGTTCGCCCTCTATAACACTGATAGAGAGATATGCACAGCTGTTTGCTCCCCCAGGTATTAATACATACTCTGAGTTAATTAATAAGTAGAAAGTGATTTTATTAAATACAGAAAGTAGGATTTAAGTGATTCCAAGTAGTAACAGACAGAACAAAGTAAGTTACCCAGCAAAATAAAATAAAATGCGCAAATCTATGTCTAATCAAACTGAATACAGATAATCTCACCCTCAGAGATGCTTCAGTAAGTTTTTTCTCAGACTGGACACCTTCCAGGCCTGGGCACAATTCTTTCCCCTGGTACAGCTCTTGTTCCAGCTCAGGTGATAGCTAGGGGATTCTTCATGATGGCTCCTCTCCCTCTCTGTTCTCTTCCACCCCTTTATATATCTTTTGCATAAGGCGGGAATCCTTTGTCCCTCTGGGTTCCCCCACCCCTCACTGGAAAAGCACCAGGTTAAAGATGGATTCCAGTTCAGGTGACATGATCACATGTCACTGCAAGGCTGCATTACTCACTTGCCAGCACACACATATACAGGAAGACTCACAGGTAAATACAGCCATCTGCAGACAATGGCTCTGGTTAATGGGAGTCATCAAGATTCCAAACCACCATCAATGGCCCACACTTTGCATAATAACAATAGTCCCTCAGAGTTATATTTTATACTTCTAGTTTTAGATACAAGAGTGATACATTTATACAAATAGGATGATCACTCTCAGTAGATTATAAGCTTTGTGATGATACCTTTTGCATGAAGCATATTCCAGTTACATTATACTCACTTATTATCATGTTTTTATAAAACTATTCCAATTACATTATATTCACTTATGTTTTTACAAAATCATATAGACTGCACAACGTCACAGAACCATCCTGGTCTGTTCTTGCTCCAGAGTGGTAGTAATCTGCTGCTAACTTGTACCCACGTCAGCTCCCCCACTACCACGGCTCCACCCTGTGACGTTGTGCAGTCTATATGATTTTGTAAAAACATGATAAGTGAATATAATGTAATTGGAATCGTTTTATAAAAACATGATAAGTGAGTATAATGTAACTGGAATATGCTCCATGCAAAAGGCCT
Source organism: Platysternon megacephalum (assembly GCA_003942145.1). NCBI lineage: Eukaryota > Metazoa > Chordata > Testudines > Platysternidae > Platysternon > Platysternon megacephalum. Next base: position 1,914,853 of record QXTE01000238.1, on the reverse strand, counting down.
GTTGTAATTATGTAAAGTGTGTGCCATTAATGGTGGTTTGCAATCTTAATGGCTCCCATCAACCAGGACAATTGACTGGGGCTCTGTTTGCAAGGAAGCCTTCCTGTGAGTCAGGCTGGGAGGAATGAAGGCTTGGGGTCTTGCAGTGACATGTGATCATGTCACCTGAACTGGAATCCATCTTTAACCTGGTGCTTTTCCAGTCAGGGGGTGAGGAAACCCAGAGGGACAAAGGATTCCCGCCTTATGCAAAAGATATATAAAGGGGTGGAAGAGAACAGTGAGGGAGAGGAGCCATCATGAAGAATCCCCTAGCTATCACCTGAGCTGGAACAAGAGCTGTACCAGGGGAAAGAATTGTGCCCAGGCCTGGAAGGTGTCCAGTCTGAGAAAAAACTTACTGAAGCATCTCTGAGGGTGAGATTATCTGTATTCAGTTTGATTAGACATAGATTTGCGCATTTTATTTTATTTTGCTGGGTAACTTACTTTGTTCTGTCTGTTACTACTTGGAATCACTTAAATCCTACTTTCTGTATTTAATAAAATCACTTTCTACTTATTAATTAACTCAGAGTATGTATTAATACCTGGGGGAGCAAACAGCTGTGCATATCGCTCTATCAGTGTTATAGAGGGCGAACAATTTATGAGTTTACCCTGTATAAGCTTTATACAGGGTAAAACGGATTTATTTGGGTTTAGACCCCATTGGGAATTGGGCATCTGAGTGCTAAAGACAAGCACACTTCTGTGAGCTGTTTTCAGGTAAACCTGCAGTTTTGGGACAGGTGATTCAGTCCCTGAGTCTGTGCTGGAGCAGACGGGAGTGTCTGGCTTCACCAAAACAGGGAGCTGAAGCCACCGAGCTGGCAGGGAGAACAGGAACAGAGGTAGCCTTTGCACATCAGTCTGGCAGCTCCTAAGGGGGTTTCTGTGATCCAACCCCTCACACACCCATTCCCCACCCCTCCTCAATCACTTGCTTCAGAAAGGTAGCATGCAGGTCTGCCGCATCCACTTACTTCGGGTCTGGGTAGCCTGTGTAGCGGTGAAAGGGGGTTCTTTCCCCACTATGGAGGTATATAGTGCAAGTCACAATCTAGCCCAAAGAATGATAACGTTTTAGAGTAGTGACTTACAAAGAACATTTCCCTGTTTTTCAATTACCACTGGGGATACATACAACTTAACCAACCAATTTGGATTAAACAGTCTTGTAGCAGATTCTTTGTCCACTAAAATTTCCTTCTCTTTTCTTATGTTCGGGTAACTACCATTTCCCCAACTTAGATCATTTTGCCCTCTCTGTGCCCACAACGTCCCTCACTACCCATTCTGTGGCCTCACTCTGGAAGAAGACTACAGGCTTATCAGTGTCTGTAACCCACTACATAGAGAGTAGGACATAGTGATGGTGAAGATGAAGGAATGGTTGAGGGGAAGAATGGAGTGTTTTAAAGGGGAAGAAAAGAGAGAGAACATAATACATGTTAATATATTAATACAATGCAGACTTTGTACTTCTAATGGATGAGCTCTCTCGTCAACATAATACATTAAAAGTTAGATTGAGGAAAACCAGATACTGCAAGGCAGAGGAAAAGATGCCCTGAGACTCCATAGAAGGAATGGAGTGAAGCCAATAAGAAGGGAAAGAGGAGGAAGACCAAAGGCAAGGGATGCATAGTAAGTTTTGTTTTTATTACTTAATAAATACTGTGCGTAATGGACCTGGTCTCAGGCTCAGCCTACAACCAGGACTGCTTTTTTCCTGACAGAGGTGTAGGGATGTGGCTGAGCCTGATGTGGCATTCCCACATTGGACAATAGAGAGCAGAGCATCCGCTATTCCTGCCTCTAATGTCATGGAGGGGAAGCGACAAGTGAGCATTTGCAACAGGAAGATAATTACAAAATATATGCAAAAGCCTGAGATGATGTGTGTTGGTGGAGTAGGGAATGCTGGGATTGTGGTGATACAATGATAGGCCCATCTCTTCCTTGAGATAACGCTAATGATTTCAATGGAAATTAGTCATGAATTCCTTTCAGAGCCTGGTTTAAGTGCCTTCTCTTCTGAGTTTCTTTTACACATACTGCACTGGAGGAGGAGGAGCCACTCTCTCTTCCTTTACAGATATCTGTTGAATTTGAGGGGCCAAATTCCCTATTAGGCCAAAGGAAGCTGTGTTCAGGAATAGATATAGGAACACTGATTGAATAAATCAACTTTTCATGGAAAAGCTTACTTGAGTATTTCTGAAATTATTCACCATTCTGATGTATTCCTTTCAGAGTCTAAAGGAAAGATATTTATAGTCTTCCCTCTCCCCTTGAATCAGCTAAGAGGAATTGCCCACGAAAGCTTATGCTACAATAAATTTGTTAGTCTCTAAGGTGCCACAAGTACTCCTATTCCTTTTATTGATTTTAAAGGCTTTCAAAGTTTATTCTGTTTAATTTAGTAGATCCTGTTTTCTTTTTCATCGCTCCCTATGGCTTGTGTATAGGCTAACGGTACATTTTACTTCATAGGCAGTCATTAGAAGTGTGATTGAGAAGTTGTGAGAACACAGAACAGCCTTTCTTTTGCTTACCAAAAGCAATATTATGCATTCCAAAGAAGGGAGAACTGACAGTCAAAGGGAATTTCATCATCTTATGATCTTCAGCTGAACCTTCCCTATATAATGACTTGTCATTGTCATGACAGAGACAGATGCCTTGGAAAGAGATGGGGAGTTACTATAGCAATGTCTCTTGTATATAATTTTCTCCTTCTGGATAGAAATTGAGGGGCTTCCTAGTTACTAACATTTTTAGTTAGATAGTGGTGATATCTTTCACTTATGCAGCACCTTTTTAATCTGAAGGACACCAGACTGCTTTATTATTATTTATTGTTTGAATTGCAGTAGTGCCTAGGAGCCTCAGTCTGGGACCAGGACCCAATTGTGCTAGGTGCTGTACAAACACAGAAACAGATGGCCCTTACCTCAGAGCTTACAAATGGAGTATAAAACAAGAGACAACTGAATATAGACTGACAAGGGAGTACAAGGAAACAATGAGGTCTAACACCTGTGCTCTAGCAAAAAGAATCTTAAGTTCTTTAATTGCCTGAAGTGGTCAGGATTTTGCTTTCAGCTCTCCTTCCAGGTGGCACTTAAAACTGCAAACTGCTGCATAACATCATTCTGGAGAATTAGTTTGTTACCTATTCAGGGACCTATTCAGCTGCAAAGAAATCTGGCCATTGGAGCTCTTTAAGTCCCAGAAGTCTGCTTGCAGTAGTCACACAGTGGACTGACCTATTCAGAGAGTGGGTTGGCCTGTTGTACAAGTGTGACAAAGTGGGAATGTTCTTAATGTTTCCTCTGAATACTGTGTGGGTGCCTCAGTTTCCCCTATGCAGTTCTTAAATATCTAGGTGGTGGGATAAGGGTGTATGGTTGTTGCAGAGGGAAGGGCCAGTGTACATAAATGCCTGACACTTTGTCTCCTGGCAACTGATGGCCTGGGCCCCTCCTCTGCAAAGGTGCCAACTGAAGGTGTTGGAGACAAAGAGATCAGGTGACCTCCTAGCCCGGGAAAGGGACAAAGCCCAGAGGAGGAGGGGATGGAGGGGGTTTTTCAGTTTGGAGCTGGCTGGGGAAACAGAGGGGTGCCCTGACGGGGCTCTGGCCCCCCTGGGGCCCCAAGATGGACCTAACTGAGGGGGTCCTGTTGTCTGTACCTGCAAGACCTGTTTTAGACCGTGTTCCTGTCATCTAATAAACCTTTGTTTTACTGGCTGGCTGAGAGTCACGTCTGACTGCGAAGTGGGGGGTGCGTGCAGGACCTCTGGCTTCCCCAGGACCCCGCCTGGGCGAACTCGCTGTGGAAAGCGCACGGAGGGGCATATGCTGAATGCTCCAAGGAGAGACCCAGGAGGTGAAGCCGTGTAAGCTTCTTGCCCTGAAAACAGTCTGCTCCGAGGGAGAGGAGGCTCCCCAAAGTCCTGACTGGCTTTGTGGGGAGCAGTTCCAGAGCATCACCCGGGGACTCCGTGACAACAAGGTGAAAGCGGAACACTCTCCTGCTCTGTGGCTGGATCTTGGCGAAGAGAACTGACAGCTGGCTGCTCATGGAGCTCATGTAAATTAGTTCCTTGCCTCTTCCGAGCAGCACTGCTGAGTATTCTTGTTCCATCCCACTCCCTCATTCTGGAGCCATAGAGAGACTGAACGTTACAATAGCCCTAGGACTGTGAAGCCCTGTAGGAGAAAGAGAGACCTGATCTATTCTCTTAGCGTGAATGGTGCAGGGTGCAGGAAAGGAGAGGGACCTCTCCCAGTGCCAGTCACTGTAGTTGAGGTCGAATGGGAGCTCCTGCCACTGTCAGTGTGAGGCTTCTTTCTCCCTCTCTCCATAACTGCTGTGATTACTTTTCATGGCGATAGCTCCTTGGGTTGAGGAACGCCTCTTCTTTCTTTGTTAGTAGCTCCAACTCTGTAAGTGAGCTGCCAGCTGTGAGATAGTCTTTGGAATGGTCAGCCATTTTCACTCTTCTCCTTAGCTGGCTGTCAACCAACCCAGAAAGAACTCATCCTCTGCATGGATGTCAGGGAGGCTGTCCCTAGGAAAAAGGAGAGCAATTGTGTAAAGCTTTATGTGGTCGTCACCAAGGAGGAGGGGCCCCTTGAATACTAAGCAGTTGCAGTGGCCAAGTATATCATAGAACTTTCTCATATACAGGATCTGCTGAGTCAGCTTTGGGTTCCATAGGGCCCCCAGACACACTAGCATTAATAGCAACAATTGCAATCGCTCTGAACTTGCTTCAGAATTCATTCAACAACCTCTTTGTGGGCATTCAATCTGGATTAAAAAGCTGACAGTGAAAACTCAGTGTTCTTCGTTGTTGTGTAGAGAATCAGTACATCTGATTTGGGGCCATCTCCTGGCCCTTTTCAAGGACCCAAGACTGTAGAGGTGCTGCAAATTAACTTAATAAATAAACATGGCTAATGATTAACATGAAGTGACCTCAGTTTGTCCACCATTTGGGAAAAAGAAACTTGGGATAAACAATTCTTAAACAATTCTCCATTGAATATGAAGCTGAAGCGTTCTCATTTACAAAATTGCTCTCATGTCAGTTCTCAATCTGTTTACATCCTGATATTCTCATAGACAAGAGAGAGGAACAGTATTGCATTGTAAGAGACATACATTTAACTGTCAAGGTGTTTCTCCTGCATAACAAGTACAACTTTTTTTCAAAATAGTTTGTCCTCAGTGTGATGTATGAAAACTGAGGACATTATTTATTTTAAACTTTGTTTTCAGTCTGCAGACTGAGTCAGAATTTAAAGCATAAGAAAGATTCATGTAGATAAGATTGCGTGTCCCCTGTAATATTGCTATTGCAATGTACGCAGTTATTGCTTGGAAAGCATGCCCAAAAATTCAGTAACTCTTCATCGGTCATACTGCATCCGACCATACTAGCATTTCACTCAAAGCAATATAGTAGATATAAGGAGACAACAGGGCATGTTTAAATAGAAAACATCCAGGATTATACATCTTTGTCGTTTAAAACCAGTCTTTCTTAATATAGTTGTTCCGGTGTGTCTGTGTTTCATATAGCAAATTCATTTTCATTTCTCATCTGTTAGTTTCTTAATTAAAAACTCCAACTCCCCCCCCCCCCCACATATCTTAATAACCAGCTCACAGATACAAACGCACCCCAAAGAGGAAGCTGTAAGAGGACTTTTCAGTGCTACCAAAACTTGCAACTATCTAGTCCCTGTAATAGTAAGAATTAGAAAAAAGGGTGGGTGTGGGGGAGGCAGGGATGGAGAAGAATGGCATGACTTCAAAAAAGCCATTAGAGTCAAGGTCATTCTCTCCTTCTCTGGGTGTCCAAACTACCCATCATTCTTACTTCCTCCTAGGTCTGTCTCTCTCTACTGAGTAGAGCTGTAAAGTCTTAGCAAACAAAGAAGCAGAGGTAAGGAGCATGAGCAGTATTAGTGTTCCCACTGAAGATGGTGGTGTTTTTATTATGATTAGTTTGCCATTATTGAGAATCTGAGGGTTGCTGACACCACTGATTAGACATAATATTCGGTAAAGATTTCTAGAATTCATTCTCAGTTCCTTGAATCTGTGGAAATAGGTGATATTTTGGGATAGGCATAGACATGTTACACATAATGCCCAGTCAAAATGACTTAAGATTTTTTGCAAACCTAACCCTTGATATTTAATTTTAGAGAGGGCAGTACTATAAATGATCTGACCTTATCGGTGCCAATGAAGACTTCCCCACCCTCCGCCAGAAAATCCATTGGCAGCCTCTGACATGCTTCTTGTAATATTCACAGTCGCAACGATGGAGGAAGTAACAAAACTTTCAAAGGGTCACATAAATATTCAAACGTTATAATAGTTATCTAAACCTTTTGGGTAAGCAAACTTAAACTGGAAATCCCAGGAGAGTGAGCTTTCTTGAGGGCTTCTGGTACTTTCTACTTTTGCTCTGTCAGGAAATATTTCTAGAAGAGTCCCCAGGTCCTGCCTCCAATATCATTCACCAATTCCTAATTAAACCATGAAACTTTTTCACTTTGGTTCAAGCCACTTCCCTACATTTAGCATGACACATTCATGAACGAAGCCTAGCATAGTCAGATCAGCTGCTGACACATGGCCAAAAAAAGAAAAATCTTCAATATACAGAAACAGGTAAATAGATTTTGTTCAAACTAAAAAAATCACCTTTGGGAAAATATTAAGAGTAAACATCTTTATCGCAAAAGAAATTTGTGAGTTTCATTCCCAGAAAGAAACTGCCAATGTGAAGAAAGTTCATAGAAACACAAGAAAAAAATATTAGAGTGCTGTGGTGACAAATTTGAAAGGACAGATTAAAAATTAGTGATTTTATGAAAACGAATGGAGGACATAATAGTCTATAAAAAAGGGAAGGCTTTCACAATCAAAGAAGGAGAGGAGTGACTAGACTAGAACAAGAGGCTGTAACTAAAAGTAATGAGATGAAGTTAAAAAAGTAAAAATTCAGACTTATTGTCAGTCTCTCACTCCTAACAGAAAGATTTAATAAACTGTGGAATGTTCTCCCATGGCAAACTGGAAGCCCAATTGTTTTGTACATTTAAAACAGGACTGACTAAAATAGCAAAGAAATATGTTATAGAGAACAAACCTGCATTGGCAAGAGATGGGACTAGATCTGTTCCATCTCTCATTTCTATCCTTTTATGGTTATATGAAATACCACCAAAATTAAGTTATTCTTGAAGTAGGCGTTGTCAGACTGAAGACTTTTACATTGCTGCTAGCAAGCCATTACAGTGAATTTCTTGAACTCTAAAGCCTTCATAGTAATGTGCAGTGCTGCTGCCTTTGAAGGAATAAATAAAGGGACATATGGGGAAAACTTTATTGGATTTCAAGAAAATCAATGTTCAAAGTAAACAATGAGTGTTGCAGACATGGGACAGGTGGGAAAGGACAATTGAGTCATCATTATTGGATTCTTAAAAGCCGGGCATGTTTTTCTATTAAAAAGAGATTCACAGAAGAGTCAGAAAATACATAAGCTTTTAAAGTTTTTTACTGAACTTTTTCTATCATCTTAAAGAGACAGGTATGGCCAAATACTATCCTCAAATCCTTGTGGATGTCCACTGATTTCAGAGGTAGTTGCACATTGGTAACTGAAAACAGAATTTGACCCACAATCTGTAGTAGACAATATGATGTCCAATAGTTAGAATTTTTATTTAACAATATGATTCCCATGAGCTAGAGCATCTTCTATAGGTGCTATATAAGGCGTTCTCAAACAAGGACCACTTCTGAATACAGCAGTTGTCTCATGGACTCCTCCCCTTAGATCACAACTGTGTGGTCCACCTTCTATTTGCAGCTTCATAACATTCTTGTGGTAACTATAGTAATATCAGGGAAGTATATAATATAACATATTTTAATTAGAGCTGGCTAGAAACCAGAATTCCCATTTTGCAGGAAATTCCAAAATTTCCAAACAAATTCCACAGAAACAGAACAAAAAAGACATTTCAAAATTTCACACAGAATGGGAATTCCAAAATTTTATTTTAAAATAGAAATGTCACTTTGAAATATTGCCAAGGCTGCTCAGGAGGGGAGCTGGGCAGTTTGGGAAGCCAGGGAGCCTTGGTTCCCAGGCTGCGGAGGTGCTGGGAGCCTGCGTTTCTAAGGAACCAGGAGACTGGAAGCTCTGGGAGCTGGACTCCTGACAGCCCACCTGGGAGCCCGGGCTCCCCAGCAGTCCATCTGGTGAACTGGCAGGAAACCAGGCCAGGTTGTCCCAATTACCCTGCCTGGTTTCCGCTGGAATTTTCTCTGAACTAACACGTAACCATGGACTGTTTCAATAGCAACAAATCCACATTTTCCAACAGCAAAATCTTCCATCTGAAAATTTCTGATCCGCTCTAACTGTAATTTCCTTTAGTACGTTTTAGCTGCTGGAATTAAGGCATTCTTTTCAGGCCATCACCAAATTCTTTGTGAACCACTGATGGTCTGCACAGTTTTAGAACCTCTATCCTATATATCAGAGCTGAGAAATTCCAGCCACACCTCACACTGATGGGTTACTCGGGGCCCAATCCTGAAAGTTATTGATCAGAGCGATGGCTGCTCTCAGCTCCCAATAAGGGCACACACCACTTGCCAGGAGGTACTCAACACCTGGCAGAATCAGACCCTCACTAGGTTTTCTTTTTCTTTTCACATCACTGTGTGGTTTTATTAAGCCACCATTCACAATGGTAGCATGTTAGATTTGGACAGAGTCAAAATTTAAAGCAGAAGAGAGCTTCGGCACCTACAGTAACAAGACTGCATAAGGCACACTCCATTCTTCTCACAGACCTGTTTTCTACAGAGCTGATACATTAATATTGACTCAGTGCCAAATGTTCTTGTACGGAGAAAAAGGCAACCAGAAAAATTACTACATTTAAAATTCTTGGCACTTTAGAAAAAGCAAAACACTTGCCAGTTCTCCCTTTTAGTTCCCAGTACAGCTCTCCATCAGTTTCCAGCAGATATAGCAGGCAAAATAAAGTTTAAGGTGCTGAGCCAAAGCCTGTTGAAGTCACCAGGAGTCTTTCCATTGATTTCAATGGGCAATCGATGAGGCTCTAATCCAGATGGCATCTGAATTTACTGACAGGCACTAACTCTAGGTATGTGAAACAAAGTTTTCATCCCATGTGGTTTGTATTTATTATTTATTTATTTTTCTTTTCACTGTATTATTGGGGCATAGTGCAGTTTGTACAGACAAAGAAGCAGCAGCCTGGGCTTGTATTAGTCCACTCAAGCATTAAATTATAGTTTGTTGGCTCACAATACTTAACAGCGCCCAGGAGACTTAAGTATGATACAGCAGTACTGAAAGCTTATAACACGGACTTAATCAGCCATGCCTCAGAATCTCTCGCAAGTCTCATTATTTCATTTACAGCACTGCATGTGCAAGAAGTTACCTTATGTTATGTGTACAGTGTTTGAGAGTTCCTCAGCATGTTTATCTTTCACTCTGTTCTCTTCAGTTAGCACATTTTAAAATGCTTCCATTTGCATGCAGCATATTTTGTATATCTAGTACCACTTGCAGATGGCACTTTTTTTTTACAGCAGCAGTTGTCACCATGTGATATTGCTAATTACACAACTACCTAAGCAAGGCATTGGTAATACTTCCTAATAAGGACTTAATTATTAATGCTAAATTATAGTGGAATTCTTATAGAAGAATGTGAGTGTAAAGAAAGTCAGCATGATTAAGGTCATTATCAGGAATGCCAAAGGACATGTTAATGATTTATCACTTCTTAGAAATTGTTGAATCAAAGCATCCCACAGCACACTCTAACTGCTAGATGCAAAGCCCTTTGAAGTCATTGACAGCATAAAACATAAAGAGCACAAGCTTATGTCACATATTAGATGGTAAAAGACACGAAGAAAATTGCATTAACTACAGTTGCAATAACACACCAATACTGTTACTTCTGGTAGCAGCATCAATATCACAAAATCTAGTAGTCTGTGTTTTCTCATTACTGGATGAGAATAGGAATAATTTATTAGTTTGAGGGTTTGGTCATCAGCCCAGAGTGGGCCAGTATGATTCCCTCAGTTTCCAGACAAGGAGCTCAATCTTCCTCCCTTAAAAAAAGAGGGATCCACTCCTATAGTTTAGCAGTGGAGGAGAAGCTGGTAAGACGGAGCCTTTATGTAACCTGGGGATGTGGGAAGTAGGACATTTACAAGTTTCTTACAAGTTTTCCCCGTAGTTCATAATTGGTTTGCTAGCGGAGGGAGGGCAGGGCAGGAAAATAATAGATTGTAAAATAATGTCCTTGCATAATAGATGTTTATTTTAAAAAGAAGATAATAACAACTGAATTTTATGTGTCCAGAATCCTGGAATCACTTTGCTAAGAGCAAACCACATTTACATGGAATGTTAGGCTATGCATATCGCATGAAAGAATGAAATAGCTGTCCTGGTCTGGTGAGTTTATGGTCATCTTGTTTTAAGATGTAGTGTTATGCCTGATGGAAAGGAAGAACTAAGCTGTTAAATATGTATTTATAAATCATTGTAAAGGGTGTATTATTTATGCAGTAGAGCAGATAGCTCCTCTTGAACCTTTGTGGTTTTTCATGTAAATATGTATTGGGAACATGTGCTATGCATGCTAAAATTGCTCTCAAGAAACATTCTTTAAAGCTCCTGGCCAGGTGCTGACTGATTTTTGAACATCATAATCTGTGCTGATTAGAAATTTGTGGGGCTTGTTGTCTTCAAAATACTAAAAGCAAATAGAGCGTTTTCTGGTCTAATTTCTTGCCATATTGCAGGACTTTAAAATAAAGAGGGGTTTGTGACTTTCACTTGCTTTCTCGCAACATGCAGTGATCCATGGCTGGGGAGGGGAAGATTCTTTCCCTCCTCATGTTTTAAATTACATGTTGGTAAGTAGATGTGGTCCAAATTCAAAGATGAGTCTAAATAAGTCTGAGGGAGCCTTATTTTCCTCTCACTTGATGCTTGTTTTATGCTGATGTAATTTCGTTGATTTTCAGTGGAGTCCAGCGCTCTTGATTTTCACTAGGGTGTAAGAAGAATCAGTTCCATGAGTCTCAATGTTAACCTCCTTAGCCTCCCTCTAGACTCAGTTAGACCCACCTCTGAGTGGCCCCTGGAGTTCCTTACTTACATTGGTGTAATCAGACACCCGCTATTAATTAAGGCCCAAGATGTCCAGCTTTTTCCCAAATCAGCACAACGTGTTTGCCCTCCAGCCTTCACCCCTTAAAGCTGAACCCTTAGGGGAAGAAGGTTGTGGTGACAGACTTATCTTTTAGCTAGTGCAGTGTCCCAGCCTGGCCTTTGCTGGGAAACGACTTGTATGTTGTTTGCTCTAGCAGGTCCCAACTTCCTGTGAACTGGAAGTAGGGCCTGGGAAAATACAAACATGCTCTACAAATGAGCTGCTATTATGATATCTAGAAAACAGATTTTGAATTTCTACCACTTGAACTACTACTATATTCAGTGTCATAGGGTAACAAATGATGATTGCCATGCTTCAATGGAATTTATTGAAAGGCACAAGTAACATTCATAAAAGTGAATTTTATTTCATACAGTATGTGGAAAATATAGTAACTTGGGTCTCAATCAACAGGCAGTAAGAGTGTGTATTTAGTAGCAGGCCAGGAGTTATAAAATACAGACCAGCTCCCTGTAAAATCTGGGGATCTGGGCAAGTGTACAGTTATCTCTTTTAGGGACTCTTGGGTTAAGACATATACACACACACACAAAAATCAGCCAACAAAACCCACTGTGTGTAGACTTCTTTTCTTTTCAGAGAGTCCTTGGCCAGATTTTGTTCCTTTATTAAACAGGAAGCAGAGCAGCTATATGATTCAAGAGACACCAAAATAACTTGGGACACTCTCAAAAAATTGTCTACTAGTGTTTAGAATTACAAAAATGTTCTGTAAGTTCAATATAATTATGCTTATGTGTATATTATGCACAGCCAAACTTGTTTGTAACCAGATTGTCAAGCACTGTCATTCTGTCCCCTCATACAGTGGAACCATGCAGTCCCTACGTCCACAGAGGTGAGATAGGATTTGTCCTATAGGACCAGACACGCACCCTGTCTGGGTGAACAAGGAACTTCCTTACCTCTTGCTTTCTTATGTAGAGGACTGCCACAAAACAGAGTGGCAAGCAGAGCTAGGTCCCCATTCTGCTGCTCCTCTATACTAGAGCCCTGGCCCAATATGGTAGAAGTGCCTGCGCTATCCCTCATCTTACCCCTGCTCACTATTCATCAGAGCCTCAGGAGAAAGCTTGGCAGACTCAGCCAGCATTCCTCCATGAGCTCTGGCTGCAGTGCAACCCCTCTTTACCACCTTCCAACAGATCCAGTAGCTGAAAGCCACACTCAAGTCCTTAACTATTAAGGGCCTGATGTATCCTTTGTAGTCAATTATGTGCTTTATGTAGGAGTAAGGACAGCAAAAGACACGCCTGGTACAAGAAATTTGACCCAGGTGCTGAATTTCAGCTCTTAAGCAATAAACAGAATTTGCACAACTAGGTAACACTGCACAACAAATGTTGCTTTTCTCAGGGCATCCCTAACTTAGTATCAGTGCATTCGTGGAAATGACTGCTGTATCTTACCTTTCAGTTGTTACCAACAACAGGCAGGAATCAGGAATCAGATGCATGATGAGGTTTATTCAATGGTTGATTCTTCACCAGAGATGCAGAATAGTGTATGTCACAAATGGTTAAGCCTTTAAAATTCCTTGTGGATTATTCACTGAAATTTACATTGCTACAGAGTAGAAACTATTTTTGGTCTGTGCATAAATGGAATATCTAATATAGAATTAAATTATAATGAAATATGCAATAATGCAAGTACTCATAAAGTGCTTTTCGTGTACTGCAGGCTTCCAAAAGTTTCAAATGCATAAAATATGATTACACTTGCTGCATAAATTATTGTGTATCGGGTCCATTCACATTTAATTAAAAGTAAGATTACTTTACAGTTAAATTGCTATCGATATTTGCTATAGCAGCTGGATTTAAATGGTAAGTTGAGTGAATAAAGGTGTGATGAGGCTGTAGGGCCTGCAACACCATCTAGCTGGGCCAGAGGAAAAATACTTTGTGTTTTGCAGGAAATGCTGCATGTTAATGACCCAGATAAAGCAAACTCTGAATCTGATTGTGCCACAGGTAGCTGTTCAAGTTTAAAGGGACACTATCAAGATATAGATGTTTTTTAAATTTTCCTTATGTGTGATACTTGGTCCAATAATGCCTTAGATTATTAAAAGTGTGAGACAAAATAGAAATATCATTTACACTGCTTGTTTACTCTTTGCTCATTCATCCAACTATCTAGACATTCACACTGAACCCATCACAGTAGTGTCTTAGCATCTTAGAAAAATTATGTATTGCCAATAAGTTATTTCACTTGATTCCCTCTCTGCTTACAAGAAGGTATACTGCGCTTTAGAGGGGGTTTATTATTGGCATTCTGCTGAAATGAATAGGCAGGTTTCATGCTAACATTTGCAGTCATCCTTGTGGAAGGAGATCCATAGCATAGGGCGAGGCACACACATAGTTTTGTCCCCTGTTCCTATGAGTCTAAACCTTGTTCCTGACAAGTTCATTATTCCTGTTAATCACAGGTTGTCACCTCAGAAAGAGAGAAAATCGTTCATATAGTTCTGTTCAATTCAGGACTTTGGATATTATGACTTGGACTTTGATCTGGTAGTCATTGAAGAACCAGTTGAGTGCTCGTAACACTAGCCTGTGATGGACTGCTGTATTGTCAGCCAGCTAGAGCATCTAAGGCTATGTATACACTACTGCGGGGTTGATGCTGCGACAATTGATGCATCGGGGGGTCGATTTAGGGAGTCTAGTGAAAATCTGCTAATTCGATGGCAGAGTGCTTTCCAGTCGACCCCAGTACTCCACTGGGAACAAGAGGAGTAAGGTAAGTTGATGGGAGAGTGTCTCCCGTTGACCCAGCGTGGTGTAGACACCACAGTAGATTGATCTAAGCTACGTTGACTCCAGCTACATTATTCACGTAGCTGGAGTTGCATAACTTAGGTTGACTTACCACGGTATTGTAGACATAGCCTTAGAAACCCTATTTTCAGTCCTAGGAACTGTGTGTTGCATGAAGCCATGATTTTATATCTCACTTTAGCTAGGAGATGATATCATAGACAGATGATGGAGTTTCTAATGGTCTGAGTAACTAGTGGCAATAAGGAGTCCAGGAATATCCAAGGCTGTGTACTTTATTGACAATCTGGGGAAGATGTCCTCTTTAGAAAGTGAAGTTATCATATTGGCTACTTTCTCAAACTGTTTCCACCTCCATCTTACCCAGACTTAGTTTCAGCCAAGTGCTTGTCATCCAGGCTCTAATGTACTCAGGCTCTAGGCCAACTGAAGGAGGGTGTGGTTTTCATTTAAGATGAAGGATATGTGGAGCTGGGTGTCATCTGTGCTACCTCATGAGCTCTCTTGGCAACTTTACAGGTGTGTCGGAGGGAGAGCATATAGCGACTGGTCGTACTGCATGGGGAGAGTCTGGAGACTGAGGTTCTATTAGGCTCTTTAGAAATTAGTCAGTGAAAAAAATATCGGAGACAGCTGCAAGCATTCCTTTCACCCTGGAATCAGTAGTGTCTCATGAGCAAATGTGTTGAATGCAGCTGTGAGATCTGTGAGATCCAGTAGTCTGAGTATTGTTCTTTCCATGGCTAGGGGAAGTGTTTCACTGTGCAATTAGTGTTTCACTATTCTGCTCTTAAACATGAGTTTACAAGACAGATGGCAGTTCAGAATAATTCTGCTGAGTATGATTTAGTGGCTGCTATGGCAATGGAGAAATAGTCCCTCCCGCTCTTAGTCCCTTCCAGGGCCAATCTGCACAACTGTAGGAATTCCCTGACTCAACGTATCTAAACCCCCTGCTGTTTTTGCCATCAGCACTTTAGTTACCTACCATCTCTTTTCTTCTGTCACAGGTTATCATTGCTTCAATGCTTGTATGTCAATGGTCATAGTATGTAGACATAGTGTCTTGCTAGGTTAACATGATGACTACATTGGGAAATTGCAAGACTAAAGATAACTATTCCCTGGCAGATCATTACAGTTGGACGCTCCTGTTGTGGGACTGACTTCATTCAGGAGACTAACTAGGAGACGGGAATAGATTTTTCCTCCTCCTGTGCTGGCACCGAGAGTGAAGTTGTGCATGTAGCAAAGCTGGCTACCTCACACAGCACTGCATTTGCCCTGGAGGACTGAGCTCCACTGGTAGGCTATGGTAGGAATTAAAAACAGGCCTTTATTTTATTATTCTTTTCCACGGGCCACAGCTAAGATGAAGGTAGAGATAAATCTGCAGTGAGCTAACCCTTAAGGAGAGGAAGAAGTTGAGGATAAGAGGAGGAACAAGGTGGATCAACAATTAGATGCTAATCCCCTGAGGGCATCAGATCACTTGTGGTGGGGGCCCAGTAGGTCAGCAGCAGAGGGTTAGGAGACTGGAGGGGGTCTCTCAGCCTCGTTTTTCTATGACCACTGCATTCATGCCAGTATGAAATTGCTCAGCCTACTGCATGCTACCTCCGTGAGCCTACAGAAGCATTGATAATTACACTTCAAGTTAATATCCTATTAAGATGATGGATAAGTTCACACCAGTGTATGCTTTTGTTTTAGGCAGTATGGCTGCAGATTCAACAAGATAACCATGCATCAACTTATATTGTCAACGTCATTTTTTGCAACTAGAAGTGTTAGTACACTTCTTTCTTCCCCGCCCCTCCCCGCCCCCCCCCCCCCCATTACCAATAGATGTCTCCAGCCAAGATTTGGATGGGTGGAACATACAGCTACTACAGATACTGTAGAACAATACACCAAATGCAGAGCAAATAGCAGCTGTGAGTCAGTTAATCACAAACAATAACAGAACAGAAATACATATTAACATACTAATATTTAATCTGCTAGGTTTTTTCTTAATAAGCTTGTTTTTAATTATTTTGTGATGGGCTGAATTAAAATTCTTATTTGCTTTGCATTTGATATGCTCGTGCTCGCTGTCTGTTGTAAGATTTTACGCTGCCCCAATCTCTGCATGCACTTTTCCTTCTGAATACCCAAGAGGAGGGCTGGTTACTAATTTCCATTTGTTAAATACTTTTGATCTATTAACAGACTTCTGGTTTTTTGCTGAAGTTTCTGCAGAGTAGTGTGGTTTTACTCTGATTTGGATACTAATGCATTTGAGCTGTGGTGCCTCTTCGCTCTGTTCTTTTTTGAAAGAGCCTGCCTGTGTTAGCTCCAGCTGAAATACCAGAGGACTATGTCTCATATCCTTCACGCTAATTTCCATCAAAATACTTGCAAGAAACATTCCTGAGACATTTCAACTAGAATTAACCAGCGAGGAATGATTTCCTAAGGTATGTGTTCTATCTCCTGACAGAATCAAGGAGACTGCTGCTCCTGGAGAAAAATGACTTTTTAGCAGCCTGTTCTCCTCATTGATGTATGATCCATTCTCATTATCATTAATAAGGGATTCTGGGTGCTTACGGAGGAGAAAATACATGATTTAACAATGAGCATTTTAAAATAAAATCTTAAATGCAAAACTGTAACTATCAAACCATACTTAAAACTAATTCTAAACAGCTATCATCTATCGCATTCAGGAGATGATTTGATTCTTATATGCTCCTCTGCCCCTGTTCTTTGTCCTAATGCTTGCAGTTTTGATGGCTGCTGCCAGGCAACATACATTTCTTTGACATGAAACCAAAACAGAGGCGGTAAAAGCTTCTAGCAACAAATTTCACAGCAAATGATAGAGCCTGGCAGGTCATGGAATATAATGATCCTGTACAGTATTTCAGCTAGTCCCTTTAGACTGTGCACAATTACATTTCTAGGCGTTGTGTTATAGGAATGTGGAACTTGCTTCTTTCTATTCTACACAGGAACTGGCTATGTTATATTCTATTTTAGTTTAAAATTGCATTTATGTGTAATTGTTATGAAAAATGGATATCACATAGAAAGTATATGGCTACATTACATGCAAGTACAGCACACTTATTCATTGCCATTGTGTACTGATATCCATAAGACAGAAAACGACACAATGAATGATATCAGACCAGATCCTGTTCTAATTTATTGCTATATAAATTCAGAATACATCTATGGGAGCCAATGAATTGCTGTGGAATCTAGATCAGAATTTGGATCCATACTCTCTAAATGCTAAACCCAGTCCCTGGCACTTCCTTGACATCAAACATGGATGGAGTTGTGGAGCCTCCTGCCTGACTCCACCCAGGGAGCACCTATTTGAATCCTGGGGGTGAGAGCAGAATATGCCTTAGAGTATCTTATATGGTTGCCTAACCCCTCCCTCTTCCTGGGAGTCAGAGTCCATGGGTCAAATTCTGCCACCAATTACATTGGTGTAAATCCAATGCAATTCCAAAGATTTAAGCAGAGTCATTCCAAATTGACACTAGGGTAGCTGAGGGAACAGCTTGCCTTACCCCCACCCCCATTGGCCTATGCATTGAGAAGAGGGGGCAACTGTCCAAATTTAGTTCCCGTGGAAGTCAGTGGGTGCTTTTCCACTCAGAGCAGAATGTTTCATCAAGGAGTGTATGATACTGAGTAGTTAATGGTGATGCTACTAAGAGGACTTCACTTAGCTTCAATATCCCTCAAGAAATCAACAGCCTTTAAAAAATATAGCAGCATGTTCAAGACTGTTTATCACTAACGTATTGAAAAATCAATCAGTCTTCATCTGGGGCTCGTGTATGTTAGGCACTACTTTCACTGAGCATAGTATTTTACAATAAGAAGTGGCCCAACTCGGTCTTCCTTTCTGAAAAGTAAAACCACATTTAACAGTAATGGGTGGGGACTTGACTGAAGGTTGCAGAATCAAGATCAGTATCACAAAATACTGCATTGAGATAAAAAGGGGCAGGGGAAACACACCAAAAGCTTTAACAAGATCCATCTAAGCATTACAATAGTGTGTCACTCAATGTTTATGTATCATTGTCTTCTGTCAAATAGCAAGGAAATGAATTCTATCTTAAATAAAAACCTTTAAATTTTATATTTTAATCCCTGTAAAATGCATGCCTGTGTTGGAGTCTGAGCTGTTCCATACTTTTGGTGTCATGTATATAATGAGAGATTTGGTTTTAATTTTTTCACCTAGAATTAACTGAATGTTGAATTACAATACACTAGTTAATCATCTGGGACACCTTTGGACCTATCACACAGATAAATATATGTAAATATAGATAATAAAATGAGTGGATTTTTTTTTTTAAAAAGCAGACTAGCAAGGAAGGTATTTGAGAAGCCAGCATCGTCAGTTCTTATCCAGTGTGGACCTGTTATGACAAAAGTCAGCCCTGGAGCAAGTATACTCACCTTATTTATCATTGAGGGCCCAATTCTTCATTCCTGAGCAAATCACAAGTAAACAGGGTTTAAAGGAAGACAGTCTGAGGCACCCATAGAGCTGCTCTCTGGCCACTGCACATATGCCCTTCTGTATGGGTTTTAGCTAGTGGATCCATAGTTTTGCAGATTCACTGGCTATCAGGCAATGAACTGGGCCAGTGAGCCAGAGTTGGGATATTTGGGGGGGAGGTGGGTGTAGGGTAGGCTGCCATCTAAGATGTAATTTAAAAAATAATTACATTTGGGCCACATCCTCACATGGCATAAACCAGCATATCTGCATTGATGTCAATGGAACTGGGCTGATTTAAAGCAGCTAAGAAGTCTTTTCTCCTTATGATTGCTAAAATAACCTGCAAATGATAAACCAAGTCTAACCAATGCAATGAGTCTGAAGACAGTGTAAAATAATAGGCTTGTGAGAGCTGAACTGCCTCTTTCATCTCAGTGAGGACCTGCACACGCTGCTATGAATGGTTTCTCAAGCAGGTGACTTTTTGGAGTGTATCACTGCTTTTCTTCCCTCCCCCCAATTCAACCTTGCTGGCTACATTCCCTGCAGAGCTGTTTCATGGCATGGAGAGTATGCAAACCCCCCCTCGAGTGCGCACTCCATGTGGGCTTTCCAGGCCACCCTATGCCAGTCGCAGGCATGAGGAATTCTGTCAGTTTTAGGGAGGAGATTACATGCTTTTGAGCTTCTGTTCTAATATCTGTGAGTAGCAGTCTGTTATCACTGGAGAGTCAGTAGGCTTCTGATGATCACTTACCTCACAATAGCCTAGTTATCTTCCAGTTAGGATTAGAGAAACCCAGCATCGTTCCTGAATCCTGTAGGATTACCATCTGCCGTGTCTATGGCCTAGAATATCTGCTAGTACATTAATCAATTGCTGCCAAAAGTGATTGAGATTGCAACATGACCTAAGATATGGAAAGCATCTCCAGCCTCTCGCTGACACCTTTGACAGTTATCACTGGGCAGTTATCTTTTACTGAAAAGTCTGGATGGAGTCCAATAAAACCTGTGTAAAATTTTAAACACTACCAGTCAATCATGCTTTTCTAGCAGACTGATCAGGTGCATTTAACATCCTTTCCTGCTGCTCTTCTTTAATTTCTTCCTGCAGAATTTTTTTCTTATTTTAATCTAAGATCAGACAAAAATTATTTATTAACTCTACATAACTCTACATAGTGGGTGATATTGGAATAATCCATTTTCGGAGTCAAAATGGTTGCATGTATTTTCAAAGGATTTAAATGATGCCTCATGCAACATATGGTTGTAACAGCAACAGCCATCCAGATTTTCCAATTGACTACACATCCCATAAACTTTATTTTGGGACTTCTCCATATATGGAAATGTGCTGAATGATATAGATTACACTAATAGATTCTATTTAAATGTAATGCCACCAAAATGTTATTTAATAGTGGGATTATGGTCTGCTTTTTATTTTTTGATCCCTCCACATCTCTTTTCACCTGAATATGTAAACCAGATGCAATATAATGAAGCTCCAGATTAGGTCATTTAAATCTTCTCCATTTACTTAGACTCTGCAATTTTCTATCTGTAATTCTTGGTACAGTATTATCCTACAAAAATGATAATATTGTATCACCTTTCATTTAAAAGACTCTGGATGGGATTATCAATGTTAAAACAGCAAATCTCTAACTACATCTGGGGGCTACCATTATTTTTATTATCTGTACCCTTCCCTAAAGGAGCTAATGTCATTTTCCCTGAAAGTGCTTCATTTTGAGATGATCTTTAGGGGGAAGATATAGGGACAGATTTTTAAAAGCAGATCTCGATTTTTGAGCCTGCACAATGCAAAAAAAGGCAAAAGTGATGCAAAGCAATATGCTTCAGTATTATCCATGTGCAATAGCACCTGGAGAAATCTGCTTGATTAAAAACGTATTACCTTTCTCTGCAGTGCTAGCTGAAACTGATCCTGCAAGCAAAGGTGAAGTGATGCTTGTTACTTTGTTAGCAAATTGCTTCTTGTTAATTTGTGAAAATTTGAAGTAGTTGAAATCCTCATTAGGCTTTGGAACAGGGTTTGTCTCCCATCTCCATTTCAGCAGAGCAGGCTTTTGCCTTTGATGTAGCAAGGCCTTAAATAGTTTATATTTTTATTTAGAGAGTTTCTAAAGATGCCATTCCTCTCAGTTCAAGCACAATTCTCTCAGGTCTTGTCAGGGGCTCCACTTAAATTTGCCAATAGTGTGTCTTCCCTTTAGGAGTTTGTAATTTACACCAACAGTGAGTAGCCGTCATTGGAGAAGATAAATGGATAATCCTGTGTGAATCACTGCCTGTTTTGTGATTCACAGATGCTGTTGATAATGTCCCAGAAAATGTTTCTTCTAATGAACCCTTACCCCGGCTCCACCCACTAACAGATGAGACTATGTTCTGTATCTTGCACATTTGCTTCTCTTTCATTCTTGTTGTTGGAGGTACAGAGTAACAACAATAATACCTCACCTGTTCTTACAAGCATGCATTTGGCTTCCGTTGCAGTGGTACCTCGTGTTCTATTCAACACCTTTCATCTTCAGTACACTTTACAAACATTAAATTAAATAATGCACTAGTTAAGCTTCATAGCGATCCATCATTTTACAAGATAACTCCTTTCTCGTTGTCTACAAAACAAAGTAATTTATTTTATATATGTATTTAATACCATTATTAAAATGCATCTATTGTTATCACTAGACACACACACACACACAATAAAACCATTTCAAAGCTAACAAAATAAACCAACAAGTTATGTGCTTCATATCTCACTCATTCAACACACATTCCCTCCCTCCCCCCATAACCCAACTACTTCTCAAAAACCTGGGAAACAATATCAAAGATTTATACACTTCTTATTTTTGCCTTAAATGATAAACCCATTCGAATGACTGGCCCATAAACTTCAAAAGTTTAGAACATTGAATATCATATTACAGACACTAAAGTGCAGTATTGCTGGTTGACCGTACTTTTGGGGACAGTTTGTCGGTTGCTCTATTGCATATGGCAAAGGACACAATGAGACATTTACATTTCAGATTTGTGAGGCCAAATCTTCAAAGGAAGAGGCAGCAGATGCCCTTACAAAAATCTCACAATTCTGCTTGCCAACTAAGGACTGCTGCCTACGCACATGGGCAGGGAGGGGTGCAGTATAACTTGATTCTACTTGCAAATATCCTTTTGCATACACAAATGTGATTTTATATGAAAAAAACAATTGCAACTTCCTTTTAAGGGGTGGCCCAAAAAAATCTCTTTAGTAGAAAAGGATTCTTGACATGCTAATTATCAGAAAGCAGACCATCCACTGAGCAACAATAGTGGATTCATACAGAATTGGGGGGCGGGGGGAAGTCTGGTGGATCAAAAGGCACATTTTTTCTACCAGAAATCTCTATATGGGCATGTAGGCTTTTACCTTCACAAATTCCCCATTTTCCTTTATTCAGATTTGCTTCTTCTATAAACAATTTTTTGTTATTGTGACAAGGAAAGCTGGCAATTCTCACTGTTAGAAGGAAGTTACAGTATGGCCTGGATTGATACTGTTCTTGTCCCAAATGTAATTTTAAAAAATAGGTTATCATTGATTCACAATGTTCATATTTCAGGTGGCAATGGAAGTAAATATCACTAGCACTTGAATATAAAACTTTCACTGAAGAAAATGTGTCAGCAATCTCTCCGTGTCACTAATAGGCCTGTGCGGAATTGCCATATCATGGTTATCATTATAGGCACATGGCATCAATTTTCATGCCCCTATAATGTATGGTAGTCAAATTTTATGAAAATGCTGTTTTGGTCATGAAACAAAAACCATAAAACTTTACACATTTTCAGTCACAAATGAGGCCATGAAAATGTGTAAAACGTTCATAAAAAGAAACCCAAATGTCAAATTTAGGTAAATAAAAAATCTTCCAGTTTCAAGTTTCATTGTGAACATTTTGAGCCTCCCTAAATCGCTCCCTTAGGAAGGAGAGCTGTCTAGTGGTGTGACCAGAAGTCAGTGCTCTTGGGCTCTATTCCCAGCTTTGCCACTGACTTGCTGTGTCAGGCTTAGACAAGTCATTTGGGCCCTGATCCTCCACCACCAAAGTCAATAGGAACTTTACCACTGACTTCACTGGATATGGTATCAGGCCCTTATGGCCTGATTTGGAAACTACACCTCAATAACACTCTGCATTTCAAACGTTGATTTCATCCTCGGGTCTCAAAGTAGTGCACCAACACTCATTGTCTTAGAAATTACCCATGAGGTAAATATTACCATTCCCATTTGACAGATGCCTAGACTGCAACCCACAGTTACGGTCCTAATTTTCAAACAAAGCCTCCACTTTTACCGGTGCACTTGTAATAAACGTGGGCCTACAACTTTACTATCACAGCTGATTCATGCGTTTCCTGGGCAATTTTTCAGACAAGATTATGAATATAATAAATATTTACCAATAGATGTGGAAAATGTTGGTATTATATTAAATATCCCCCAGACAAAACTGAAAGGGGGGTGGGGATTATAAACTTGATAGAACTTGTTTCAAGAAGCTTACCTTTTGCTGTAAGAGCTGGAGGTGTTATAACACACCAGGACAGAATGGGAGTACTTTGCCTATTCATTAACAGTGATTGGCCTGTAAACATCTCAAAATGTCACTCTGGGTCACTCAGTGCTGTTGTGTGTCTGTAAAAGAAAACTTTTAATTTCTGAAATAGTCCTGAATCATCCTGTTAAAAAAGGCAAAACTGTATGAATATGATTCAGGAACATTAATCACCTTCATTCTGCCATTGTACCAGCTCTCATTACATGCTTTTACACGTATACAATAGCTCACCACATTTGCTATCATTATACAGAATCTGCAAAATTGCCTATTGAGCACTCATTATGCTATCTACTTGCTATCTGTAGACAAGGTGGGAGGTTGACAGGTACAGCATTGTCAGTTGTGTTCTTGCTACTTATCAACAACGTTGTTGTTTTTTAAAAGAGAAAGTAACAATTTTTTCCAGTAGAGTACTTATCTATAATTTTACATATTTAAACAGAAACAAAAATTAAATATGGCAGTGAAGAGGACACTAAAATGCCATTTCTATCATGATTTGATAGAAATCTAACAAATGTTACTACATAAATAATAAAGGGGCTAGATATATATACAAATGTATATGCTACTCTATCAAAGAAATGCTTTTGTAATTCAGCACAGAAAAGGAGTGAAGAAGAGAAAAGATGTAATAAAATAGATGAGTGAAATCCCAAATCGACTAAATTCAATGGCAAAACTCCCGTTGAGTTCAGTGGAGCCTGATTTCACCCTAGATCTATAACCGAACAAGAAACCCTTTTCTTTGACATCTGACTGACTAACTTGTACAGTGAAATATATCTTAAGTGACCCTCAATTGCTGAGCACAGGTGGCTGTTTAAGCAACAGTCAAACAAAATTGTACTGGAAACCTTAAGGTGGAGATCAGGTTTTGGGTAACCTGCTGGAAGTGATATGTGTAGGTTTCATATTACATTACACTTAAAATATAAGAATTTGGGGCCAAATCCTGCTTGATCTACTTGTATGAGTAATCCTATTGACTTCAGTGGGACTCCTTGTGTGAATAATGCAGACAGCATCTAGCCCTTCTTATACACATAAATACTTGCCAATATTTAAAAAATCCTTTATTATTTTCCATCCTAACCTTTTCTTCATGTTTACTTTATAACCTAATTTTATGCACAAAAACTTACATTTTCAAAAGTGACTAGTCATTACAGGTTCCCCAAAACTGAAACACTCATGAGCAAGAATCAGTTTTGACAATTGAGTCCAGAATAGCAAGAAACTGATTTAGCTGTTCTCTTAAAATTATTCACTGTTTCTGTTGCTGGATTGCCAACATTTTGTTCACTGAATATTCTCAGCAGAGAGATCCTGATGAGCACATATGGTTATTTGAGAGTTGCTGTGGATAGCTTTAATTCAGTTCTTGTCAGGTGATGCCACTTATCTTTGCAGAAATCTAATTTAGGGGAAATTGGTTTTGGAGTAACATGTCTAGTAAAATGGGAAGAAAATGCATCTTCCATTAGTCAGGTGACTGAAAAGATAAACTGTAGTGTGTCTTTGCCAGTCCTCACTGTTGATGCTTTTTTAAATGGATTGATTCTCAGACAGTATGTTGCTTTTTTTAAAATGTGATTTATCACATTTATCATGCTGTCTATGGAGACTTCTTAACTGAATCAAATAGGTCCAGACCTTGAATCTAAACACCACCCGCTATGGGGGAAACATTGAGATTTGTGGCATAGCCCATCATTAGTTGCTATTCACTACCAGTTCTGTGAGATTTTCTGCAATGTCCCACTTTTCTGTTTTGTCTCAAAGCACTGTACTATTAGCTCCCTGCTGAGGACATGTTGAATAATAAAACAAAATTGAATGTTACATTTAATTCCCCACACAATCCCAAGAACTAATGGAAAGGCTGCCTGATAGACAGGTCACATACTGTTACAATTATTTGTTTGTTACAATTAGTTATGAGTGAGCCACAAAAAAATCAGAAGTCCAGTTCAGATAAGCCTATAAAAGATTGTGTCTTCATTTGAACTGGATGAACGTTTGGATAGAGTCTCTTTCCTGTAACCCACTGTCATACTTTTGCTATGAAGAGGCTTCTACCCTGGCAGCAGAGCAGTAGTATTCTTCAGATGAAGCATCTGCAGCTCTCAGTGCCACAAGCAGAACCTTTCGGGGGAATGAATCTTTCCCCTCCCTGCAAGTGCATGCATCGAAAGTCTCCATGACACTCCCCATTGCAGCAGTATGTGGAAGTACCACTTCCAGTGCTGTGTATTTCATGTTTAGCAGGAGAGAGGGCTGAATACTGGTTATTTGTGAATAAATTATTCACTTTTTGAGGGGGAGAAAATGCAAATAATGTATATGATAAATACTGTCCCACCACCTAAAAAGCTGGTCAAATGACAAAAAAAATTTTAATCACATGTAATTTATTCAACATTTGATAGAAGAAAATGTGTTGAATAAATTACTCATGGTTATTGGGCTAAATGCAGCTCTTAGTTATGCCAGTGTAAATCCAACTGGTGCAATTAAAAGCAAAATCCAGTCCATTATGCAACCAGCTCTACTTAGCAGGCACTCTGGGATTCTCTCTGTAGTGATGCCCATGTAGGGTGACCAGATGTCCCGATTTTTGGGTCTTTTTCTTATATAGGCTCCTATTACCCCCCACTCCCTGCCCCATTTTTTCACACTTGCTGTCTGGTCACCCTATGCCCATGCGTGCACCAGAGGAACCAAATTCCAAAGAGCCCAAGATGTGCAGATTCCCAGGGTTCCTGCACATTCTGATTCTCAAATGTCAAACAGTGGAGGCCTGGAGGAAGCAGTATGGTCTAAGAAATAGGGCACTGAACTGAGAATCAGGTCAGCTATGTGCTGTTCCCAGCTGTCCCACTAATTTGCTGTGTGACCTCAAGTAAGTCAGTTCATCTCTGTGTCTGTTTCTCCTTTGTCTTGTCTATTTAGGTTGCAAGTTCTTCGGGACAGGATCGGTCTCTTGCTATGTACTTCTATATACCATGCCTAGCACAATGGGGCTTTGACTCCATAGGGAACTCTAGGTGCTTCTATAATACAAATAATAAACAACAAGGACCAAAAACCCAACACCACAACACAGGGAAGATGCAGGGCTTAACTGAACTGCTCCAAGAGGTCAAAATAGGGTGGGTGTGATTAATTTGAAGTTTGAGCGAAAGTTCTGGATAGTTCCTTTTCTGGCCAAATCAATTCACTATCCTTCAACATACTAATAGGCTAACAGTGTTTGTGACGTTATTGTGACGTTGTGCAGTCTATATGATTTTGTAAAAACATAAGTGAATATAATGTAATTGGAATAGTTTTATAAAAACATGATAAGTAAGTTTAATGTAACTGGAATATGCTTCATGCAAAAGGTATCATCACAAAGCTTATAATCTACTGAGAGTGATCATCCTATTTGTATAAATGTATCACTCTTGTATCTAAAACTAGAAGTATAAAATATAACTCTGAGGGCCTATTGTAATTATGCAAAGTGTGGGCCATTGATGGTGGTTTGGAATCTTGATGACTCCCATTAACCAGAGCCATTGTCTGCAGATGGCTGTATTTACCTGTGAGTCTTCCTGTATATGTGTGTGCTGGCAAGTGAGTAATGCAGCCTTGCAGTGACATGTGATCATGTCACCTGAACTGGAATCCATCTTTAACCTGGTGCTTTTCCAGTGAGGGGTGGGGGAACCCAGAGGGACAAAGGATTCCCGCCTTATGCAAAAGATATATAAAGGGGTGGAAGAGAACAGAGGGGGAGAGGAGCCATCATGAAGAATCCCCTAGCTATCACCTGAGCTGGAACAAGAGCTGTACCAGGGGAAAGAATTGTGCCCAGGCCTGGAAGGTGTCCAGTCTGAGAAAAAACTTACTGAAGCATCTCTGAGGGTGAGATTATCTGTATTCAGTTTGATTAGACATAGATTTGCGCATTTTATTTTATTTTGCTGGGTAACTTACTTTGTTCTGTCTGTTACTACTTGGAATCACTTAAATCCTACTATCTGTATTTAATAAAATCACTTTCTACTTATTAATTAACTCAGAGTATGTATTAATACCTGGGGGAGCAAACAGCTGTGCATATCTCTCTATCAGTGTTATAGAGGGCGAACAATTTATGAGTTTACCCTGTATATGCTTTATACAGGGTAAAACGGATTTATTTGGGTTTAGACCCCATTGGGAATTGGGCATCTGAGTGCTAAGGGCAAGCAGACTTCTGTGAGCTGTTCTCAGGTAAACCTGCAGCTTTGGGACAGGTTATTCAGACCCTGAGTCTGTGTCTGAAGCAGACAGGTGTGTCTGGCTTCACCACGACAGGGTGCTGGAGCCACCGGTAGCTGGCAGGGAGAACAGGAACAGAAGTAGTCTTTGCACATCAGCTGGCAGCTCCCAAGTGGGTTTCTGTGATCCAACCCGTCACAGTTATAATTAAGGGTCAGTTAGTTTTTCTTTTTAAACCACATTTTCAGCAGGATGTCATCAGAGCATCATTCAATTCCTAGAAGAGATTTCTTTTAGACAGTCTGCCATGGAGTTGTTTGATGACATCATCATATAGTCTGATACGCCTGTCTTCTGTGAACCTACTGGAATCCTCACTCTGGGCCAGATTTGGTTCCTGGTTAATTTGGCATTATTGGCATCACCCTAAATACACCAGAGTAACCTAGATCAGAATCTGACCTTCTGTCACATCTTCACTTCCTCTTTAATTTCTTAGATTGCTGAGAGCCAGAAAAAAATTGTCCACTAATCTGAGACTGTCAATTTTCAATGATGACGAGGTCTTGTTAAGTTTACAGACCAGTTTCTGGAAGATATTCTTGAAGCAAACTTTCCCTCCACCCCCCAGTTCAACAATTTTCTTGAGGATGATGTACCATATGGTGTATGTTATAGAGCCCTGTCTGTCACTGTAGTAACTAAGGCTGACCAGAAAACAAGAATTCTGTTTCATAAAAAAAAACCAGGTTTTTTAAATTGTTTTTTGTTCCATATCAGGAAAAAAAATATGAGCTCTACTCACCCACCCCAGAGAGAGAGAGAGAGAGAGAGAAAAGCCCAGTGGTTAGCACTCTGGGATGTGGGAGACCCAGGTTCAAGTTGTCTGCTCCAAATCAGGCAGAAAGAGGACTTAACCTGGATCACCACCAGGCTAATGGTGAGGGCCTCTCTCTCACCAGAAATTCAGTCCTGTACCCAGGGCCAGCGCTTCCATTAGGCGTCCTAGGCGGTCGCCTAGGGCGCTGCTATTTTGGGGGCGCCTGCGCCCCCGCCGCCCGTAAAAATTTGGGGGCGGGACCTTCCGCCGCCGCTGTTGGGGGCGGGATTTCGGGGGTGGGACCTTCCGCTGCCTAGGGCGCCAGCAAAGCTGGCGCCGCTACTGCCTGTACCTGAGAAACCTTTTTGATAAAACAGCATTTCTTAATGGAAAAATCTTTTGTCAAAATCTTTTCAACCAGCTCTAGTAGTAAGATCTGCCACCCATGAAAGAATTAGTATTATGTTACTTTGACAAGTATGAAAGAGCTCCAATTCATTATCTCCACAAAAGCATAGATACAGAATGAAGGTGGCCTTTTTTCCCCACAGCAGAATAGCAGATAATTATTCTTCATCCTTAGGAATACTCTGTCTTTTATGAAGATATATGTAAGTGAATGTACTATTTTGGTCTTTTTAATGAGTAAAAATATAAGTAATCCCATAAGAACTGCTAGAACAGTCTCAAAGGTTGTCAATACTATGACACACACACACATCATCATAGAAAATCTGTGAGCCTTGGTGCAGTTGCCTAATGCACAGATCTTTCTGTTCTGAATATCTAAGCTCAAAGCCAGGTTAGATTAAAAAGTAAAATAGATCTCAATGGTTTACCCAGACTGTAGTGAACATCTGTAAACATGAGAACACCACTAAGCAATTTAACATAATGAAAGGATTCTGCTAGAAGGTGCCAGAGCATTAGCCTGTTAAGTATGTTTTAGATCATAGCTAAAGTGTACTTGCAAATCTAGTAGTAAAAACTTGTACATGTCCTGCTGTTATTTTTAGGACCGTCAAGTGATTAAAAACATTAATCGTGCGATTAATCGCACTGTTAAACAATAATAGAATACCATTTTAATAATAGAATACCATTAAATATTTTTGATGTTTTCTACATTTTCAAATATATTGATTTAAATTACAACATAGAATACAAAGTGTACAGTGCTCACTTTATATTTATTTTTGATTACAAGTGTTTGCACTGTAAAAAGACAAAAGAAATAGTATTTTTCAATTAACCTAATACAAGTACTGTATTGCAATTTCTTTATCATGAAAGTTGAACTTACAAATATAGAATTATGTACAAAAATACTGCATTCAAAAATAAAACCATGTAAAATTTTAGCGCTTGCAAGTCCACTCAGTCCTACTTCTTGTTCAGCCAATCGCTCAGACAAACAAGTTTGTTTACATTTGCAGGAGATAATGCTGCCTGCTTCTTGTTTACAATGTCACCTGAAAGTGAGAACAGGCGTTCTCACGGCCAGGGCCGGTGCAACCCATTAGGCGACTGCCAGTAGCATTTCGGGTCCTTCGGCGGCAACCACGGCGGCAGGATCTTTGGCCGCCCCGGTCGTCGTCGGCATTTAGGCGGAGGGAGCTGGGGCAGGGGGGTGCAGGGAGGGCCGCCTGCAGCAAGTAAGGGGGGGTGGCACACAGGGGAACCGCTCCCCGCCCCAGCTCACCTCTGCTCCGCCTCCTCCCCTGAGCATGCCGCCCCGCTCTGCTTCTCTCCCTCCCAGGCTTGCGGCACCAAACAGCTGATTGGCACCCCAAGCCTGGGAGGTGGGAGAAGTAGAGCGGCGACGGCGTGCTCGGGGAGGAGGCAGAGCAGAGGTGAGCTGGGGCAGAGAGCTGCCGCATGGCTCTCCAGGTCGGGGGGAGCTGCCGCGGGGGGGGTGCCTCAGGGCAGAGGGGGGGTGGGGAGTTGCCATGGGGGGGCGCCTCAGGGCGGAGGGGGGGGTGGAGAGCTGCCACAGGGCTCGGGGGCGGGGGGGGGCACAAGGTGGAAGTTTCGCCTAGGGCGCAAAACATCCTTGTACCCGCCCTGCTCACGGCACTGTTGTAGCCGGTGTCGCAAGATATTTACTTGCCAGATGCGCATGCTTCAACCACCATTCCAGGGGACATGTGTCCATGTTGATGACTGATTCTGCTCGAAAACCATCCAAAACAGTACGGACTGGCACATGTTCATTTTCATTATCTGAGTCAGATGTCACCAGCAGAAGGTTGATTTTCTTTTTTGGTGGTTCAGGTTTTGTAGTTTCTGCATCAGAGTGTTGCTCTTTTAAGACTTCTAAAAGCATGCTCCACACCTCATCCCTCTCAGATTTTGGAGGGCACTTCAGATTCTTAAACCTTGGGTCGAGTGCTGTAACTATCTTTACAAATCTCACATTGGTACCTTATTTGCGTTTTGTCAAATCTGCAGTGAAAGTGTTCTTAAAATGAACTACAACATGTGCTGGGTCATCATCCGAGACTGCCGTAACATGAAATATATGGCAGAATGTGGATAAAACAGAGCTGGGGACGTACAATTCTCCCCCAAGGAGTTCAGTCACAAATTTAATTAACGCTTTTTTTTTTTTAATGAGCATCATCAGCATGGAAGCATGTCCTTTGGAATGGTGGCTGAAGCATGAAGGGGCATACGAATGTTTAGCTATCTGGTATGTAAATACCTTGCAATGCTGGCTACAAAAGTGCCATGCAAATGCCTGTTCTCACTTTCTGGTGACATTGTAAACAAGAAGTGGGCAGCATTATCTCCTGTAAATGTAAACAAACTTCTTTGTCTTAGCAATTGGCTGAACAAGAAATAGGCCTGAGTGGACTTGTAGGCTCTGAAGTTTTACATTGTTTTGTTTTTGAGTGCAGTTATATAACAAAAAAAAATCTACATTTGTAAGTTGAATTTTCAGGACAAAGAGACTGCACTACAGTACTTGTCTTAGGTGAATTGAAAAATACTATTTCTTCTGTTTATCATTTTTACAGTGCAAATATTTGTAATCAAAATATACACTTTGATTTCAATTACAATACAGAATACAAGATATATATGAAAATGTAGAAAAACATCCAAAATATTTAATAAATTTCAAATGGTAGTCTCTTGTTTAACAGTGCGATTAAAACTGCGATTAATCATGATTAATTTTTTTGAGTTAATCTCATGAGTTAACTGCGATTAATCGACAGCCCTAGTTATTTTGCCTGATATCGAACAGTGCCATCAATTCTTGCTCTCCTGAGAACTATAGTAAATGTAACCTTAATCTACCAAAACAACTTGTATTCAACGTCGCAAAACAAATTTTAAAAGTAATACACAGCTATAATTCAATTATAGTGCATGACTGACGTAACAAAGAATATAACAAAAATCTCAAAATTGAATTGTGGCCTCAGTTTTCATACAAGGGTCAGGCACTATTGTTATTAAAAACAATTCTTAAAATGTTTAGCTGTGCAGAGAAATGAAGAAACAGGAGGACAGCTGTTACCAAATTGTAACTAATAGTGTTAAGTTTCTGAATGTAAAATCCTGACTGTAATTCTGAATGTGAAAAAGAGGAGATGGGTTACAGTCCATGTGTGACAGTGAGTCACTGAAGAGGAGGGGAGACACCTGGACAAGATGATGCAAAAGGAAAAAGAACGAGGAGTACTTGTGGTACATTAGAGACTAACAAATTTATTTGAGCATAAGCTTTCATGGGCTAAAACCCACTTCATCAGATGCATGCAGTGGAAAATACAATAGGAATATATATATACACAGAGGACATGAAAAAATGGGTGTGATTCCTATGAGTGCACCAGAGAAACTAAACTCCAGATATCCTGAGAGAAAAAAAAGTCATTTTTCTGGAATTAAAGGGGCAGAATGTTTTTCATTTGGCATTGATTAGTCTGGTAACCGGATTTCATCCTCATAAACCCACAACAGTTGAGTTCCAAATTGATTTGAATTCTGGGTGATAATATGAACTGACTAACACCACATGATCCTTCCAACTCTGTCTATGATCCAGCTAATGTCACCCGCACCACCCGCTGTGCTCCTCCCCTTCTGATCAGTGTCTGCTTCTACGTGTAGCATGGGCATAGAGGGGAAGCAGAGCCCTGATCAGAACACAAGGAGCAGACCTCATGGTGAGGGAGCAATAGGAGGAAGAGTTCAGGCGAGACAGCACATAGAGAGCAGATAGCCTCTTCAGTTCATGGTTAGACCATAGCACTGCCTATGGAGCACTATTCAACCTCCTTAGCAAGTACCAAAGCAAAGCACAGTACCACTCTGTGCTCTCAATTGCAACACCCACTTCCTCCTTCTCAACTAACCATAGAATCATAGAAATGTAGAACTGGAAGGGACCTTGATAGGTCATCTAGTCCAGTCCCCTGCACTGAGGCTGAACTAAATATTATCTAGACCATCCCTGACAAGTTGTGATACATGAAGGGGGGGGGGGACTAGCTCCCTTTGATGGACACCCAGCCAGCCAGTGAGCTGTAAAACCCCTCTTGGTAGCTGTTCTTTACTTGCTTTACCTGTAAAGGGTTAAAAAATCCCCCATACTGTTCCCCCATTTCAAAGCAATAGTTAGTCATCAAGTTCCCCCTTTGGGAACAAATTGTCTCATTCCCAGTTGCTCTGATGTTGCTTCAGGTTGGGCTGGAGAGCAGATACTTTTACTACCATTCCTATCCCCCAAGTAAAGAAAAAGAAAAGGAGTGGGCACCTGATAAAAAGAGCCAATGGGAAGGTAGAGCTTTTTAAAATTGGGAAAGAAACTTTCCCTTTGTCTGTTGTTCTCCAAAGAAGCAGGGACAGAGCAGCAATGCTATAAGCAGGAATGCTGTGTAAAGTTTGAACAAGTATGAAAAATTATCTTCCATACCTAGAAGGAATCATTTGGATAGGGAACATTTAGATAAATGCAATCAGGTTTATTCTTTATTTTGGCTTGTGGATCTCCTCTGTGCTAACCCCATATGCTTTTGTTTGCTTGTAACCTTTAAGCTGAACTCCAAAGAAAGCTAGTTTGGGTGCTTAATTTTTGGAATTGCTCTTTTTAAAATCTAGCAAAAGCCTAAATTCCAGATGTATTTTTTCCTTTTTGTTTTTAATAAAATTTACCTTTTTAAGAACAGGATTGGATTTTTGGTGTCCTAAGAGGTTTGTGCATATTTTGTTTGATTAGCTGGTAGCCACAGCTAATTTCCTTTGTTTTCTTTCTCAGCTCTTCCACGGAGAGGAGGTGAAAGGGCTTGAGGGTACCCCACAGGGAGGAATTCCCAAGTGTTCCTTCCTAGGTCCAAGGGGGGTTTTTTGCATTTGGGTGGTGGCAGTGTTTACCAAGCCAAGGTCAGAGAAAAGCTGTAACCTTGGGAGTTTAATACAAGCCTGGAGTGGCACATATTAATTTTTAGAATCCTTGCAGGCTCCATTTCTGCACTCAGAGTGACAGAGTGGGGATTCAGCCTTGACACAAGTGTTTGTCTAACCTGTTCTTAAAAGCCTCCAGTGACAGAGATTCCACAACCTCCCAAGGTAATTTGTTCCAGTGCTTAACTACCCTAACAGTTAGGAAGCTTTTTCAAGTGTCTGACCTACATCTTCCTTACTGCAATTTAAGCCCATTACGTCTTGTCTTGTCCTCAGTGGTTAAGGAGAACAATTTATCACCCTCCTCTTTATAACAACCTTTTACATATGTGAAGACTGTTAACATGTCCCTCCTCTAGCTTCTCTTCTCAAGACTAAGCAAACCCAGTTTTTTCAATCTCTCCTCGAAGGTCAGGTTTTCTAGACCTTTAATCAATTTGTCCACATCTTTCCTGAAGCGTGGTGCCCAGAACTGGACACAGTACTCCAGCTGAGCCCTTATCATTGCTGAATAGAATGGAAGAATTACTTCTCGTGTGTTGTTTTCAACACTCCTGCTAATACATCCCAGAATGATGTTTGGTTTTTTTACAACAGCATTACATTGTTGACCTATATTTAGTTTGTGATCCACTATAACCCCCGATCTTTTTCTTTAGTACTCTTTTCTAGGCAGTCATTTCCCATTTTGTATTTGTGCAATTGATCATTCCTTCTTAAGTGTAATACTTTGCATTTGTCCTTATTGAATTTTATCCTATTTATTTCAGACCATTTCTCCAATTTGTCATAATCATTTTGAATTCTAATCCTGTCCTCCAAAGCGCCTTCATCCCCTCACAGCTTGGTAATATCTGCAAGCTTTTTCACTGTACTATCTATGACATTATCCAAATCATTTATAAAGCTATTGAATAGAACCAGACCCAGGACAGAACCCTGCAGGACCCCACTCAATATGCCCTTCCAGCTTGACTGTGAACCTTTGATAACTACTCTCTGAATAAAGTTTTCCAGTGTGCACCTACCTTTTAGTAAGTTCATCAAAGCTATATTTCTCTAGTTTGTTTATGAGAAGGTCATATGAGACAGTATCAAAAACCTTACTAAAGTCGAGATATATCACATCATCTGCTTCTCCATAATCACAAGGCTTGTTACCCTGTCAAAGAAGAATATTAGGTTGGTTTGACATGATTTGTTCTTGACAAATCCATGTTAACTGTTACTTTTCACCTTATTATCTTCTAGGTGTCTACAAATTGATTGTGTGATTATTTGCTCCATTATCTTTCTGGGTACTGAAGTTAAGTATCCTAGGATGTATTTTGTCAAGTCCTCCTGACTTGAAGATATCAAATTTGTCTAAGTGATTCTTACTTGTTCTTTCCCTATTTTAGCCTCAGATCCTATCCCATTTACACTGATGTTCACTATGTTAGTCATCTGATCACTGCTAACCTTTTTAGTGAAAACTGAAACAAAAAAGTACAGTTCAGCCATTGCTACATTTTCTGTTATTGTCTTTCCCTCCTCATTGAGTAACAGGCCTACTCTGTCCTTGATCTTTCTCTTGCTTCTAATGTATTTGCAAAATGTTTTCTTGTTACCTTTTATGTTCCTAGCTAGTTTAATCTCATTTTGTGCCTTGGCCTTTCAAATTTTGGCCCTGCATGCTTGTGTTGTTTTTTTAAATACATCCTTCATAATTTGACCTAGTTTCCACTTTTTGTAGGAAGATATCCTGGTTATGCCAGGGTGGTCTTTCACCCTACCTATCTTTCCTGTGCATTGGGATAGTTTGCTCTATTCAGCTATTTGCCCATTCAGATTTTTCCTTAATTTATAGTTAGTTACTAAATAATTAAAGGTCTGATGTACAAAACAAGTTATGAAAATGAAAGGCAAGGGTATCTGTATTTTTCTAGGGAAAATATGCTTCCTTTACAGTAATATAAAGAGAAAGCGGTCCCTCATGCTCACTGGTGCCTGCATTCTGTGGGAGAGTTATCACAAAAGATGTAGCTGGCATTACATGAGACGTGAGTAAATTTTCAAACTTCAGTGCCTACATTTAGGCACCTAAACAAGTGGTCCAATTTTCAGAGGTGCTTTATATTCGCAGCTTTCATAGAAGTCAATGGGGGTCAGTTGTGTGCAGAGCACCTTTGCCTAATTTGGATTTATGGCGTACACCTCTACTCCGATATAACACGAATTAGGATATAACGCGGTAAAGCAGCGCTCCAGGGGGGCGGGGCTGCGCGCTCTGGTGGAGCAAAGCAAGTTCGATATAACGCGGTTTCACCTATAACGCGGTAAGATTTTTTGGCTCCCGAGGACAGCGTTATATCGGGGTAGAGGTGTACACATTAAAAAGTAACTAGCAATTCTGGATCCCTCAGTAGGTGTCCAGTTTGAGCCACCTTAATAAAATAGAGGGCAGGAGCTCAGCATGTTCTGATAATCTGACCCTTTTATACTGTCTTAAATTTGGCAGTGATAAACAGAGGCACGCCAAATCAAGAGTCACATTTGAAAATGTAGGCCTATGCTCCTAACTTTAGACACCCAAGTTTCAATACTTTGCCTAATTTTTAAAGTGAACTTAAGTTACAATTACATCACTGAGAATGAACAAAAAATAGTCCAACCAACTCAAACTTCTCTAGCATTCATTTGTTAGGTTGACTTTTTTCAGGATATTTGTTTAACTTCTATTTTTCCTGTACATGTTTTTTGGAAAATCCTGTATTGCTGACTCCACCAACCTACTATTTTAGCTTTCAGCTTCAGGTGCATCTATTTGGGAACCGGGGGGAGGGGAACGGACAGTTACAGACTTAGAAAAGCAGCCACTTTATTCAGAAGGTGTGTATGTTCCACACTCTTGCTGTTTCAACTCAGTAACAGTCAGTGTGACTGGAAAATAAAGCTTTCTGCCTAAGGGCCCAAATCTATGAGGTGCCTTGCAAAAGACACCAACACCTCTCAGGATTGGGCTGTACAGCAGCAAATGTTTGGATGCAAGGGAGGTACAATTCACAACACCTAAAGTGAGGGAAAATGTAGTAGTTTGTATGATAAAATTAATCCTTAATTTGAGAATGTTAATAAGGAAATTCCATAAGTACATACATTAGGGTATACAATTTTGCAAGTAAATGGTTTCTAATTCTAGGTACTAGAATATTTAATTACTATATATTGTTTTTCTATCATTTTTCCTTGGGTACTTTTCAATTGTCTCTTTATTCTGTTATCTAAGGGTATTTATTACATGTTTCTGAGTATTTGCTGACATGATTTGCATAGATGCTTCGCATGAGTTACTGTTTCTATTATTGTATTTCTCTGAGTAAATAATGTTCTCTGAAGGGATGTAGAGTTGAGCTAAACCAGGGGTTCTCAAACTGGGGGTCAGGACCCCTCATGGGGTCACAAGGTTATTACAAGGGGGGGTCACGAGCTGTCAGCCCCCACCCCAAACCCCGCTTTGCATCCAGCATTTATAATGGTGTTAAATATATAAAAAAGTATTTTTAATTTATAAGGGGGGTCGCACTCAGAGGCTTGCTATTTGAAAGGGGTCCCCAGTACAAAAGTTTGAGAATCACTGAGCTAAACTAAAGTGTACATTATGTTTCAAGTGTATTTAGGACTGTAATCTTGTTTCATATAATAGCTATAGCTTGATTTATAGGGTAAGGGCTGAATAAAAAAATACAGCCACTGAAATCAAGGGCACTCTTTCAGCGCACTCAACTGAATCTGATTTTTAAAAAAACCCACCATACCACAATCACAACAGTCCAAAAAGAAAAAGAGTTAAAAAACCACAAGGTTATCAACATTAGGCTCGCAGCTGCTATTGTGATAGGTCCATCTCAGTGCCTGGATAGGTCTATCTTTAGGAGCAGATTCTCAACACTTATGTCAAATAGCACTTTCAAAAGTGAGTGATCCTATTGACTTTAGTGACATAATTGGTGTGAGTAAGGGCTACAGAATCTAGCCCTTAATCCATTACACAAAGATCTCAGATACACAAGAAAACCTGAGTACCTTCATTTTAAGGTGACTATGTAAAGACCGTTAAAATCAACCTTCAATTAACCCATTGGCACTGTTTTCCCTGACCAAATTCCCTTATATTCATAGTCTCCAAACTCTGGTGAAGTTCAGATTTTGATCCAAGCACTGTAGTTGGTTACAATCTCTTCTGCAGGCCAAACCAAAATCTCACACAAACATCATCCAAATCCAAACACTCTTGAACACTAGGAAAGACAGGCTCTCTCCAGAGCTGAATCTATACATTGTAACTTAGGTTGATGTACACAAACACAGTTTTTGCATGGGAAAATAGGTCCATGTGGAGTTTTTAGAATGTAATGTTAAGAGTACTTTTTAAAGTGCACCCTAAAAGTCTCTTTGTGAAACACATGAGGTTTCCTGGCCAAGATGAATGTCTCAACTTCTAGGCTCTATTCCTGCAAACTCTTATTCAGACAAATAGTCCCATTTTTTTCAATAGATTTTATAATCAATGGGAATAACCCTGGGAATAACTTTGCAACACTAAGCTCACAGTTCTTCTTCTGCCTAAAAGGAAAGCGGCTTCACTAACTTTTAGTTCTATAATTGTTTGGATGGAGGTTAATTATCCATTATTTTAAATACTTCAGACCAGACTATGTTTGGCTGCATGGGTTGTAATTTAATGGGGAAGGAGATTTCTCTCCCCTTGTGGAAGTTGAAACATTGGGGCACTGCCTGTCTCAGAAAGATCAGAAAATCATTCTGAGTAACATAAATGTACTTTCAATCCAGTTCTATGCACTAGTCACAGTAGTTTGTTTAACAGACCAATTCTTCTAAAGGAAGGATACAGAGAGTGGCAGTTTTTATACCCCAGATTCTATGGTGCACTTAGTTACTTTCCAGTAAGGGGCTCCAAACAGCAGCAACTGGACTTGACTGAACAGCCTGGGAGGTACTATTAAGGAGCACTTTCAAACATGCCCTTAATTAATAAGCACACATTTGTTATGAGTGTTCTAGGTCTGTCTATATGTCGTTAATAGATGTGATGACAGTAACTGATGCTCAAGAATATGCAGCCTAGTTCCTGGGTTTTGTAGGCCCAGTAAAACATGCATTGCAGATGGCCATCTTTCTGCAGATCTTTATATCAGTTCTTAACAACACACACCCAGCGAGGCCACTGTACCTCACTTACGTGCACCCCTGCATGTGTCAGGCACATGGTGGTGCTTGTGCTAGTGCCGCTGCTAATGCTGCCTTCCCCAAAGTTAGCAGGTGAGAAGGGGCAGGGAAGCCATGATAGAGCACTTCAGGCACAGAGGAGATGCTGCTGCACCTTCTTAAGTAGTGGAATAGCAGCTGCACTCCCTCGAGCACCAAGCAGCATTTTGCCTGCTTCAGGTACAATACCTCCCACAGGTCCTGCTGGGGAAGTGCAACTTTACAGAGCCTTCAACACAGACCTATGCCTTAAACGGCCTCCTCCTAGCAAGACACTGGTGTGCAGTGAATTTGAGTGTGGGAGTTGCTTGCGTGTGATTGAGTCAACACAGGGATCTCATTTGTCAGTGCCCAGGCAAGAATTTGTGTAATTCTTTTGTTAATAATATAGTGTGCACACATTCCATTTCTTCCACATTTCTGAGATACGTATCAGGAAAATAGTTATTCAGCCAAATGCTGACATAATAAGCATCTCAGATCCCTTGTCACACAGAAATAAGGTTTCAGATAAACAATAAATAAAAGATTCAGAATTTTCATGTACAATAGAAAATGTGTGGGTTTCTCTTCTGGTTCATAAAGAAAACTCAGTACATAATGGATACACACTGGGATGTGGGTGGCTATGAAGCCAGCATGTGGAGTTCACATACATAGCCCCTCTCTTTGAAGCTCTGTCCTTGGGGGTTGCGTATTTAGAGTGTTATGAAAAAGCGTTGTTAAAACAAGGGTAAGTATAACGGGGTTTAATACTGCTGGAAGTGAAAACAGTGGTCATGTATTAAAAAAAGGAACTGAAAACGTATGTCTCAGTGTTTACTTAGATTTAAGTAGCTTGGGAAGGTGCTGTTTTTAAAAAAAAAAAATTAAGAGCACCAGAGGAACATATGATTTTACAAAGTAAAATAAATCCCTTCATTTGGTCTTTGTACATGTTTTGCATGTTGACTTGAAGGATGGGCTGTTTTTAAAAACAGCCCATTTTCTAAGTGAATTTTGATCATGTACATCTGCGCTCAGAGACAAATTCTGCTCTCATATCAGCACAGCTGATTTCTGCTGATATTCTGCTGTCCCTTCATGTGTTGAATTGGAAGTTATCACTGTACAGTTCTGACAGCAGAAGTTTGCCTTCCTGTTCTAAATCTAAAACTGGGAATTTTACACTGTTTAGAGATATGCCTCGATGCTCTAAGTGCCAGCTGTTAGTACTACTGTATAGCAAAAATATCCATTACCAGCAAAGGATTGCTTGCTAGCAGATATTTATGAAAACACTGTAAAAGAAACAATGTGTGAGTGTCTGACAATAGGAAATGCACCTCAGGAGTTTGATTTTATTTGAATGCTTACCTTAAAAAATATCATTCCTCCGCTGGTATAAATCAACTTAGTTCCATTACGTCAATGGAGCTACACTGATTTAGACCAACTGAGGATTCACCTACCCCATATGTAGGACCCAATCCAGCAAGGTGCTGGGACACTTCGGTCTTCAATGGAAATTGAGGGGTCAGGAGCTCCTAGGAGGCCTTCAGCACCTTGCAAAACTGGGCCATTTGATGTGACATTTTTGGACCCATCTTTATTATGGAGATGATGTGTCAATCTGACCATCCAAGTGCGGCAGAGGACCATTGTGTTATGGTACCCAGGTTTGAAAACTGGGCCCAGACTGGTTCTAGTGGTAATTACTGAGTATGTATGTTACTAAGAAAGTGGCACATAGATACTATAGGTAACACAACTCAGTGAAGTGCCACCTTAACAACAGAAGGTATTGATATTGTTTTCTGAATCAAGTGTGGCCATTTTCACCAAACTATTTACTAAAATTTAAAACTATATCATTTAGCAAAGGGGAAGGTTAAATTTTACCCTTAAGATTTCAAACAACAAAAAGTATCTCACCTGCTTTCTCATTTGATGATTCTGGTTCATCAGTGATGTACTTCCAGAATTTAACTAAAGGCGTCCACAAAGATAAACCCCCATGTCCTAGGAGTGCATGCACCCACAGAGAAGAGGGGTGAAGGATTGAGGAATAGATTAGTTTATTTTTTCTTAAATGGGAAAACACTTCCTCATAACAATAACCAAGTAATGAATCACTCAACTTCTTAGTTAGTGCATTTCCCTGGAAGTGTTCATATTTTTCTTCTGAAAAGTACACCAAGTATAGACCTGATCGTGCAATATGATCCATGTGAATGCCCCTCCTCCCCAACCCTATACAGAGCCCCATTGAAGTCAGCTGGACTCCAAATGAGGGTAAGGTTGCACCTGTAAAGATCAAGCCTATATTGATAGTAAAACACAGATTTCAATGTCTGTGATTTAAATGGAATGAATCTGGCCTTTTACACTGAAATAATCTCTCCACATACAAGTTGGTGGGTAGATATGTGCTAATAGGCAGAATTCCATTATTCCATTTTTATATATATAATTTTGACAGATAAAGCAATGTTTATTTTTAAAGCATTTTTCTATTCTTATCTATTTAAATTTTCACGATTGTGGGAAAATGGGGGGCGGGGGCAGCCAATTATTTAAGGAAAGAAAATATTGAGGTTCCAAACATTAAAGATTTATAATTATTAAGACTCAAATTGTCAACCTCATGTGGCAAAACATACAAAGTAAATATAGTTAAATCAAACTCTAATAAGTTCTTAAACAGCTTTTTTTTAACCTTTCCTGTCTGTAAATGTTGATTATTATAGATGGAAATATTTTTTCATTGGTTTGTGTGAATGCAACGAAATCATCATTTACTGACATTTATTGATAAATATCTAATCCTTCCAAGCCTAACTAGTAGCTATCTGATGACCTCAGATATGCACAGGCAGTTCCTACTGACTTCCTACAAGAGTTAATGGGAATACTTCACACACTTGCCAAACCAGCATACTGCCCCATGAGAAAGTACGACTTCCTTGGTTCATCTATGTTACGAGTATTATCACACTTAGCTTGGCATGTGGGTTTCTTTTACTTCTTCTTGCACACGTGATCCCATTTTATAATACAGTTTATTCACTCAGAAATGCAAATATAGAACCAATTCTGAAATTCTAATGCAGCGTGGGGAAGAACGATTCTGCTCAGCTAAATTTCTGGAGGCTTTTCTCTTTTGCAAACTTATTAGTACTCTTGTACGCCAGAATTGCTAGCAGCTCACATTTCTGTTTGACAGAAAATCCTTGTTAGGG
This sequence comes from Platysternon megacephalum, assembly GCA_003942145.1. Lineage (NCBI taxonomy): Eukaryota > Metazoa > Chordata > Testudines > Platysternidae > Platysternon > Platysternon megacephalum. The sequence goes on along the minus strand of QXTE01000238.1, from coordinate 1,872,513 downwards.
AATGGAATCTTGAGCTAGTGTTGGTGTTTTATAAATTGATACCAGTTACAGAATATGCTCTTTCATTCTTCTTTCCTCACAAAAAAAAATGTAATGCATCCTACCTTTACAGGGGCTGCATAAAACAATTTTCTAAGAGGGTGTTTTGCCTCTGGTTTAAGTATAACCTGGAGCAACATAAATCAATACTTTAGCTGGCCAGATATTAGACTTTGTTGTGTAGTATGTGCCATTACAGAAGCACCCAGATTAAATGGAAAATAAATAGTACATTGATTGTTTTTATCCAACTTTTGTAATTTAGGTTGAGGAAAAACATTGTTTTCAATGTGCTCTGTTTCAGTATCACCGCTTCAACTGCATTATTGTTTTAGTCTATACATTTATACAAACTAGCTTCCCATCATCTTTTTATGAAATCTTTATACTTTCTTGTTCTTCACCATTCCTTCCCAGTATGGTTTGCATTAACTTACTTATGATTAAAGGTTACAATGTCCTTGTAAACACCAGCCCTTGCTAACAGACAACACAATTAATTAATAGGAGCCATTAGTTGAATGACAATTATCTGAGCACTTAAGTCATTCCAACATCTCATTGTGGAACCAACCCAGTACCCATCACACAACCTTGTTACTTGGGCTGTGTATGGGGGAGGCAAAATAAGGAACAGCAACAGATCCACTCTACAGCCACTGTGGTACCTTCAGGGATGCTGTAGCCCCATGCTACATCATTCTTCTTCCTTGAGGAAGAATGGCTGAGGGATTCTTGTAGTTACTCTGTCTTTATTCCTAATACTTCCTGTCTCCCTCCTTCCCACTCATTCCCTGGACACTGATGCACATGGAGACTTTGCCATGACAGGCTTCATGGTGCAGAACCATGATGGGCCCATAGGATGAACAGATCCTTCACCCCTCACCCCGAGCATCAAAATGCAAACAGTTTGTCTACATGTATGGCCAACTACATCCACAGAGGGAGGGAGGAAGGATTTGCCCGTCTGAGAACAACCTATGCCTCAGTGTCACATTATTCAGGAATTTTCAATTTCAGCCCAAATAAAATTCAGATAAGCTGCTGTGATTGACAGTGACATACTAAAATTCATTGCAACCAGCTTCAATATCAGATAATATAGAGCAACAGAAAGAAAATCAGTGCATTAATACCCAGAAGCGAAAGGGAAATTCATTTTGAAGCGTGCTTTCGCTCTCAGGGAAAAGAAGTCTCGAATAAGGAAAATTCAAGTGAGAACAAAATGAATGGGAATAAAAAATAAAACATTTTATTTCTTTACTAATTATTGGGAAATTATTCTTTCTAAAAAAATTCTTTGCTGTTTTCAGGTTTGATTAAAATATAACAATATAAAACAAAAAAATGCACATGTATTTGGGTTTTAAGACCAATTTTACACATGCTTTAAACAGGCCCTAATTAAGCAATGTGAATATTAAAGTATTTTTAAAATACTTAAGGGTTATAATACATGCAATAGTACTTTTATGGGAAAGTCCTAAGTATTTAACAAAAAAGGAGAACCTTTTTATAGGTTTTGCTCACCCATCTTCTAGGATTTAACATGCAATGATAGAGCAGGTACTATGTTCTGAGGGTAGTTCAAAAACCTATATAAAGGATCTCATTCTTTATTATAATTTCACACACAAAAATTATGTTAAAGGAACATTATTAAGGTTGCAAAGTGAAGCACTCAAAAGTTAGGAAATGCTATAATTAAGGTTGCCTGTGAAACCTTAATTCTCTCTCACACACACCCCCCTATATCTGTGCATTATGATAAATCTTTAATTACATGATCACATACTCTTTTTTCCCCCTCAGAACCCCTAGTCTGACCCACTTCTGCTCATGTCCCCTCCAGCATGTCCCTTTACCCGTCCTTTCTTCACCACCCCGACTCCATGTCCCAGTGCCAATATCTGCCTTTGGACTCCCAGTCTGAGTACCAGCCTTCTCCTCTCCTTGGCTCCTAGGCCCACTCCTTCCCATCCCCCTGGGCTCTCTGTCCCAATCTCAGTCTACCCCCCTCCCCATCCCCTGGACTCCCCATCCAAATTTCCTTGCACAGACAGAGCCAGTCTTCCCCACCTCCCCAGGCTCCTCATCTGATCTCAGTCTTTCCCTCCCTCCCCCCATACTATCTCTAGGGTTGCCAGTTTCGGCTGAATGTGTTCCTGGAGCTTTCATCACATGACAATCTTTAATTAAAGATTAAGCTTTAATTCCTGGAGACTCCAGGACAATCCTGGAGGGTTGGCAACCCTAACGAGCTCCCAATAGCAAAGTTACCATTGACTTTAATGGTACAGGATCACGGCCTAAACCACTTTTGTGCTGCAGTTTACCTATTTGCTAAATAGAGATAGTGATTAGAACTAGTCAAACCAAATGGGTGATGGGGCGGGGGGAGGGAAGTTGCAAAAGTTTTCATCCTTTTTTCCATAAGTGTTCAAAATTTGAATTTGATTTTTTACCAGCTCAAACAACCTTCGCTACTTTCCTACTACACAGGAGCATTGTGAGACAAAATTCACTGTAGTCTGTAAAGCACTTTGACGCCTGCTGATAGCACTTTTTACTAATGTTCTATTACTATATATACACCACAGTGTAAATATTTAATTTCCTGGAAATATGTTTTAGTCTAACACACATGACAGACTGCAATAGAGCGCTTAACACAACGGGGCCCTCGTCCGTGGCTAGGGCTCCTAGGCAGTACTGCAATACAGATAATTAATTGTACTGGAGGCTTATCGCTGACTTCCTCACCCCTGCTGAACCTATTGCTCTGCTTCCACAATGCCACATGTAACAAGGCAGGGCTGCTCCCAGAAGAGCCTCTGGCAGTTTTATTTCTCCAACATGAGCAAAACAAACAAAAACAGTCCTTCAGCTCACACTGCACTATAACTCCCAGAGGATTTTTCCCCTTTCTGCCTCTCAGAATGACACTTCCTCCCCTCCCAGGGACTCTGGCAGTCCTGTTGCTCCTGTGCTCTGTTCCTGAGCACCGCCCCCCAGGGCTTTTCACGCTGAAGGTCCTTCTCCCAACAGTTCGGTTCAGGTTCTCAGCATCCCATCCCCAGCAGTCCTGCTCTTGCTCCTAACTCTGACTCACTAGATAGTGTTCACTCGTCCCCAGGCCCAGGTGCCCTCTTTTAAAGCTAGTGTGGATCAGCGGATGTGGCGCAGGTGCACTTGCCCTGCTTCCTTTTAGAGGGCCAGTGTTACCAAGCTTACCGGTTTTTGTTCGCAGACAACAGTTTTACTTCTGTTGCCAAACCTTCACTTATTTAAAAACAAAAGCTCCCCAGTAAAGACTACGCAATAGAAAGCAAAACAGAGCGATGTGGCATGGTAGGGCGGAAAATGTTATCCGTGACCTGCATGTCAACCTCAGGACCAAAGAATATTTTTTTCTGAGACCGTCAGATGCTAGGGATGGAATCTGAACATGATACATTTCAGCAGAGCGTGGATGTGGGGGCCAAGTTGTCTTGGTTGACTCAGTGCTCAGAGTGGCTCTGAGCTGCAGGAACAATTAAAAATAGGGCTCTTCCTGACAAGCAATCCTCATTTTTATAGATCCATCTCTCAGGTGGCGTCAGGTCCAGGTAGTATAACACTACTGCACTCTTCCATATTACCCTTTGACAAACAGAGGGCTGCCTTACAGTTGCAAGACATGACCTGTAGTCATTCTTTTCTTGCAGGAAAGGTTTTCTGCTTGCCTCACAAGATAAGATAATGTTCCAAAGAGATGCTCCTTTCAAATAAAGTTATGATGTCCAAGCAGATGCCTGCAATTAAATTTTTCCATGTGTAGTGGGACCATATGGCTCGTCTTGGCCGGGACAGTCCCTTTTTTAAGCACTGTTATGGGCATCCCAACTTTGGCAAAAGTGAACATTTGTCCTGGTTGCTCTTGCCAACTTGATCAGTCAGCAAGAACAAACGGGACAAATGCCCTCGTTTGTCAAAAAGGTTGGGTGCGGGGGTGGGGGGGGCGATGCCAGCCCCATGCAGCGGGCGAAAGCAGGGCTCGGTAGGGGGCAGGCAGGGCTTGGGCGAGCAGCAACCCCAGCCTCGCAGGGGGGCGGGAGGGCTCAGACAAACGGCTCGGGACAGGCCTGCATGGGGTGGGGGGAGAGGCGAGACTCAACCCCACGCGGTCACCCTATCCATGTGTCAAGTTCTGCTCACTTTATACTTCACTGACATCATGTGGTCTATTCACATCACTAAGGCAAGCATAATACTGGCCCTTCACAGGTGCCCATCAGTAATACGACTTATCTATTCTATATGTGTATGCTCACTTTCACATCCCCTTTACACTGCCAAAGCAGCATAAATAGGTTCTAGTGTAAGCAGTTCTAGCCTGGGAATTGTATCAGCTAAGCATAGATAAAAGGCCTTGTGGCTCATTACTCAACAACTTGAATTATCCAGCCCCCAAGAATTTTTTAAGATTCCAGTTTGTTTATTTGCAGTTTCTGTCATATTCTTGTTTCCATATTAGTGTAATTAGTGAACAACAACTCCAGTGCATCACACACTCTCATTCTTTCAGGAAAAGCAATTTCACTTCTTGCTAGGCACTATTATTGAGCATTAACCTGACTGTTAAGGAGCCTGTATTTTAAGGGTCACATATTCCAATTTAGGTTTCCTTTAAAACATCTTTCTGCAATTGTATGTCATTTAAAACTGCTGATTATTGATTAATTTTTCTTTATTCATCTTGGTCCCAATCTGAGAAATGAAATCATTATTGACATAAATCTGTATCACTAATAGCCCTACATTGAGCAGACTGTAAAAATGTTTGCAGATACAGTGTAAGAGTTATACCAGGCAGATAATATTTTGGCACTCTTAATCTAATATATAGTGATAATACAGTCATTTGCAATGAAAACATGTGTTTAAATGACAGATTCACCTGGACCATATAAAGGTTTATGTCTATTTACAATAATACCATTAGCCTACAAAAAGCTACATGAATTAATTTAAGAGTCAGAGAATGAAGAATCTTATGCATTGGGACAAACTCAGGAGTCTGCCCCTTAGGACACAGGGAAAGTAGGTGCCTCATATTCCCTGATAAAATGGCAACGGTGCTCCAGTACTGGAAGACTTTTCCAACAGGTCTATGGTCAGATGACTACAGAGGGAGCCTGGATAGAAAAACTGTGCTCCAGTCTCCAGGTGCAGCTAAGGGTCAGATACCATAGTGATAGGCACTGGACCTAGATAGATTATTAACATGTGGCAATCTGCATGAAAAACAGTGGAGTCCTAAAATCTTCCCATATTGTAAAATGTGACACAGAGCAGGAATTCAACAGTTCTGAGGATTAGTAACATTTAAGTCATCACTAACTGATGGCTTGTTTGATGGACTTTTCTCCTTGGGAGGCATGTGAAAGGCATTGCTTTCATCAAGTATAGAGACGTGATCACAAAAAAATACCAGGGAATAAAATGTTAGCTGAACATTTTCAAACAAGCAAAGAGTTTCATTTCCAGTTTGCAGTGAACATTTGGGTCAGTCTTATTTCCCAACCAGTGGGATGATTCCTATTAAAACTGGGTTTAATTTGGAGGCAGACAAGAGAGCATTAGAAGCATTCCCTGGTTTCACTCAGGTCCTTTCAATGTGTACACACAACAGCACTGTCAATACTCGGATAGTCAAAGGAATAATCATCGTTTAGAAATCAAAGTACCATTTGTGTCACTTTTAAGACCGGGCTCAAAGCTCATGTCAGCTGAACTCTTACACTAATGAAGCAACAGTAAATCATCATGACAAACTGAAGGTTTAATGTAAGAGTGAAATTACAGAATGATTCATTACCTTCCTTTCCTGTCCTTTCCTTTTCAGCAGCCAGCAGAGTAGCTGCTGCAGCTAATGTCAAGCTGCTGGCATCATTCCATTGCTTCTACACCCACACACAAACAGATACTCGCACACTTGATTCAAGGAATTTTATTTTTCAGTGATAAAATCTTATGAAGCACAGCTTAATTTGCTGTCTAGGGACTTTATTTAATGAAAAGGATCTAACCGGGTCACATTTGTTTGTGCTAATAATATTTTTCAGGGGTTTTAATAGAAAGTGAATCTTGCCATCTTCTCAACAGATTGGTTTAGGATTAAGTTATTTGCATTCACAGACTGTAAAAGTGTGATGAATGAAGTGAATTTAGGAGCATATTCTCCACTCAGTAAGCACATATAACTGGTATTGATGCTACAGGAAGTTCACAATGAGAAGGGCATATAGCCGTTTATCCATAATTGTTTGTGTTTTCACAAAACTCAGCCTAATAAAGGCTGGTGTCTCTAAGGTGCCACAAGTACTCCTATTCTTCTTTCAACCTTGCCACTCAAAAGCAAAGAATTAATCACAATGGTTTTTAAAAAAAAACAGTGAAGAAGAATGGTCCCTCTCAGGTCTCCGCCCCACCCCCTAGCCCCCAATCTGGTAGATAAGAGCAATGTAAATTAGTCATAGTTAACATTAGTGGCTGGGCTTTTCAGCAGGAGCTGCTGAAGTGTGCAGCACTTTTGAAAATCAGGCTACTTATTTAGGTGAATAGCTATGGATGTAAGAGCCTATTCAGAACCCACGTTGGAAAATCCATTTTCTACAGGTAACCATTTCCTACAGGTATTTGAAATCAAAACCAAAGAGAACACTATGTTTACAAGTTCTCAGAAACAGAACAGTTTGTAAACTAATCTAGTGACTGAAGGAAGGAAATGGGAAGCAGGAATCCTGGCTCTGCTATTTGCTTGCCATGTAGGTGAGTCACAACCTCTGTTCTTCAGCTTACCCTTCCATAAAACAAGGAAACTAATGTGGTATTTAACCTGCTTCACAGGGATGTTGTGAAGTTTATTTATATTTGTAAAGCACTTTGAGGTACTCATATGAAATGCATGATAGAAATGCAAAGTAGGATTATATTTTAAAATTTTTCCATTTAGAAAAAAATCTGCTGGTCTGTGTTGGTGTTTATCACCATAATGGCTGACTACTTATATAAAAAACATATAATGTATTGTATACAATGGAAGTTTTCTGAAGTAAAATTAGTGTTGTGACTAGAGACTGGACAAACCAATTTGGATAAACTAAGAACAGACACAAACAAACAGCTAAGGTTTTAACTTTAAACACAGTTGAACTTTAAAATCATTTGTTAACTTATTTCCTGTTTCTTTTGATTTTCACATGCTTTTCCACTTTTAGTCTCTGGAATTTAGGAACATATTCTCCATTCAGTGAGCGCAGATAACTGGTATTGATGCTATTCCCCTGGCTGGAAGTACAATGCACCTGCTGTACTGATATAATTTCATTTTTCCCCTATGGAGTTACTTCTGATTTGCCCTGGTATAAGTGAGAGGAGAATCAGGTTTGTGTGTTTATGCCTCTGGATACCATGAGCAAGGTTGCTCTTGTTGGGTGTTCAGCCTGACCCGAAGCAGGAATTACAGGAAACACCATGAGAACCCTGTTCTTGCAAGATTTCAAATCCTATTTTTTAGTTCTCTCTAAGTCTTCTGTAAAATCCATCTCCTCTGTATCTAACTTCCCAGACAAAGTGGGCCTGCACACTGAGGCTCATAGTGGATTTCATGGATTATTCTGCTGTTTATCCTCCCAACTTCTCAGCAGCTCTGTGTGGGTTGTTGTTGATTTTTACATATGAAAATCTACCAGTTATTGTGGGAAAGTTTCATCATTAAGGGGATTTCGCAGTGTGTTCTAAAGGGAGCCAGACTCTGGATCATTCTAATCTCCTCTGGTAGCTCCTTCCACAGCTGAGCCCAGTCAACCAGCAATGCTTTATATCCAGCTCTTCAGTCCTTTGTCCTGGGCTGCTGCCTTAACAGATTCTGGATTGCTGATGGAGTTGGAGCCTGACTTTCAACAGAAAATCGAGTTGTTAACTAAATGAAGTTTTTTTCCACAAAGAAGTGTCTGCTTCCACAGAAAATTTTGATTTTTTTAGTGAAAAACCAAAACATCTCAAAACTGACACATTTCTAGCTGAAGAATGTAACATTTCCATTTGTAAATGCTCCGCTTGGGAGTTTAGGTGCCTCGTGCTCCTCTTCTCCTCTATAGGCATCTCCAGGGCCCAGCAAGAGGGGAGAACGTGGTCTATTATAGGAGATGTAGTCCATTAAGGACCTCAGCCCATAAAAGAGAATGGGAGCATGAGGCACCCACACTGCAAGACCCATGAGGCATTACAGCAGCATTTTACAAGTAACATTTTTGGGGTTTCAATCGTAGGTTTTTAGTTTTCAGACAAAACATTTTGGTTTCCCATTTTTTTCCTAAAAGTAGAAAATTTCCATGGAAAATTCTAACAAAAATGATTTTTTTTTTTTACTTTTTAAAAATTTTAATTGAAAATTTTAATGAAAAAAAATTTCTGAGCAGCTCTAGTCTTGACTGTTTTTGTTTTTTTTAAATCAGGACTTGAAACTGATTTGGAGCCAGTGAGGAGACTGGAGTACACTGGTGATGTACTCACAACAACCCTCACCATTGTGGCAGGTTGTCGCATTCTGTGCATGCTGGAGTCTATGCGTTACTTCCTGATACAGAGAATTATCATCATTTAGTGTGATGGTGACAAGAATGTGGATCATAGTGGACATTTATGCCTGTGTGTGTATGCCCACAGAGTGGGAGGGGTTCCCTTACTGATGATCCCAGGAAGAGTTCATTTATCTTTTGAAAAAAGTTGTGGTGGTGATGTCACAGCTGTGAAGGTCCTCCTGCTGGCCAGTATAAATGTTATTGTTTGGGGAAGGGGGCTGTTCCCAGGTGCTTCTTCCCCTAGGACTGAGGAAAGGCAGTCTGGGCACCACTCCCAGTGGTGGTGCTGACAGCAGTTCAATTCATTTGGATAAAGGTGTAGATATATATTTGAAGTTGGGACACTTATTCAAACTGAAGTGAACTTCTGACTCTTCACTCATGACTAGTTTACCTAGCCAGTGTACAATGCTTCCCTTGTGCATGCTAGTGTGTAAGGGCAAGATATTCTAATTACATGTGTGCATGTGGAGGGAGCTGCATATTGGAATCGAAATCCTCTGTCTGGATCTCAGAGTTGATTTTTCCAATGTTAGAAAGAAGGGGAAATGGTCCATTGCCCTAATTGTACCACTTGCTTATGTTAGATGCAGGAACAGAAACAAAACTAATTTAAAATCTTTGTAAATGGTTTACCCAAAGCAAACTCTATGACATCCTAAATGAGTTAAGTGCTCTCTCCATTCTGTTGTTGACAAACTTGAAGCTAATGATCATAATTGAGCACGAAGGCAACAGAGCATTGTCAAACTCATTCAGGAAATGCAGATTCACAAAGATAATGAAAGATTTATTTCATTGGTACAGAACAGAAAGGAGCTTAGAGGATGTGCTTTCAAAAATGTTACTGAACTAAGTCAAGCAGAGCAAAATAACCAGAAGATAGATAGACATTAGCAAGTGTAGTCACCCAGGCATAACACGTGACAACTAGCCACACAAGAAAGGAAGAAATACCAAGACAAATTGTTCTAAAAACCAAGCTAAGATTAAAGATGATACAGTCTTAAGTACAGAATCAACCCTATCTCCAGGGGGAAATAACTATACTTAGCACTTCTATAGGATTCCTAGCTTCAAAGGGCTTTTCAGATATTAACTAATTAATTCATAGAGTCATCGAGTTTAAGTTTAAGGCCAAAAGGGACCATTATATCATCTAGTCTGATCTCCTCTATAACAGAGCCATTAGATTTCACAGTTACCTCTATATTGAGCCCAATAACTTGTGTTTGGCTAAAGCGTATTGTTGAGAAAGGCATCCAGTCTTGATCTGAAGACATCAAGAGATGAAGAATCCACCACTACCCTTGGTAGTTGTTCCAGTGGTTAATCACCCTGACTGTTAAAAGGTTGTTCATCTTTAATTTGAATTTGTCTGGCTTCAGCTTCCAATCATTGATTCTTGTTACCCCTTTCTCCACTAGATTCAAGAGCCCTTTAGTACCACATATTTTCTCCCTATGAAGGTATTGATCAAGTCACCTCCAATCTTCTTTTCAATAAAATAAACAGATTAAGTTCTTTAACTCTCACTGTAAGGCATTTTCTCCATCCCTTCAATCATTTTTGTGGCCCTTTTCTGTACCATCTCCAATTTCTTAATATCCTTGTTAAAATGTGGACACCAGAACTGTATGCATTATTGTAGTATCATTCTCACTAATGCTATGTACAGGGGTAAAGTCACCTCTCTACTTCTACTCACTAATCCCACTTATATATTCAAGGGCTACATTAGCATATCATTGGGAGTTTGTCCTCTCTAAGACCCCTAAATCCTTTTCAGAGTCATTGCTTTCCAGGATAGAGTTCCCCATTCTGCAGATATTCGTTCCTAGATGTATAACTTGCATTGGCTATATTAAAACACATTTTGTTTCAACGGGCCCAGTTTACCAGGTGATCCAGATCGCACTGAGTGACTGCCCAGTCCACATAATTATTTACCACTCTTCTAGTCTTTGTGTCTTCCACAGTATTATTGCAATGGTTTTATATTTACTTCCAGATTGGTATTTCCTTTCTCTGCTTTTCTTTCTCACTCTTGTAGTATAATTTGACTTTAGTCTTTCATTTGTTTAGTCCCCTAGTACAGTTAATTCTGTACTGTCTAAGTCAACATGTTGAAGCAAATTTTCTCTGCATTGCAATGTTAAAGAAAATTCAACAAATCCCCAAAATCATGACTCCTACCCATAGCAGGTGGATTTAGAAGCAAGTCTTTAAAGTACCAAACAAGCTTTCCGTGGTGTTTTCTGAATATTGTTTTAATGGCCAAGTCAAAGGATTGCAAAAGGATTACTATCAGCTAATAAATAATAGATAGCCACTGACACCTAACATGCAGAGTATTAATGAACATGCAGTGACCTAGCAATAGTGAATATGCTGTAGCACAGGAAACCTACAGCTGGGTCAGTTGCTGGTCTCAATCGCAAAATCCCGAGCTAGCAGGGGCCTGGGGCACTGTGGAGGTGGGCATTCACTAGCATGCAGGGAATATTTTACATTGCTCCCTGTGAGGAACTGCATATTTGTGATGCATCTGGCCAATAGGTGTAGTTTATACGGGCTCGCAAGTGAATGATACTGTCCTCAGTCAGAAAGATGCTGGCTGCATCACAGTATACATATTGCCAAGCCAATTCGGGGGGGGGGGGATCCAAATAATCTGTTTTGTTACCAGGTTTTCACTCCCTAGCAAACTCTCAGGATAGTTGAAGTTTACTCACAAGGACTCATATAATTAGCAGGGATTGTTTCATATACCTAAAAGAACTGCCTGGTGAACTCCTTCCTCATCCTTGAAGATACGTGCCTTGAGAGGCCAAGTTTCAGTTCTCAGTTGCTCTTTATCTGTCCTCTGCACTGCTGCATTCTGATTCTCCCAGATATGCTCTACCTATGCAATTAAGAGGAAGAAGGAAGTGAGATCAGTCAAATTATCCATGGTCCTCATCTAGGTACATGCCTGCTCCCCATCTTGCAGGTCCCACCTAAAGGCCAAGGACAATCAAAATCATTCAGGAGAGCAGAGGGAGAGCTCGTGTTATATTTACAGATGAGATGATCTGGTGGTCCCACGGGCGTCCTTAGGATTTATGGGGCCCTATGCAGTATTATTAAACTGGTGCCCCTATGCCGGACAGCAGCATGGGCTCACATGTGTATTTTAGATAAGGTCTTTTGAAGGATTTATTTAAAAAACTGTATGTCTGAAGATCCAAGTATTTAAGGCTAAAGATGAATACTCAGATTGTGCATCTAAAAATCTATGCAAGGATTTTTTAGAGATGTGATTTTATAATCTTCAGCACCACACTAATGAAATATTTTTAAAGCAAATGTTAAACTAAGGTTCTGTAGACTAACATGTTCTGAGTAAATATTACAATAATGCACAACTGTTTTTGTCAGTAAATTCAGAAACTGACAGTATATACCTGGGGGTTGGCAAATGCCTGTTAAATGGCATCAATACCACTTGAATGGCTCTTTAACAGTTTCATTGTTGTGCTAATAGGTCTGGCAGGCTGGAAGGCTTTTTCACTTTTAAGTACTAGATCCCCTCTGGAGGAAGACGCACCAGGCTGCAGCAGCCAGCTGTGGTGGGAGCCTGCAGGAAGGGTCAGAACAGGGATAGGAAGAGGCGGGAGGGTGGACACTAAGACCCAGGGGTGCCCCAAATTTTTGGGTGCCCTTCACAGCCACATATGCTGTGTATGCCTAAGGATGGCCCTGGGTGGTCGCTTCTGGCCCTAAACTATATAACTATGACTCAGAATCTGCCTACCTTTTGCATCAGCCTGTGGAGCTGTCTAAGAATGTTGGGTGAAGGAAGCTGCACCATTCTAAACATGTCTACCTTGCAGACAAAGGAACTTGGGAAGTTAGTGTGCCTTCAAGAGGAAAAATCCCCACCTGAGTGTCCCCTGGGGTAGTGTAGATCCACATATTCAGGGCTATGGCTAAATGTCACAATCTAATCCAGGGGTCGGCAACCTATGGCACATGTGCAAAAGACTGCACGCGAGATGATTTTTAATGGCATGCTGCTGCCCGCCGGGGTCCCGCTCAGCCCGCTGCCAAACCACGGCAGCGGGCTGAGCCGGACCCCGGCAGGCAGCAGCGTGCCATTAAAAATCCTGCCTGACCCAGCCCACTCTTCTCCACCCCCCGCCTACCGCTCTCTCTGGCGGGGGTAGGGGGCAGAAGCAAGCTTGGTCCTACCGGCTGCTGCTGTAGGGCTGCTCTGCCGGCAGCCAAGCTTCCCCCTCCCCCGCCTCTTCCCCCAGCGTGCTGCGTCGAGCCCCACCTGCTCTCCCTCCCTGCCACCGATGGCCCTTGCGAGGGAGGGGAGAAGAGCAGCCCCAGCGCCCTCGCTGCTCAGACCAGTAAGGAGGCAGAGAAGAGGCAGGGGGAAGGAGGGTAGGAGCGGGGCGTATCCCTCCAGCCCCCTGCCATGAGCCACTCAGGGGGCTGGGAACACCCCCCTGATCCCAGCCCACCCACCCCCAGCCCTCTGCCCTGACCCCTGCACCCCCCTTGCAGCCCAACCCCCTGTATGCCCCCCCACAACCCCATCCCTGATTCCTGCACCCTCCACACATACCCACCCCCTCCACACCCCATGCCCTGACTCCTGCACCCTCCACACATACCCAGCCCCCCCACACCTCCTGCCCTGACTCATGCACTCCCCACACATACCCAGCCCCCCCCACATCCTCTGCCCTGACTCCTGCACTCCCCACACATCCCCAGCCCCCGCCCACACTCCATGCCCTGACTTTTGCACCCCCCACATCCCCACCCCCCACCCTGAGCACCAGGTTGGCAGTGGGCTGAGCGGGGCCGGCAGCTGGGACCCTGGCTGGCAGGAGCCAGTGGACGGAACCCCAGACCAGCAGCGGGCTGAGCCACTCGGCCCGCTGCTGGTCTGGGGTGCCGGCCCCACTCAGCCCACCGCCGGTCTGGGGTTTTGGCTGCCAGCCCCTTGCCAGCCGGGGTTCTGGCCGCAGGCCCCGCTCAGCCCACTGCCGGCCTAGGTGAACGGAACCCCAGGCTGGCAATGGGCTGAGCCAGTCGGCGGCTTAAGATCAGCATCTTAATTTAATTTTAAATGAAGCTTCTTAAACATTTTGAAAACCTTGTTTACTTTACATACAGTAGTTTAGTTATATTATATATAGACTTATAGAGAGAGACCTTCTAAAAACATTAAAATGTATTACTGGCACGCAAAACCTTAAATTAAAGTGAATAAATGAAGACTCGGCACACCACTTCTGAAAGGTTGCCTACCCCTGATCTAATCCAATGGTTCAACGGGCAGATACTTGGGGACTGTTATGGCAACACCTCAGAGTAACGGATTTAAAATTGGTGAACCCGTTTCTACACAAAAGAGAATAGGTGACTGAATAGAGTCATTATGAAGTTTCAAGGGGAAAAAGATTAAGAGATGAGTCTGGCACTTTGAAATCTGGATGACAGTCCAAACCTTCCCAAATTTTAGGATTTCAGATCTGACCCACTATGTGGGAGCTTTGACCTGCAAACTGGGATTTGAAATCAGGTCTGGATTGGGGTTTGGTCCAGGCACATCTGGTAAGAAGAATAAACAAAAGCCATGTTCATAGTGATGATATAAATTTCCTAAATAGATCACATTTATGAAATGACTATACTGTTCATGTGCTGTTTCTATGGTTTGTATTATGAATCACTCATGATTGGACCCCTGATAGCTGACCTCTCTATCAACAGTGAAACACTCAGAATGAAAAATCCTCGTGCTCATTCAAGCTGAACTGTACTTTTCCGCTATCTCTATTAATGTCTGCATTGGTACATGCGTGCAGTGTATTGCACCAATAAACAGAAGATAAAGATGCCAAATTAAAACAAAAATGTCTTTCAGAATCTCTTTTTTCAAAATCCATCATTGGAAACATAATGAACTGTGATACACGAGGTAGGCAGGCATTAAGAAATTGGCTTACACTCTTTGAATCCGATGCCTGACTAAGACCTACATCTCCAATAGCATGTTGAAATAATCCATTAAAAAAAATGACCAAGGCATTTTACACTTTAATCAGACACAGCAATAACCACATTACAGGAGCACTGAATTTACTGTACTGTGGCAGACTCATCTAGTACCCTCCCGCAGTAGCCAGAGGCTTATGTTTTAGACATAAAGGAAAGAAAATAGCCCAAGTACATCTTCATGGGTGGGCAGTTCTGTACACGGGAAGAAGGGGTCCTTTCTCGACCTCTGCAGGTAGCCTGAAGGGTGAGATGAGGCAGCCCCTGTTGTCTTGCACAACTATAAATGTTGCTGTATTTATGAGATTATCCTTCCCTTATGAAAAAACTTGCTACAATATTTGACTCCATGACCTAGTAAGGCCGTGAATGCCACAGGCTGACTATATGCTATCTAATGCCATACATCCTTTTATTTGCTCTAAATTGAGTGCTGCTTAATGTCATTGTGTTCACATGTTCTCTTGTTAAGGGACAGTTTAAAAGGAAAGATGTTCTCACTATGGCCTTCATAATTTGGAACCCTGCACATCTGCACAATTAGGTCCCCTTTAAATCTTCTTCCTTCCAGGCTAAATCGTTCTGTTTTTACTGGCTGTTGTCTTGCCATACTTCTAACCCAAGCCATATAACTAACATGCACACTGCTTTTTCCCCTACATGGCTTTCAGGCTTTCCCTTTGCTCTACTCACCCTCTCCTTAGCAGCCACCCCACAGCATACTTCTCTCTAGTTTTCCTGTTAGCATAATGAGAGAGCTGTGCTATGCAGCACCCGGCAGAGAAAAGACAGACGGAGCTCAGAGTTCTGGAGGCCATTCAAATGGAATGCTTATTTCCTGGCAGGCTGGGGATTAATAGAAAGGCCCTCAGTCCTATGGTGGGAGAGGTGGGGTAAGGAATCCCATCCTTTTAAGAGGAGGGCGTGGAAGGAAGAGGACACCCAATACTATATTTTCTTAAGATAGCAGTAGTTCCTATGCTGAACAAACAGCAGATTGTAGGGCTCTTTCGGCACAGGACTGGGCTCCTTTTACACAGGAATTCTGTTTTAATCTGCCACTGTTTCCAAACCAGACTTTCCATTGTGCCCATTCTGAGTTTTAAGCTCCGAGTGTTAGCATAAAGAGGTTTGTACTTTTAATTCCCAGCAGTGCAGCCATTGCTATTATCCCTCTTTAGAGAAAATCTTGTTTTTGCTTGGACCTCTGCCATGTTTCATTATCATCTCTTGTCTTTAGCTGTGAAAATTCAGTACTTCTGAACAAATTCCATCCAAAATACTGATGGCGCCCACCAACACACCATGAGCATTCTCCAGCAGTTCCTACGTATAGTTTAAATATTCCTTCTGAAAGCTATTTGTTTTAATTGCCAGTGGGTTGGTTCACTCGTGGGTAGGATAGAGCCCATCCCCATGCAGCAGGGCAACCACAAAAAGCAGAGTTTTCCAGTGCCCAATGGATTTGGAGCCCTCCTTTCTACATCACCTTCTCAATGCCACAAGAGATTTGTTGGTTGCCTGATTAGAGGATTCTGTGTGTAACAGGGGTCGCACTTCTGAAAAGGCTACAGGAGAGGCTCTAGACATAAACTTTCTATTTAGCAGTCTAAGTTCAGGATGCTGATCTCCATTGCTAAGATTAAAAATTCAATAAACAAAGATGAGAATCTGGCCCTCAAGGAAATATCAGAGAGGTCCCAGAACCTGTAATTTATGAAATATGTACCACAATCGTGGATTCCTTCTCATCACTGTTTTACAGTGCTGATTATCTTCTTCATGGCATCTGATATTTGAAGTCAAGTCACTGCTTGGTTCTCATGGTCCTTACCCAAAAAAAGAAATGTGTACAATCGTAATAATTAAATCTCCTACCATCATGCCCTGCCCCTCTCAACCACTCAACATAGACAGGTCCCCATCCTCTGAAGAGAATTCCTTGCTAAAAGTAATAGAAGGAAAATCTTGTCTAAAAACTTCCCTTTTCCTTTCTGGGACACATCTTCTATTATATATTCATACCCCCAGAGGTCACTGGCTATTGCATCTCCAGCTTAGTTGGTCACACACAGGCGCTCATAGAACAGTGACCAAACAGTCCCAGTCAGCTGTTGGCAGCAGCTCAGCCATGCACCAGCTCTCAGCCACATGCTCAGCACAAAGTATGTTGGTTTGCAAGTGACACACACACACACACATACACACACAAATACACACACACTTTCAGAATGGAACAGCTTCTCTAGCTCTGCATATACCATATATCAAAATTGCTTTCTTTGCCAAAGTGAAAATCTAACAAGGAACTGAGATAACTTGTACTTAAGGAAACCACATTTCTGAACATGTAGGAATTATATCTTTCTCTTTGCATGTCTCTTACTAGTGTTTCCTCATCAATATAAAAGAGAGAGCCTACGCTTTTCTCTCAGTTCTGTGACATAATCGTAACTTACAAAGTCTGCTTTAAATAGGAGTACTAACAAAAGAGACACTGTAGACTAAAAAGCTGCAAACCAGAAACATTAGAGACACTGCAAAAGAGCAAAGCAAAGCTCCAGGGAATGTTGACATTCACTTCCAGGGATTTGTGCCTCTGACATAAATTTCATTATATAATGCAGCAATGTCTTGCGTATGAAATGCCACACTATTAACCAATGTATGTTTACAGCCTGGCTTGCCTTTGCCATGGAAAACTGCACTTTTCCTGGAAAATGACTGAAAGTGGATTTGAATGGTATGAAAAAGAGTTCCATATTTTATGGGGTGTTTTAATAATAACTGTTGCATAAAATGATACTTCTTTGTCTTTGGGGAACCGTGTTTGCCTTGAGGCCCAGAACCATCACTCTTTGATAATGGAAAAGGTGAAGCTCTCCCTCTGGCTATATACAGCATTTTGTAGGGCTCTGCTGGAAATAATTTTCCTAATAAGATTAAGGTTTACCCTGACTCAGTTTCCACACAAGCATTCCTTTGTTAGTCTCAAAAGCCACTTAATTGGTTACATCCAAAATATACACATATGCATATACACCTGTATTCTATACCCTAGAAACTATACAGATATGGAGAATACTTCAAACAGGGGCAGGCCCACGAGACACATCCCCATCATGGCGTGACTCCAGAGGGGTACAGTAAAGCTCTGACAAAGCACCCTTACCAATTCTACCCTAACCAATACAAGTTAAACACAAACAACTTTTCTTTCTCATAATTTCATTCATTTTAATCGCAGGCTGTGGGCCTATCACCCATGCTAAAATCCAAACTCAATTTAAAACCATAGTTCACTCTGGCCTAATGTGGGCCTGTATTTCTACAGGCCCCATGGGAGCTGTCCAACAGGTGTTTCAGAGCTGTGGCCACCTTTTCTAGCTCCAAGGATTTTGCTGTTGTAGGCAAAATATAAATTACCTCTCAAAGTCTACAGTCAATCACACAATAAACAAGGGCATTCAAATTGTTACTATGCTTCACAACATGGCTTCTCAGAACATCCTAGTGAGGACAGAACTCAGATCGTCCTGCTAAAGGAAGAAGAAGATTAACATTTAAAAAAAAATCCAAGCCACCCCCTTCCTTTGAGGTTCCAATGTTGATTCTCCATCTCTTGATATATTCAAATCAAGACTAGATGCCTTTCTGGCATATATGCAGGGGCGGCTCCAGGCACCAGCGCAGCAAGCGCGTGCCTGGGGCAGCAAGCTGCAGGGGGCGGCAGTCAGGCAGCCTTCGGTGGCATGCCTGCGGGAGGTCCGCTGGTCCCGCGGCTTTGGCGGCAATTCGCGGGCCCGGCAGATCACCCGCAGAAACGCTGCCGAATCCGCGTGTCTGCCGTGCTTGGGGCGGCAAAAAACATAGAGCCGCCCCTGCATATATGGTTTAGCTGAACAAGTTAGATGGGGGTAACTGGGTTAAATTCTACAGCCTGTGATATACAGGAGAGCAGACCAGATGATCGAATGGTTCATTCTGGCCTTAAAAATCAATTAATATGACTAAATCTCTAACTCTGCTTTATTTAGCCTGTAAATTCTTCAGACTATAGACTGCCTGTGCTTTGTGTGTTATATAGTGTGGAACACCCTATAAGCATTAAACAAATAACTAATGAAGTTGAGGCACTGAAAGAGTTAACCTAAACACAC
This sequence comes from Platysternon megacephalum, assembly GCA_003942145.1. Taxonomy (NCBI): domain Eukaryota; kingdom Metazoa; phylum Chordata; order Testudines; family Platysternidae; genus Platysternon; species Platysternon megacephalum. Next base: position 1,853,627 of record QXTE01000238.1, on the reverse strand, counting down.
TTTGTCACTGGTTTGTTCAGTACTTCCATGATACTGCTATAGAGCTCATGGACAGTAGCTTTACATCTGTTACTTTTATTTTCCTTTCCCTTCCTTTCCTAGAAGCTTTAACAAAAGAAAATAGCTAGCAATCTAGAAGAGGAAATTTTCCTCAGCAGAGAAAATCGCCTATAACTGGCTTCCCATAAAACAGTGAAAATTACACTGTGAGCAAAAGTAGCAGAGGATATAAGTCAACCTGAAGTGCTCTTGGGAAAATCTTTAGTGGCAGATATAAGGACGATATAATTGCTAAAGATGAGCAGGTTTTTCTTTTATCTCAATAAAGCACTTTTGGATGAAAAGATTGGAAAGACAGGAGCAATACAATATAAAACGCCTGTTACAATCTTATTTACATAATTTTATATAAAGGAGCATTGATGTATGAAGTGTAAAATGAATGTGTTGAATACTGAAAATAAAGCATTACAGAAAACAAATTATGCTTACTCCCCAGCTATGAAGAAGCTTAATGTTTGATTAAATACATTTGCCTGGTGAAGAGAGGCATTGATTTTATAAAAAGTTGAGTGTGCCATTTCAATAAAACAGAAGACTCCCTGTCACTGGATCTTTTATGCAATGTGGCTCATACAGCTGAATCTTAATTTGTTTTGTATATTCTTTTGCATAGGAAACATTTTCCCGATATCACAGACATTAGCTGAAAATGCTAAACATGGAGCTCTTATTGTACGTTTCCCCTCTTCCCATTCCCTCCTGTCTCATGTATGTCATGGTGTGTCTAGCTAAGCTGGTATGGTGCCATATTTGACAGGCTCTGAACATCAAATGGCTTTGTAGACACACTAATCTAAAGTGGATGATGGCTGAATGAATGGACTGGTGGGTGGTTAAACACAAGCCATCTCCTATATTTCCGTTTACTTGCATGATTATCTTCTGCTTTATTATAAAACTATCTATTTTAATAGAGAAACTTGTTAGCATCAATATACATATTATGGGAGATATTCCTTGACAGACTTCACAGATATCTGAAACCCATTTTAACCCACGCTGGTCCACCACTTACAACAACATTACCTGAATGGTGTAATCCCATTGCCAGACTGCTAACTAGCCCTAGAGCATATGGCGTAAGTATATATATATTGTGTGTGCATTAAACTTTGTGAATAGCATTTAGAACCTGATCTAAAGCCCACTGTAGTTAATGGAAGCGTTTACATGATTTCAGTGGGCTTTGGATCAAGCCTTTAACAAGGCTAGACACTATATGGCTGTCGTGTCGTAGGGGTGAAAAAGTACGGCCACATTTTCAAAAGTGGCTACTAATTATTAGTGCTGTGGGTTTTTGGGTGGCCTACTTGAGATACCTAAGGCCTGGTTTCCAATGGTACACAGAAGCAGGAGACTGTAGGCAGCCACTTGCTTCAAATTGATAAAAATCAAAGTGAGGTCACTGTAATTAATAGTTGATATTAATCATCAACACTGAAAATATTAAAATGGAATCCCATCAGGCTTGTTTCTGGGAAGTTGTCACTGATTAGGGTCCCTTTCCTTTTTAAAACACAGGAGCAACTGAAGGATGATGACATGGACTGTATCGTGAATAATGATGAACTGACTATAAATTATGAAGACCCCAATCCTGTTCCAGTGCCGGCACAGGCCAGAATAGACTTACCTCAGACTCCAGGCAAGGAAAACATTCATGAAGGAGACCTTGGATTAGGAGGATGTGAACTCCAGCTGGAGCACACTCCAGCACAAACCCAGTTGAATTCATTGGCATGAGCAGTGCAAATGTAATCACAAGAAATGCACAGAACATGAAGGAATACAAGCCAAACGTATGAGGCAGTGTTAGTAAGAAGCTAGAAAATGTATTAAAAGCATAAATTGAAGAGAATCAAAACCTTGTCAAATGTATCTTCTGGTGCCTGAAGAAATGAGGATTTATCGTCATCATCATCATCCATATATGCTATACAACTAAATTTAATGTTTTGACAGTGGCAATTTTTATTAATGAAATTGAAGGTACTGTCTGCTACAGGCATATTACAGATGCACTCACAGCGTCGATTGTACTTCGCGCGCACATAAACACACAGACTTCTGAATGTTGTTCTCTTTGTTAATTAATTCAGGTGAGGAGGAGAGATATTTGATTAACACGATCATGCTCAGATGATCATAGAACTTTGTAATAAGTTGCTCCTGGGCAGACATATCACCCATGGGACAGGTGGAAATTTCTTTTGTACAAATGCAAACTTTGGGCAGCTACTTTCTCTTTACAAATGTTTAAAACTCCCACTTAATGCTTATAGCATTTGGCATTTTCTAGACAGTTAGTCCAATGGATGCTTCAGCAAAAATAAGTTTCACACCCTGGGCTGCAGAGGGTTAATTCAGAACACAAAAACTGGGCATTGCTATATTAGCTGTTCAAGCTAAATAAATCAATAATGGAACTTTTTATTATTATTTTGATTGATCATGATCACTATGGCATACAGCAATTACACTTATCCCACAATGCATTTGTTGCTAGAGCTTGGCAATAGGTTTTTATACACAGCTTGCGTGATGGGAACAATTTATGTTTTTTGTTGTGTAAAAACATTCCAAGTTTGTATTTTTATTTTAGCTTCTTGGGGGCTGGTTTTATTTTGTTTGGTGGCAGTGGTGGTGGTGTGTGTATATATATATATAATATAATATAATTAATTAATATATACACACACTCACACACTCACACACACACACAAAAAGTCCTGCAAAAGAGTTTACTTTTTAAGATAAGATTTTTCAACGTGACGTGTGCATGATCACACATTTACATTTGGCACTTAGATATTACAGTGAAAAGTAAGATGGTAAAACCTAGATAGACAAATGAGAGAAAGATTTAGGTATGGAAATACCAGCTGTGTCTGCATAAATTCAGCATATGAATTCACACATGGTCAGTCACGCACCTAACAGATCATGATGTACCTGTATCAGGCATTTGCACATATAAATTGGGTATTGCGAATGCATGCGCACAGGGCATGTCTCTAACATTTAAAGTCTGGCTTTGTATCTTCTCAGCGCAGGAGTTTCAGCTCAGATGCAGCATAAGTTGTTTATCACATTGCTTGAAAGTGTTCCTACCATGAAAGTTAAACCACGAGAGAACCACGAGTTTTGAACAAGGTCATTCTTAACCAAGACATTTCTTAGCCATGGGGGAGGGTGTGTGTGGAATGAAGTCATCCCAATGAAACCGTGAATGATCATAAAGCTGAATGGGTTTTGATTCCATCACAGATGGAAACTGAAACACAGACTTAAATATAATCCAGTTTTAGTCATTCTTTTCCAGGCTAATTAATTGCTGGTTGGATTTAAAACTAGACCAGCTGCTCTAAGCATAAATTTAACACAAGAGTCCTATGCGCTTTTTTGAAACATCAGAAGCTTAAATTGGCCTTAAATCCCCCCTAAAACATTAATCAAGGGGCTTCAAAGGATGTTAGTCCCCATGTGGGGTGGGGATTATTCTATATTAGGTCGTCCCGAGGAAAAGTGGTGGGTTTGCAACTCCCCGTCTTGCCAAATCTAGCTGAGGGAGAGCGGGGGAAGCTGCGTACCCTGGATGCATGAAGGAATAGAGAAGAAAGAAGAAATGAGGAACATGGTGTTATGCCCTGAGTGGCCCAAAGGAGGATGGAGTTGTGCATGGAGTTCTGGGCCCCACACTACAAGAAGGATGTGGAAAAATTGGAAAGAGTCCAGCGGAGGGCAACAAAAATGATTAGGGGGCTGGAGCACATGACTTATGAGGAGAGGCTGGGGGAACTGGGATTGTTTAGTCTGCAGAAGAGAAGAATGAGGGGGGATTTGATAGCTGCTTTCAACTACCTGAAAGGGGGTTCCAAAGAGGATGGATCTAGACTGTTCACAGTGGTACCAGATGACAGAACAAGGAGTAATGGTCTCAAGTTGCAGTGGGGGAGGTTTAGATTGGATATTAGGAAAAACTTTTACACTAGGAGGGTGGTGAAGCACTGGAATGGGTTACCTAGGGAGGTGGTGGAATCTCCTTCCTTAGAGGTTTTTAAGGTCAGGTTTGACAAAGCCCTGGCTGGGATGATTTAGTTGGGATTAGGTCCTGCTTTGAACAGGGGGTTGGACTAGATGACCTCCTGAGGTCCCTTCCAACTCTGATATTCTATGATTCTATGACTTTGGGGCACAAGGTGGGCAGGGTTGACAGCACAAGGAGAGACGAGCACCTAAAGGCACATAGAGGAGAGCTGAACATGTAGTGACATATAGTGGGTTATTATACATATGATAGTGAGTATTGTAGTTCAGTAGCTAGGGTTACTGCCTTCAACCTTTACAAATACTGTGTAAGCGTCCCCATGCTCCTTGTATTCCTTGGAAAAGAACAATTCCAGATAGGCTTGGAGATGATTAGATGTATGGTGGAAATAACTAAATCCTTGCAATATTAATAGGCAGGTGTTAAGCTTTTTTCCTCCTCCCCAAGAGCTGGAAGTGACTCAAACTCTCTTTGCCAAATGTTCTGTTCTCAAATACACCCCCCTACTGGAGCATCCTCTGCATTTCTTCACCATTTTATTTATTGTGGCTGTGTCCATGTTTCATTAAATGGGATACATTAAGAGCCCTAGGCTGATGTCCTCTGCTTAACCATAGACTAGTACAGTAGGGAAAGATCTTCCACACCGGCATGCCAATATTCCTTAAGACTTACTTTGGAAGGATAACTGCTTTTTAGAGTGAAAAGTAGTTCAGTCTTCATGGCCATTCAGTCCTTGCTCTTCATGCTGAGATTGTCAACAAAGGAACATCAGTGTTTTGTGGGGTGGACACCTATCCACTGGGACTGACCGAGAGCACCAAATTAGATTCTTTTAGCTTTACAGAGTTGGGCTACCAGAAATCTCTAGTAGTGGTAAAAGGGTCTATAACCTATTGCTGTCCACTGCATTATTAAATCCTTCTTGTTTCCTAATTTTAAAGTATGCTTTGTACCGGTGGAATACTGATACATAGCATGATGATATCTACTGTATTCAGCCATAAGGGATACTGGGAACTAGTGTCTAGTAATTCTACATGAAAATTTAAACAGTGATGTGATATGTTATAATTCTATGTTATAATTCAATTCGTACTCTGAACATTTAAACTACTTAATTTAATGCAGTGCTTGACTGAACACGTGATTCACTACCATGATAAATATGGAGCTATTCTTCCTATTTGACTTAATCTAATAAAACATTGCTTGGAAAATGACACATAAAATACCTAGTCACAATGTAGTGACTGCATACTCAATATTAAGGTCAATATGCCAGAGAAGATGTGGTCTGGAATTCTGCTATGTTACTAAACCCTTATTTTTTTTCCAATAGCAATAGCTGGGATTCCATATTAAACTGCAGAGGTTTTAGAAGTATCATGAATGGATCCTGGATGTGAAGGAGAGCCCAGTTCAAAAAGAAACTGCATTAAAAGTTATCAGGGTCCTATGATAACATTCACTGAGAAGTGCAACATCTGGTAACCTAGGGCAAGCTGTTATGAGCAAACATTCACATTGTTCTGCATAGCAAACTTAGACTTTTCCATAATAGCCACTTCAGGCCGTAGCCCAGCAAAGCACTTAACCGAGTGCGTAAACATAAGCCAACTGAAGCCAATAGGCTACTCACACCCTGAGTATATGCTGTGTTAGACTGATGCCTTAGTGCATTTCTTTTCTTTTTGAAAGTTAATGGACAGCAGCTGTCACTGAGTCTCTAGCCTACACACAATCCTGATTTGTATACACATCAGGGGTGCACAAGCATCACAGCGTGCACATGCACAGGTTAGGTGCACACACGTGCACTTTTTAAATGTTACCCCTATGTTTTCACAAATCCCGAAAATGCCTGGGATAGAAAAATTAATTTGCCACTTGAGAACTGAACATTAGTAGAAACTAACATTCTGCATCACCGAAAAGTGCTGCTTCTAAACAGAAAGCCTTTTTTCCTCTATTTCCTATTAGCAAAATGAAAAACAGCCTCTTCAACGTCTTACAATGAACCACTTCAGTGAGTTTTAAATAACTAAAATAACACAAGCTCATCTCTAGCAGTATAATCCCAACAGACATGAATCCCAGCTAGTCAGCTGTGAAGGGCTTGTCAACATTTTTATTTTATAAATAATTCTTTCAGAACCAGAGAATCCTCTGTTTGGAAACAGGAATCAACCAGTGAGTTGAGTTAACCCCTTGTTTTGGTCCTAAAAGTGAACCTTTCCAACCAATGAAATCCCCTCATGAAGTTAGCTCACATTGAGTTGATCTAGAGCTTTTGTTAGCTTCCTTGGCAGTTTTTGCCCTTCAAGGGGATTAGCTGAAATACCTGAATATGTTTTGTTTGAAATCTTTTTCTTCCAATTTTGTCCCTTTTGGTATATTTAAATCAATTTACAACAGAAACATGATCAAATACATGAGTGCCAGTTTATGTACAAAATGAAAGCAAACTAAGTCTGCCAAGATAATACTGGTTTTTTTCTGCTTCATTCCTCCCTTTCAAGGGATTAAGAGATAGGAGAGCCTGGTTCGATAATGAATGTCAGAAGAGCAAATATTCCCTCAACAGTCTGGCAAAGCAGATCCAGCCAACAGGCTTAAAATAGTCCATCAGATTAAATGTGGTAGAAAATCAGATTCTTCATGAAAGTAAGGAGAAGCAATGCAAAAGCGATGTGGAACCAGCCAGTGGTCCAGGTTGTTGCTTCCAATATGAAAAGCATCAGCACCAGGATGTTTCTATGAGGAAATCTTTGCCCCATGGTAAAGACCACCAGTAAACCCCCCCCCCCCCCCCCCCCCCCCCCCCCCCCCCCCCCCCCCCCCCCCCCCCCCNCTCCCTGCCAGCAAGGCCTCATTGAAGCTGCATTGCTGGAACCTTCCCCCAGCAGCCATGGCAGCCCCAGACCCTCTTTGAAGATCCACAAATAAATTGATACAGTCTAGGGCTGTATTAATTATTCCAACTAATTTCCCGGGGATTCAGGAGAAGGTAATGAGCATCCCAACCCAGTTCTTATCCCCTGAACCACTCTGACTCCATCTTCTCCCTCCAGTGTGGATTCTGGATGCTGACAGCCTTGCACATGCTCCATGGAGTGGAAATTATGCTGTTTACGAATCAAGTCTTCTTGCCAATAAAGGCAATCCTTAGTATCATCAGAGCGGTGGCAATATTCACTCACCTAGCCAGCAAGTGAAGAAAGCAGGTCTTAGGTACAGACGAGACCACCATCATTTCAGGCCCTAGATGGCTCCAAATCTGGGCAAGATAGATTAGTTTCACCCTCCTTGTGGACCTTATGAGGTTTGAAATTCTGATGCTAGAAACCATAGGGAATAAATGAATGTATATTGGAGCCACTGTTCTACATTGTTCTTATTGTTAAACTGTCTGTTTCTATGTATGTTACTATGAAGGCTGATGGACATAAATAAAATACTACTGCTGCTTTATTCAATAAGGATTTCAAATGAGAGAGCAGCATGTCTAATGAGCTAAACTCTAAAAGAAAACCTCACACGGTGATATTAGGCATTACACTTGCCTGAGACAAGTAATACACAAGTGAGTTCAAGTAGGATAATAATATCCCATAAGCATAATGAGATTTCTTATACCAGAGGTAGAATATATACTAAATATAATCCAGTGCTTTAGAATACACAGCTGACTGGAACTGAAAATATGAGAAAGAGAAAAGGCAAAGGGGAATAAATGAATGATGGAGAAAAATGAATCTGTATGCCAGAGAGATGAGCAACCTAAAAGAAGTCAAAGGATTCAGCACTGATTGCAGACTTAAAAGCCCAAATGAATTATTTGCCAGTAGTTTGACAACCTAAGAATTTGGTTTGAGAACACTACTAAAAAACACTAATGCTGAAAAACCAGTATCACTGATCACCATCCCTGTGCTGTAAAACAATAGGAACTCCACAGGCCTACAGGGAGCTAGAACAGAAGTCTGCAGGCTGACTGATTGAAAGCAAATGACCCAAATTTAAGAGGCTACTTTTTATGTAGGGCTATTAGTGGAGCAGTGGAAGCAATGCCAGGCCAGGTCTACACTACAAAGTTTTGTCGGCATAGTTGTGTCAGTCATGAGTGTGGGGAAAAAATGCACCTGCTGTCACACTGTCTGGAATGGCTCATTACCATGAGTGCCAACCTCAGGGCAGACTGTCAGAAAGCAGGCAGACACCTCAAGCTGGTGGTATGTTCTATAATGAGCTTTCACAAACACAGTAACAAATGTGAACTCCTGGATCACTATAACAGTCTTACAATGGAGTAAGGGCCGGCGCAACCCATTAGGTGACCTAGGCGGTCGCCTAGGGCGCTGCTATTTTGGGGGCGCCGGCGCCCCGGCCGGCCATGGAAATTTGGGGGCAGGACCTTCCGCCGCCGCTGTTGGGGGCGGCATTTCGGGGGCGGGACCTTCCGGCGCCTAGGGCGCCGGAAGAGCTGGCGCCGCTACTGCATGGAGTCACAGTCCCCTTGGGCTCTCCAGTCTATCTTGCTACCAGGTAAGCTGGACTTAGTGATAAATGGTCACTTATATCAAAAATTACAAAGTATTCAGGTTGTTCCCAGTCCCAAGAGACCAGTCACTTATCCCAGATCAATTTGTTTCTTAGATCTCATACCAAAGAGAATGTCTAGAGGCAATTGTCTAATAAACTATCTAAAGGTTTATTAACTAGGAAAAAGAGAGTTATTTACAGGTTAAATTAAGCAAGAAAATACACACATGAGTTACCATCTAAGGTTTCTAATGTCGTAATCTGTCAATTCAAAATGTCTTACAGGATGGACCCACGGGTAACCCCTGGAGATCTCTGCCTTAGTTTAGTGTCTCTGGCTCTCTGAGAGTTCAAACAGCAAAGAGATGAAAAATTCTCTTGTGACCCTGTCTATCTTTTCCATTTGGTCTTCGTCTATGAGCCTTGCTCCCTTACACGTAGCATTTCCAAGGGGTGATAGGGCCATTCACCAATCCTTTGTTTCACAACGTTCCTTAATGGCCTGTTTAATCTTGACGGGACTCCTTAAAGGGCAGAGGAGACGATTCCCATACCTGAGTTCACCAGTTCAGAGCAAACATTTTCGGTGTTATAAAGCAAAACTTATATATTTTCTTATAGAGTGGAATGCAGACACTACAACTGAGATTAATGCATGCAGCAATTTACAAGCATTTCATAGAGTCTAAACACTAAATATATTCTTATAACATTAATACCTATTTTGAACAAAACATACGGGTAAGCTGGTTTGGTTTCCATCTATGAGCTTGTCACTTCTTAGCTAATGCCTACAGCCTTGGCCGGAACTGACACTTGGTTTACCAGCATCATACCTGCAGCCAACACAGCTACGTTGGCAAACCCCCCAGTGTATATGCAACTATGCTAACAGAAGGACGTGGTGTTACTATACTGACAGAAAAACTCCTTCGGTTGTCATAAGCTGTGTCAATCCTAGGGGGCTCTGCCAATATAGCTATTCTAGCAAAGCATTTGTAGTGTATACAAGACCTGAGCCTGCTATCTTCAGGGGAAGTATGAGAACCACATTGAGGATATCAGTTTCTTCAATCTTCCTTCTTTCTCCCCCCAACTCCCCACAAGAATCCTGCTGCTTAACAACGTCCCCATGAGGCACCCACTAGTCTCATCCCTTTTATTTTGCTTTTAATTTGAAAGGGGAAGCTTGTTTAATTTCTGTCATTACTAGCCATAGCTCTTTGGCTGGCAGGGAGGCACCACAGGCTGAGAGATGCACGGTGTAACTGTTGAGCTGTAGGGGAAAGGACCTGAAATGTACTTGGATAGCTTATGCTACAGTGAGCATGCTCAGCTGAGTGGGCTCCAGAGTCCATGGAACCTGGAGGTAGGGAGTAACTGTCAGGCTTGGGGATGCACCTTCAGTGCACTGGTTCCAGATGGTATAGAACCTGTCTCAACCTGCATGGTTTAAGCTACCAGAGGCACATATGACCCATCCTCAAGTCTGGCCACTGATTACCAGTCAGCTTCTGATGCCCGTTTAAGGCTTTAGTTCTAATGGCCAAATTAATGGATCAAGCCCAGCCACTTACAAGACTGAATTTCAATCCATGTACCACTGCAACACTCTTCTGAAACAACATAAATCATAAAACCCAGCCAAACTGCATGAGAGCTGGGGACAAGATCTTCTCAGTTGAGAGGACCCAGCTATGCAGAAATCTTCCAGAGGAGGGCGGGTGACTCCAGAGTCTGACTGTCTTTAGGAAATGCTGCAAATCCTTTCTCTTCAGAATAGCCTTTCCACCAAAAGAATGACACTCACAACACTGACAACCAACAAAAACAAAAAATAAACCAGCCCCACCCCAAAAAATTAATAAAACCTAAAAATCAAGAACAAAAATCCTACCCCAACCAGGGGTTTTACCCCAAGAAGGGAGAAGTGCCAGAGACTCCATGAAGTCCGCTAATGACTAAATGGTGGATTCCCTGTAACCTGAAGTCTTTACATCAAGATTTGAGGACTTCAGTTACTCAGCCAGAGGTTAGGGGTCTATTATAGGAGGGGGTGGGTGAGGTTCTGTGGCCTGCAATGTGCAGATGATCAAAGAAGATGATCATGATGGTCCCCTCTGGCCTTAATGTCTATGGGTACGTCTACAGTACGAAATTAATTCAAACTTATTTTATTCGAATTTTTGGAAGTGATTTTATACATTCGGTGTTGTGTGTCCCCACTAAAGTGCGTGAATTCGGCGGAGTGTGTCCACAGTACCGAGGCTAGCATCGAATGTCAGAGCAGTGCACTGTGGGAAGCTATCCCACAGTTCCCGCAGTCTCTGCTGCCCATTGGAATTGTGGGTTAAGCTCCCAGTGCATGATGGGGCAAAAACATTCTCACGGGTGTTTCTGGGTGTGTGCCGTCACTTGCTCCTCCCTCCGTGAAAGCTACGGCAGATGCCATACTACCAGCAGACAGTGCAGCACGGTGCACCGCCTGTCTCCTGGTACTATGAATCCACCTTGCATGTCCTCTCATCTTTTTATCTACTCTTTCATCTAACCATTTCCCGCCTTTTTTTGGCTACCGTGAACTGAGCCGCACAGCTTCCGCTGCTTTTTCCATGTTGTCTGTCCTGGGCACACGTGGAAGCTACAGAAGGCAACAATTCCCCGCCATTTTTCGGCCATCGTAAACAGAGCCGTACAGCTTCCGCCGCTTTTTCCATGTCATCGGTCATGGGCTCCCGTGGTAGCTACAGAAGGCAACAATTCCCCGCCGTTTGTCGGCCATCGTGAACAGAGCCACACAGCTTCTGCCGCTTTTTCCATGTTGTCGGTCATGGGCTCCCGTGGAAGCTACAGACGGCAATGGGATTCCCTAACTGTGGTGGGGCAATAGACGGAACGCATATCCCTATCTTGGCCCTGGCACACCGGGGCGGTCAGTACATAAACCGCAAGGGGTACTTTTCCATGGTGCTGCAAGCACTGGTGGATCACAAGGGACGTTTCACCGATATCAACATGGGATGGCCGGGAAAGGTCTGTTTGAACAGCTGCAGGAAGGGACTTACTTCCCAGCCCAGAAAATTACTGTTGGGGATGTTGAAATGCCTACCCCTTAATGCCATGGCTCATGAAGCCGTACACAGGCACCCTGGACAGTAGTAAGGAGCAGTTCAACTATAGGCTGAGCAAGTGCAGAACGGTGGTAGAATGTGCTTTTGGACGTTTGAAAGCGCGCTGGCGCAATTTACTGACTCGGTTAGATCTCAGCACAACCAATATTCCAATTGTAATTGCTGCTTGTTGTGTGCTCCACAATATCTGTGAGAGTAAGGGGGAGACGTTTATGGCGAGGTGGGAGGTTGAGGCAACTCGCCTGGCGGCCAATTTCGCACAGCCAGACAACAGGGCCATTAGCAGAGCGCAGCAGGGCGCACTGCGCATCAGAGAAGCTTTGAAAGCCAGTTTCATGACTGGCCAGGGTACAGTGTGACAGTTGTGTTTGTTTCTCTTGAAGTTACCCGCCCCCTATATATATGAAAAGAAATAAAGTCTAAATTGTTTAAAAACTGTTCTTTATTATTTGTTGCACAACACATTGAGAGAAATCAGAAGGCAGACCGGGGGAGGGGGGAGTTGGGTTAGGGGGGTGGAGGAGGAGGGAAGGACAAGTCAAGAAACCAGATCAAAAGTTCGCATATGCCAGCTTTCTGCTGCTTGGGCGATCCTCTGGGGTTGAGTGTGTGGGTCCCCGTAGCCTCCCCCCTCATGTTCTTGGGCGTCTGGGTGAGGAGGCTATGGAACTTGGTTAGGAGGGAGGGTGGTTATACAGGGGCTGCAGCGGCAGTCTGTGGTCTCGCTGCCTTTCCCGCATTAGATCCACCATACAGCAGAGCATGTCAGTTTGCTCCCCCATGAGCTTGACCATAGCGTCCTGCCTGCTCTCATCGTGCGCGTCCCTCCTCTCTTCGTGTTCCTGTAATGCTTTACGGGACTCCTCAATTGTTTGCCTCCACGCATTCAGCTGGGCCCTATCAGTGCGGGAGGACTGCATGAGCTCGGCGAACATGTTGTCCAGAGTTCATTTTTTCCGCCTTCTAATCTGGACCAGCCTCTGGGACGGAGTAGATAGGGGCCGCGTTGAAACATTTGCACCTGCGGGAGGAGAAAAAGGGAGGGTAGTATTTTAAAATATACATTTCGGAGAACAAAGGGGACACTTTGGTGTGAGTAAGCCATCACACACAGCTGGGTAACAGAATTCAGCTTGCAGGCAGCCTAGGGGCACGTGGGGTTCTGCTTCTTCTACATTCATNATTTTTTCCGCCTTCTAATCTGGACCAGCCTCTGGGACGGAGTAGATAGTGGCCGCGTTGAAACATTTGCACCTGCGGGAGGAGAAAAAGGGAGGGTAGTATTTTAAAATATACATTTTGGAGAACAAAGGGGACACTTTGGTGTGAGTAAGCCATCACACACAGCTGGGTAACAGAATTCAGCTTGCAGGCAGCCTAGGGGCACGTGGGGTTCTGCTTCTTCTACATTCATTTCAATGTTTTCAAACTGCTGGGACGCCTTTCCCATAGCAAGCAATGCCTGGTGGGTTTGCCATAAAGGAGGGCCTGAGGGCGCTCTGGGATGATCACTTCACACAACACCCAACCTCCCCCCCCGCACCCACCGCATGGCTCTGATGAGGCTCTGAGCAGGGATGAGCCCTTTAAACTATACTCGAACAGCCCAGCGCCGCTGGGTTTCCCCCCCGCTCCCCACCACGTGGCTCCAATCAGGCTCTCACTCACCAGAAGTACCTTCTCCAGGGTCATGGTCCGGGAGCCCGCATTGGGAATGGGGGGAGGCTATTGGCTCCAGCGTTAAGCATAGTTCCTGGCTAGGGGGGAAAACGGATTCCCCACTTGCCACCTGTGCACTGTCCTCCTCCTCCTCCTCCTCTTCGTCCTCCAGTGCCTCTTCCTCCTCGCTCCATGCAACTCCCCCCTTGCAGGTGTCCACGGACAGTGGTGGGGTAGTGGTGGCGTCACCCCCCATAATTGCATGGAGCTCACGGTAGAAGCAGAAATGTATGGGGCTGTGACCCAGAGCACTTGTTTGCCTCCCTGGCTTTTTGGTACGCTTGCCTGAGCTCCTTGATTTTTGTACAACACTGCTCTGTGTCCCTGGAGTAGCCTCTTTCCGTCATGGCCCTGGAGACTTTAGCGTACGTATTTGCGTTCCTTTTTTTGGAATGTAGTTCTGCCATAACAGACTCGTCTCCCCAACATGCGATGAGATCCAGTACCTCCCTTTCGGACCATGCTGGAGCTCATCTGCGAATCCGGGGCGGCGTGATCTCTTGTGATGGTGGACTCTGCATTGTCGCCTGTGATGGTGGACTGTGCTGACGGTCACCTGTGCTGATGGTGACCAAACAGGAAATGAAATTCAAAAGTTCCCGGGGCTTTTCCTGCCCACCTAGCTAGTGCATCGGAGTTGAGAGTGTTGTCCAGAGCGGTCCCAAGGGAGCATTCTGGGATAGCTCCCAGAGGCCAATAACGTTGAATTGCGTCCACAATACCTTTAACCCAGGATTGCGATCTCAATTTAAGCGCTACTCCACTTGCCGAGGTGGAGTACAGAAATCGGATTAAAGAGCCCTTTAAATCGAAAAAGTCGGTTTGGTCATGGGGACGGAATCTTTTTTTTTTTCAAACTAACTCGGCTAATTCCGAAATAACAGACTAGTGTAGACCAGGCCTAAGAGTCCTAGCTATTGATATCGATTTGACCTAGAAGGTGCTCAGTATAAAATCCTCAGATAGATCCCTAGGGGGAGCTCTAAACCTAGGTGAGGTCAAGGTTCTTCTAGTAGACACAGGCTCTAAAACGGGGGTTTTTAGTGGGGGAGGGGGCTTGCCACCTGTGACCTGCTGGTCCTGCCACTGCTGCGGCCTTGGTCCATTCCAGACTGTTCTCTGCTGCTGGTGATTTGAGAAGTTTGTGGAGCGCTCTTCCCACACTGGGGAAGAGCAAAAGATGTTTGGTTGAGGCCAATTCATTCAATTTATGAACTAGTGTAACAGCAGGGCAGGGTGTAACAATTTTCACCTCTGCTTTATAACTGCATGGTTTGCATGGCCCCTGCAACCAGTTCCCAAATGAGAGCATAGGGCCTGACCACCACTAACTTTACCAGTAATTGAAGAATGGCTGTGGGGGCTTGGCCCCCGCTACAACTCAGACTCTTAACAAAGAACTGATTAGTGTCATTGATGCCCTGGCACCAGTCAATTCTCCCTCTGACCTAGTTTAGTGGAGAGTGGCTGTGGTCTGGTGCTCATCTCTGAAATTTAAATAGCCTGAGTAGGAGATTAGAGTATGTGGGAACTCTTGAAGGGAAGTGTGAGGTCATTTCCCCATCTCTGGTGGAGTTCAGCCCCTTTTATTGATACTACTAAACCATCGCTGTGGGAAATGATTTGTCACTGGGGCTCAATAATACATGAAGAGCATTTGGTGGTGTGGGGGCTTTAAAAATACTTGCCCTTTTGGTGCATTCAGGTCCATTCCAGAAAACTCCCCATGGGAGAACACACCCCAGACCTCTGTTACAAGGCTTTTGACCCCTGCATCTACACGTACAAATTACATCGTGTGCTATCAAGCTCCTCGGGGCCTTCCTTTATATTTGTACAGTCCCTAGGACATTATGGGAACTACACAAAACAAAGAGGAGTGATATACTTGGTGATACTTTTCAGGCACACATATGAATATTTCCAGCAAATGATTTAATGCAAGCATTTGCCAAGGGTTTTTATCCTTGGAAAACACTTGAAAACAAATCAACATATTCCCTAGACATGTGCCCCTACTGTCTGCAGCCCTATGTAACCTGGTAAATGGGGATTTAACAGAATAAAGGGAACATGCTTGTGGAACTCCTTGCTTATAATGTTAATTGCAGTTTTAAAGTGAGGTTATCTTTTAAAAGAGGAGAGGAGAAAGTACATATACATAAATATGCAGGCCAAGCCCACTGACCTCCCTTTTCGGTTGGGCTGTGCTGTGACTAATGTCTGAGGCCATGTGGCGCAGGCCCTGCCACTGCGCAGGGGAGCCAGGACTGTTATGAAACCTAGTGTTTTGCAGCAGTTTTCCACAGAGGTTTTCTGGCACATGCCTGTACTAGAATCTGGCCTTTCACTCATAGCAATCTGAGTTGATGGGGATTTTCCTCAGAAGCTGCAAATATAGAAACATCATAACACGGGCTTTGTAGGAGGGCTAAAGCGATGACTGCAGCTAGGATTCTTTGAGGTTTTAACATCCTGGATTTACTTGTTTTGAAAGCCCTGTTTAGGACAGTGTTTATTTAGACTAAGCGTTCGCCACCTGTTCTACCAAATTCTGAACAGGAAGAGAATACACTCCCCCAGCAGTTACAAAACACAGCATTGCTGTGCTATTGATGTTAGGACATACTGGGTGCAGAGTTCACGGATGAGTGTGCATAGTGGCTGAGGTTTTTCTTTCAGGAACAAATTGGGGATTAGCAAGAACAACAAGGAGTCCTTGTGGCACCTTAGAGACTAACAAATGTATTTGGGCATAAACTTTCGTGGGCTAAAACCCACTTCATCAGATGCATGGAGTGGAAAATACAGTTGGCAGGTATAAATACACAGCACATGAAAAGATAGGAGTTGCCTTACCAAGTGCGGGTGTCAGTGCTAACAAGCCAATTCAATTAAGGTGGAAGTGGCCTATTCTCAACAGTTGACAAGAAGGGGTGAATATCAAGGGAGAGAAAATCACTTTTGTAGTGCTAATGAGGCCAATGCAATCAAGGTGGCTGTGACAAGTCCTCTGTCACACCTCTCTTTCCAGGCCCCACTGGCTACCCTAATAACGCTCAGAGAGGCTTGTTGTTATGCAGCACCCGTGGCTTTATTTACACAATGTTCTCCCACCACCAGTGGTATACTATGTACAGAGCTTGCAGGCCTGATAATCCCTTCTCTTAAACAGAGTCTGCCCTCAGCCTGGAGACTGACCTTCCCCTGGCCATTCCCCCTTCTTCTGGCTGCCAGCCAGTCTTTATAGCCCTTGAATCCTCAGGCCCGCAGGTGCAACCAATTCTAAAGGCCAGGCACCAGGCTTCTCCCCAGCCCCAATCTATTTCCCCTGATTGGGGCTGGCTGAGCAGGGGCTAATTAGGTGCCTTTGCACCAGCACCCTGCTACACTGGCCCATTTCAAACAGTTGACAATAAGGTGTAAGTATCAGCAGAGGGAAATTACTGTTTGTAGTGACCCATCCCCTCTCAGTCCTTATTCAGGCCTAATTTGATGGTGTCAAGTTTGCAAATTAATTCCAGTTCTGCAGTTTCTCATTGGAGTCTGTTTTTGAAGTTTTTTAGTTGAAGATTGGCCACTTTTAAGACTGTTATTGAGTCTCCAGGGAGATTGAAGTGTTCTCCTACTGGTTTTTGAATGTTATAATTCTTGATGTCTGATTTGTGTCCATTTATTCTTTTGCATAGAGACTGTCTGGTTTGGCCAATATACATGGCAGAGGGGCATTGTTGACACATGATGGCATATATCACATTGGTAGATGTGCAGGTGAATGAGCCCCAATGGTATGGCTGATGTGGTTAGGTCCTATGATGGTGTCCCGTGAATAGATATGCGGACAGGGTTGGCNGCCTCTCTTTCCAGGCCCCACTGGCTACCCCAATAACGCTCAGAGAGGCTTGTTGTTATGCAGCACCCGTGGCTTTATTTACACAATGTTCTCCCACCACCAGTGGTATACTATGTACAGAGCTTGCAGGCCTGATAATCCCTTCTCTTAAACAGAGTCTGCCCTCAGCCTGGAGACTGACCTTCCCCTGGCCATTCCCCCTTCTTCTGGCTGCCAGCCAGTCTTTATAGCCCTTGAATCCTCAGGCCCGCAGGTGCAACCAATTCTAAAGGCCAGGCACCAGGCTTCTCCCCAGCCCCAATCTATTTCCCCTGATTGGGGCTGGCTGAGCAGGGGCTAATTAGGTGCCTTTGCACCAGCACCCTGCTACAGTGGCCCATTTCAAACAGTTGACAATAAGGTGTAAGTATCAGCAGAGGGAAATTACTGTTTGTAGTGACCCATCCCCTCTCAGTCCTTATTCAGGCCTAATTTGATGGTGTCAAGTTTGCAAATTAATTCCAGTTCTGCAGTTTCTCATTGGAGTCTGTTTTTGAAGTTTTTTAGTTGAAGATTGGCCACTTTTAAGACTGTTATTGAGTCTCCAGGGAGATTGAAGTGTTCTCCTACTGGTTTTTGAATGTTATAATTCTTGATGTCTGATTTGTGTCCATTTATTCTTTTGCATAGAGACTGTCTGGTTTGGCCAATATACATGGCAGAGGGGCATTGCTGATACATGATGGCATATATCACATTGGTAGATGTGCAGGTGAATGAGCCCCAATGGTATGGCTGATGTGGTTAGGTCCTATGATGGTGTCCCGTGAATAGATATGCGGACAGGGTTGGCAACGGGGTTTGTTGCAGGGATTGGTTCCTGGGTTAGTGTTTTTGTTGTGTGGTGTGCAGTTGCTGGTGAGTATTTGCTTCAGGTTGGAGGGCTGTCTGTAAGCGAGGACTGGCCTGTCTCCCAAGGTCTGTGAGAGTGAGGGATCGTCCTTCAGGATAGGTTGTAGATCCTTGATGATGCGCTGGAGAGGTTTTAGTTAGGGGCTGTAGGTGACAGCTAATGGCGTTCTGTTATTTTCTTTGTTGGGTCTGTCCTGTAGTAGGTGGATTCTGGGTACCCTTCTGGCTCTGTCAATCTGTTTCTTCACTTCACCAGGTGGGCACTGTAGNTGGTTTGGCCAATATACATGGCAGAGGGGCATTGTTGACACATGATGGCATATATCACATTGGTAGATGTGCAGGTGAATGAGCCCCAATGGTGTGGCTGATGTGGTTAGGTCCTATGATGGTGTCCCGTGAATAGATATGCGGACAGGGTTGGCAACGGGGTTTGTTGCAGGGAATGGTTCCTGGGTTATTGTTTTTGTTGTGTGGTGTGCAGTTGCTGGTGAGTATTTGCTTCAGGTTGGGGGGCTGTCTGTAAGCGAGAACTGGCCTGTCTCCCAAGGTCTGTGGGAGTGAGGGATCGTCCTTCAGGATAGGTTGTAGATCCTTGATGATGCGCTGGAGAGGTTTTAGTTAGGGGCTGTAGGTGACAGCTAGTGGCATTCTGTTATTTTCTTTGTTGGGTCTGTCCTGTAGTAGGTGACTTCTGGGTACCCTTCTGGCTCTGTCAATCTGTTTCTTCACTTCACCAGGTGGGCACTGTAGTTTTAAGAATGCTTGATAGAGATCCTGTAGTTGTTTGTCTCTGTCTGAGGGATTGGAGCAAATGCGGTTGTATCTTAGAGCTTGGCTGTAGACAATGGATCGTGTGATGTGGTCTGGATGAAAGCTGGAGGCATGTAGGTAAGCATAGCGGTCAGTAGGTGTCCAGTATAGGGTGGTGTTTATGTGACCATCATTTTTTTGCACTGTAGTGTCCAGGAAGTGGATCTCTTGTGTGGACTGGTCCAGTCTGAGGTTGATGCTGGGGTGGAAATTGTTGAAATCCTAGCCGTCACCTAGAGCCCCCAACTAAAACCTCTCCAGCGCATCATCACGGATCTGATGAAGTGGGTTTTGCCCACGAAAGCTTGTGCCCAAATAAATGTGTTAGTTTCTAAGGTGCCACAAGGACTTCTTGTTGTTTTTGCTGATACAGACTAACATGGCTACCACTCTGAAATTGGGAATTGAAACTCTAATGCTTTCATTTTGCGCAATAGTGAAACTGTCCTAGGGCTGAATGGAAGTTGTTCTTAGACAGTTTCACTGTTTTAAATGTAGGCCAAAAAGAAGTAGGCTTATAAGATCTTCTAATATGAGATAACTGGCCAGCATCTCTTATACATAACGTACTTGTGCATAGTCCACGCAGCAAGGTTTGACATAATCCTAGGAAGCAATAGCCCTGAAAAATGAGTGAATTAAACCACAGCCTCGGTAATCAAACATAGTTTCCAGTGACAGGACAGCCCCAGTCCCTGGTGTAGTAGAGAATAGTATGGTCTAGTTGTCCAAATAGAGAAGCTCCTGCCCCTTAATCCTGATTTTTAATCCCAGTTCTAACAACAATTCCCTCTTTGAAATTTGGTAAATCAAACTCTCTGCCTCAGTTTCCCTACCTATCAAATGTGCCTACTGATACTGACTCGCCTACCTTAACTGTGCCAGTTAGTGAGAGTAATGTGGAGCTCTGGGAGGAATTCTGTCTGGAGAATTCCTCCATGAACTCTGGTGTGCGGGAGGAGTGCACCTGCCGCTACTACCCGGTGGCAGGTGAAGCTCAGCCACTGTGCTATGCTGGATCTCCACCCCATCCTCCCTCAGACCCATGTGGGTGCTGTGTGCCCTGGCAGTGCATGGAATGACCATTCCCTGCACTCCAAGTGCAGTGACTGCACTGTGAGAGGCAAGGCTCCTTGGGTGCTGCACCTTCTCTCCTGCGCAATGATCTGTACAGGCTGGCCCAGAGGCAGAGCTGACGTTTGCAAGTGCCACACCTTCAGTGACACAGGTCAGGTTTGGAAGAAGAACTTTACACATTCTCTCTCAACACAGCACCACACACAGTACTCCTAGTTCCCCCAGGAGCCCACTCCAACACGTCCCCATTGTATTTTCAAAGGGGTTGCTCCCATTTCTAATTGTATAATTTATGGAGCTGCTAACAAAACCCAACAACTATTCAAGTAACATTCAAACTATTACCAAATATCACTAATTACTAATAATAGTAAATATATTACTAAATATAAATAATATCAACCCAGGTCACACAGAACCATAAACAACTGTGCTATCCCTCTGCCTCTGCAAGGGAGAGCTGTGCTGGAGCTCTTTCTGTGTGTCAACTTCCTGCCACACCTGTCTGTCCACCTCACCAGCAAACTCCTTGAGACTGGCAGTCTTAACCTTGTGTCACAGGTAACAAGCAATGAACCCCAGTTCCCGAGCTCCCTAGAGACGTCTCTCTGCCTGGACACTCATAGAAATTATTAAGTTAGCTGCCTCCAAAGAGGACTGTTGGTTTAACTGAGGACTCACTCTTTACTTCAATAGAACAGCACTGAGATGGTTTAATAGTAAAACTACAAATAAGTTTATTAATAAGAAAGGGGTTTAAGTGAACTAAGCAGAGATAACAGAAAATGTTTACAAACAAAACAAAAACAAATCACCCTTTTTAGCACCTAAAACATAAGGTACTAAGCAAGCTATGTCTTTGTCTAACATGGTTTCCCACCTGACATAAAGTTACCAGCATCTCCAGCCCTCCAGTCAAGAGGATTCAATATCCACAGAATCAGAGTGTGCTGTGCCTTTTGTCCCCTGAGTGATGGATAACTAGAATGCCTTTTGTTCCCCTTATATTTCCCAAAATCCATTATCTTTCCTTCAAGAGCCAGGAAGACCTCCGGGGGGCTCAGATTCCATTGTGTCCCCCAGTGTGCTCATCTAGCTGTTTCCTCCACCACTTGTTAGCTTGGTTGCTTTACCACCTTATATGTACATGTACTTTAGTGGTCTATGGCTTACAAAGCTTGATCCAGACAGGTCAAGCCACATTCCTTTGTCTAAGGAAGGTTTGTTTATCAGGTCTGCCCCCAAAACTTATTTTAGGAACATATATCCAGCATTTATCCATACATAACTCCAAAGCGCTCTACATCTGCAAGTGTAGCCATGCCCTCAGTATCTCCTTTGGTCATCGTATTCTAGCTGATTGTCAGTTAGCTTCAAAGACCTCAAAGACAGTGTCTGTACCCACAGGACTTTTTCTTTGATGACAGATAGGGAGGAATGCATTCAGTCCTTGACCTCGATCATCACACACAATGATCACTTGCTTTAAAATTAGCATTTTCTGTTAAAGTTCTTAAGTCCTTCATTAGCATTTCACAAAACTTCTTTGAGGGGTAATTTAGTTACATGAGTATACAAAATGTAAATGTTTGCTACAGTAGTACCTCAGTTATGAACACCACAGTTACGAACTCACCGGTCAACCACACACCTCGTTTGGAACTGCAAGTACACAATTAGGCAGCTGCAGAGACAACAACAAAAAAACCAAATATGGTACAGTACTGTGTTAAACTACTAAAAAAAAGGGAAAGTTTAAAAAGAAGATTTGACAAGGTAACTGTTTCTGTGCTTGTTTCATTTAAATTAAGATGGTTAAAAGCAGCATTTTTCTTTGGCGTAGTAAAGTTTCAAAGCTGCATTAAGTCAATGTTCAGTTGTAAACTTTTGAAAGAACAACCATAACATTTTGTTCAGCGTTACAAACATTTCAGAGTTACAACCAACCTCCATTCCCGAGGTGTTCGTAACTCTGAGGTTCTACTGTATTGCATTATACAGGAACAGATAAGCGAGCACAATACAAGTAACATCCCATTTGTTTTATGAAGTTTAAACACCCAAAATACTTATACATTTACAATCACTTTGCTCTAATACAGAAGTGACTTGACCTAAATACACTCTAGCATGACCTGGTCAGCGAGTGTCACACCTATATTTAAAAAAAAATCATGAAACTCACACTAACTTAGGAAGGAGAAATACATATATTCCTGGGCAAAAGACATGTTAGACTGGAGTTCAGTCTGAAGTTAAGGTAAAAAAAACTTGAAGAGAACAATTTGT
Organism: Platysternon megacephalum; assembly: GCA_003942145.1. Lineage (NCBI taxonomy): Eukaryota > Metazoa > Chordata > Testudines > Platysternidae > Platysternon > Platysternon megacephalum. The sequence goes on along the minus strand of QXTE01000238.1, from coordinate 1,831,198 downwards.
GAATAGTAAAAGAGGAGAAATTTGTCACAATAATTATTCATTCTGAATTATATGCCCAGCTCCATGTAGCAGGCTGACTCCTCTATTAAAAAATAAAATCAAAGTTCATTTTTATAAACTGTATACTTAGTAAATTTTAACCCCTGAGTGGGAGAGAGCGGACATTTTCAGTTATCCTCAATCTAACATGCCCTTCAGCGTCAAAGGGAAATAGAGTAAGATTAAAGCAGTAGTAAGAAGTCAGTAATAACAAAATTTTAAGTAAGTATTAAAAAAACTATTTCACATTTTGAAGAGCTAGAGTGTGCGAATCCCTTTTACATTATAATCACCTTTGTTAGAATTTGGACTGGCCCTTTTTTGTTAAAAAGTTTTCCCTCAGATTTTCTGACTTTTTGGCAAAATGATTGACTTGAAATGAAATTTTTCATTTTGAATCAATCTAAAAAAAAAATGGTTTGATTCTAATGTAATCTAAACAATTTTTTGTTATTTGAGGGAGTTTCCCCCATCCTTCTCCTTTTTTTTTTTACCCCAACAGGAAGAGAAAGGAGTTTAATTAAAAAAACATTTAATTTCAATTCAATTTGGTTAGGTAGGAAAATTTTTATTTCAAATCAATTTGTTGAAAAATTGGAAATTTCAAATGAGAAATATTTTTCACAAAAAATATTTGTCATTCAAAATAGCCATTTTTCAACCCATTGTAGTTTTAGTGGCAAACCCTCAGGCTTCGTTATATCAACAACGTTCTGCTGTAATGAAGTTTCACAACACCTCTGTGAGGTAGGAAAATATTGTCACCCCATTATACAGATGGGGACATGTAAGTTAAGCAACTTGCCCTAGCCACACAATGAATTATTAGCAGAGTATTGATTAGAACACTGGCACGTCTGACTTCCAACACCCTGGTCATGTCACCAGACTACTCTCCTCTGGTCAGCAGGAAGCCAGTGAGTAGCAGATAACAAGGCACACAGCTGGTTGGCAAAAATTGGCCACATCTTGTTGCTGCAAGACCCAGATGAGAAGATACACCTTAGATCCATGATGGTCCCTCTCCCAAAGCCCACAGTGTAGCCTAAGAGAAGTGGGCTTAGAAGGCATGGTGACACTCACTACCAGATGTCCGGATATTTTTTTGTTGGTGGTGCAGAGTGGGCGGACAAAGCCGTGGTGGATCCAAGCCCAGTATAATCTTAATCCACTCCTGACTGCAGGCAGCAGGATTTCATTATGCCTGAGAAGCTTAAACCTACTTTAACTTCAGTGTCAAAAGTTCTTGTTCTAAGGGATGAACTTGCTGCAGTCAAGAGCAATTATGCTGCAAATGTTTCACCTTTTGTGGAGCTGCTTCTCTTCTGTCCTGCATCAATATCTTAAATGCAAATCTTAGAGCAGGTTTCAGAGCAATCTGAAGGGCTGAACAGAGTGTATGTATGGTCAGTGCAGCCAATCATTCTAACCTGCTGATAGAATTGTTGTTATCTGGGGGAAATAAATCCAGCTCTGACGAGATACACAGTTTTGGTGGTGTTTTATTTTAGGGAACCACTGAGGCTCCTGGCGGGTTGAAAATGCTATTAAGAATGCATTGTCAAAGTATTTAGCTGCGGTTTGATTTTAAATTGGAGTCATGTAGCAAAATCCCTCTCTGCCCATCACTTTAAAGCTTTCCTTCGTATTTTGGAGCTGGATCAATAAACTGACACTATCTTTAGTATTGTTTTAAGTGAGAATGTTGTTCATACATTTGTACAGGGTAGCAAGGCCCCATCCAGTGATTAGCCTATATAGGTTAAACCCCTGCAGAGAGTTGCAGCAGTTGTCTGGCCTCATTGGTAGGATTGCTGAGGAACCCAGCCATAGAGGAATGTGCCTGTCCTTAGCTGAACCCAATCACTTTGTTGTACAGAGGAATTTGGACTATAAGAGAGGTTGTTGTGCATCCTTTTCTACAGAGCCAGGATGGGAGCCCAGGGCATCATGGGAGTGAAGAGATGTAGTTCATTTTGTTCAGGGTATTACATTATACTGTTGATATAAATTATGGTAGTACAGTAAAAAATAAAGAATTTTCTGACACAGGCTCGGTTTAGTTAATGTTTCGTTTGTTGCCCACTGACGTGGCCCAGTCATCGCAAAAAACATGCTATTTACCGCATCCCTAATCTTTGTTTTCTGTCTCCTAATTAGACAATAGATCTGTGGCAGGTCACTAAACTTCCTTAATTGCCTCAAGTAAGACAATATCCAAAACATTCGGAAATTCCAAATAAATCGAAGTTATGGATTTTCCTTTACTTACTCTTTTATTAACACTTTCAATGACATCTTACACATTATAGGTGCTAGATACAGTGGTTATGAGAAAATTAGAGATAGATGGCAGACAAAGTGGTACTCTTTACTTTTCCAAAAGCCACGTTAGTTTGTCATTACAAGTACAAGTAGATTGAGGAGTCAGCACTCAGATCTGAACCTGGATTGGAGCCGAATCAGGGTGAGATTACAGGTTCATGTTCAATGGTTCTGACATCATGCACACTACTCCCAGTAAATTTTGGCCCTAGATAATGGGAGCATGAGATCAGATTATTTTGTAATATTTTCCCCTTTTGGGCTAATCTCACAAGAATCAATGATCTCATGAGATTTCAGTCGTATCTGAAGCAGAATAGCAAACAGGCTCCTCCCAGAACTAATTCAGATCCAAACTGACCCCCACCACAAAATAAAACTTGCAAGGGTTTTGTTTTCCCATTTTGTCCCATCTCTGATTGTAACTCTATTTTAAATTATTTCCTAAGATCTTTTCCCCCCATTACTGCAGTAGGCGAAAGTATCAGCAATTTAGGGTTCTCAGGATCACCCTTCTAATCCTTTTAAAAAATGGTAAGTGGCACAAACAGGTGTGCTGATTCTGAAGATCAAGATAAATTATTTCGTAACTGGCCCATATCTGCTAAAGGCTGGTTTTAAAGCCTGAAAAGCCTTGTAGCTTGGAAGGCATTGCATCTTTCTGATGCTTGAGGGCATTGAAATGACCTTGGTATTTCTACCTTGAATGCCAGCAGAGAGCAGAAGGCATGTCAAAAAAGATGGACGCAGTCTCCAACTAGAAGTGCAGGTCTCAGCCCTTCACAGAAGCATAGGATCTAGATGTGGAAGAGACCTATTCGGTCATCTAGTTCATCAACCTGCTAATGCAGGATTGTTAGCCATTGTACAATTTGTTAGGCCCGCAGGGGTTGGCAACCTTTCAGAAGTGGTGTGCCAAGTCTTCATTTATTTACTCTAATTTAAGGTTTCGCGTGCCGGTAATACATTTTAACGTTTTTAGACGGTCTCTTTCTCTAAGTCTATAATATATAACTAAACTATTGTTGTATGTAAAGTAAATAAGGTTTTTAAAATGTTTAAGAAGCTTCATTTAAAATTAAATTAAAATGCAGAGCCCCCTGGACCGGTGGCCAGGACCCGGGCAGTGTGAGTGCCACTGAAAATCAGCTCGCGTGCCGCCTTCGGCACACGTGCCATAGGTTGCCTATCCCTGTGTTAGGGTTTTAGCCAGACTGTTTTTAAACATGCCGTGGGGTTTCCACCCTTTACCTTGGGCGATTATTTCATAGATACATCTTGCTGACAGGCCGTGTTTCATGATATTGGGCCTATGTTTTTCCTTTCTTCATTTCAACCTATTGCTCCTAATTATGCCTATATTTCAGCTAAACAAAACCCCTCTCTCTCTTGGCATTTACACCCTTCAGATATTTGAAGGCTTGTTGCATACCCATCCTCTTAGTCAACACTTAGCCACGCTAAATATAGTTAACTCGGTTATGGCCTGTGTGACGGGTTGGACCCCTTGGGAAGCCACCTGATGTGCTGAGATACCACTAGGTCTGCCTGTTCTGCCAGCATGAGCCCCCTTTAACCTGTCATGCTGAGCCAGGCTCTTAACATCTCCTCTAACACACACACAGGCAGGGCCACACCCAGCTGCAGATCAGCTCTGGGAAGACTCAGCTTAAGGGACTTGCTCCAGCACTCAGATGTCCATGTCCCTTGGAGTGCAGACCCAAAGATATATTATGAAATTCGCCCCCTCTCTCAATGTGGAGAGAGATGTGCACAATTCTTACCCCTCCCCCCCGTTAGAAATTACAGAAGCTGGGTTTAATAATAAACAAAACAAATTTTATTAACTATAAAAGGCAGATTTTAGTGGTAAAAGGGGTAACAAACAGAACAAAGCAGATTACTAAGCAAATGAAATCAAACACGCAAACTAAGCTAGTTTCACTAAAGAAATTGGTTACAAATAGTATTTCTCACCCTAGATATTGTTGCAGGCAGTTTGCTAAGTTTCTGTGATTCCGAGTTCCAGTTATATTCCTTTTCAGACTAGACCCCTGTCTCAGTCTGGACTACCCCCTTGCCTTCCCTTTTGCAGTCTTTCTTCTTGGGCAGACAGACAGGGCCGGCTCTAGGTTTTTTGCCGCCCCAAGCAAAAAAAATAAAAATAAAACCTCCGGGAGTGCAACTGCCAAAGCAAAAAAATGCCGCCCCTGAACTTGTGCCACCCCAAGCACGTGCTTGGTTTGCTGGTGCCTACAGCTGGCCCTGCATACAGGCCATGGAGAGGAGGAGTCTTGTTTGCCTTCCTCCCCACCCTTAAATAGGATTTACATATGGTGGGAATCCTTTGTTTCCCAAAATTGACCCTCCCCCCCTTCCCTCACAGTCAGGGCCGGCTCTAGGGTTTTTGCTGCCCCAAGCGGCGGGGGGGGGGGGGAAAAAGCCGCGATCGTGATCGGCTCCACCGCGCCGCTTTCTTCTTCGGCTCCGAGAGGGACTGAGGGACCCGCCACCGAATTGCCGCCGAAGAGCCCGACATGCCGCCCCTTCCCCTTGGCCGCCCTAAGCCCCTGCTTGCTGAGCTGGTGCCTGGAGCCGGCCTTGCTCACAGTGGAAAGTTACAAGAAGTCCCAGGTAATGTTTTAGTATCGGGTGACAAGACCACCTGACTCTGTAGTATCACAGCGTCCATGAGTCAGAGCCCTATGGAGCATCCACAGGAAGGCCAAGCTTTTCACAGCTCATTGTCCTCGCTGATGGGCCATCCGCCCTGTCTGGCTTTTCCATTGGTGCACCTGAAGTGTTAGCAGTGGGCAACACCCAAAGTAGCATAGTTGAAATACAAATACATAGTCAATATTCCTAACTTCAGATACAGAAATGATACAGGCATACACATTGGATAATCACATTCAGTAAATCATAACCTTTCCAAAGATATCTCACATGAGCCATCTTGCATAAAGTGTATCTCAGTTATGTCATATTCATATCATAAACATATTTTCATAAAGAATATAGAATGACATGTCACAGCCTGAACCAAAGCTTGCTGAGTTTCCTAGGAGACTGGGGTTTTTTTCCAGTTGTTTCATTACAAACTTTTGGGTGGGGTCTCTTGTAACTCAGATACACTTAAGAGCTAGAGCAAAGCCATGGATACAAATCTCATTTCCAGCAGTCTATTGTTTTGTTGCTGAACAAGCTGACCCTCTCCACCAACTTAATCCCTGTTGCAAAAGAAGCATGGGCACTTTTACTACCACAAGTAGCCAGGGATTTAGGATTACATCTTAGCCAAATGACAGCACAGTGTCCTCTAGCCCCATGCTGGCATAGTACTGAATCAGAGGGGAAAGTGCCGCTGACGGCACCATCAGCCCTGCTTCCTGCAACATGCAGTTGTTTGTTAGAGGTCATCCATTCCAGCACCAACCAGGCTTGAGATTCCATAGCTGTGTTATAACTGAAAAGACCACAAAGGTGCTATAGCTACTCCGTTTCCATCCCTTATGCTGGTTGCAGCCATTTTTCCTAGTCTCTATCATTTACATTACTGTCCCTAAGGACAGACACACAATCTGACAATGTTTTTATTTGTTTGGTGAGGCTATTGTTTGTTTTTTCCAGACAGTGGACTGATTATTTCCCCATGTTAATAATGGCTCCTATAGGTGAATAAATGGCAGCCTGTCGTTCCCATCACTGCCTTTCCCTCTCATTAGGATAAACAGTCTTTCCCCTTGGCACTGCTGGAGACATAGAATCCTTTGCAGTGTTTACAGTACCTGATCAGTGTAAGGGGCCAGCAATAACTTTTACAGCACCAACCTCTGTCTCTCCTGAGACCCGCTATATTGACAGCTCATTTCACCAGCCACAATAACGTCCCTTTGTGAAACTCAGAGCCAAATGCATCCCTGTGTAACACTATTGCACTCAGAGCCACCTGAGCTGTAGAAATGCCTACGTGAAGCAGATCAATAGATGCTCTCTCCTGCCCCTGCCAGTGTTAATTCAACAGCAGATGCGTCTTCACTGTTTGCCTTTTCCATGTTTTTCTGTATGGGGGTTGGCTAGTATTATGGATTGTTTGGTGTCTGCATTTGGGATCGATGGAAAATTGCCAACTAGACACCACATGATCTGAAAATAAAGTTAACTCCACGGCTTTGATTAGAGAAACTGTGACTGACTTCAAACCCTTTCGCTTTACCGTTATAAATCCCTCCTGCTCCCCATCACCTGAAGTAGCGACGAATGAAAGCTTCTCCTAGTTACATGGAAAAGGAGGAAGTGCCTGCAGATTATACAAGAAAGTCTGAAAAATAAGATGGACGCAGACAGCCTTTCATCCCCATCAAAAAATTAAATATGAGAAACCATATTAACTCTACTGCCTATCTCCTTTTCATCCTTCACCACCCGAGTGCTACACACACTGCTAGTCTACCTTTCAGTAGAGGTTATCCACCATTCCCTAACCGGTCCCCTCATATGTTGCCTCTTCATTCATTTCCTGGTCCATTCTTCGTGATCACCCACACAGTACTGCACCTCATGGCAGCAGCTCCTATCTCCAAGGAAAAGACTGATCTCCTCTCACTTTCACCAGACTTACATGTCAATAACTGTGGATTTGAACGGAGTTTCTCTTGATTTACACCAGCAACAGAGGCTCCCAAGGCTTGATCCTGGGAGGTGCCAAGCACGATCAACTCTCACAGATGTCAATGAGAGTTGAGACCTCAGCAACTGGCAGGAGTGCTCAGCGACTTGCAGGAACAAGCTCTAGGGCAGCACCTCCAAATCCAGTCAGTAGAGTACTGAGGACATGGTAAAGAACAAAACAAGTACTTCCCTCCCCTTCAAGGTGCAGCTACGCTAGAACACTTTGTACAGCACCTAGCACAATGGGGTCCCGGTCCATGACTAGGGCCCTAGGCACTACGATACTTTTATTTACAATGGGCTACTTCTGCAGTGCTAGTAACCTCTGCTAATCTCACAGATGGGAACCCCTATTATGCTATCAAAATGGGGTAATAATTATATAACTTCATTTCTTTAGTAGCTGTGGCTTCTAGTCAACTGAATTGCTTTACCTTGAAGCGTCAACTCGGGGTGGCTCTAAAATATGGGTGGCCTCTATTAAATGTAATTTTCCCCTACTGCTTACTTGGTAGAGGTGCAGTGACTAAGCAAAGGGTGGCTTTACAAAGTGAGGCTGCAAAAATCGAGGGGGTTTCTCAAGGAAGATACACATTATTGATGTTTGTAGCAGGTGTCCCGCAGGATTCTCCCATTTCTGCCACCCACCACTTCATTTCCCCAACAAAAGTCACATGGTACGGCAACCCTCATTCATGCCAAAGAGGGAAGTAAAGGTTCCCTGTGAAACTTGTCAACAGTTCCAGGCAGCAACCAGAGCATCTTCATTGGGCTCTGAGAATTCAGTGGGTTGGGAATAAAAAAAAAACCTCAAATCAAACTGTAAATAGGACTTCTTAGCAGAAAAGATTCTTCAACAGAGAGGGAGGAAGTTGGCTCTTAACTACTAATTTATCCTAAGGTCTCTGTGCAGCCATTGCCAACAATAGACATTACAACCAATATACTGGTATAGCATTCCAGGATCAAAATAGTTCATTATATTTTACTTCATTTGCATTATAGTACTTTGCTATAAGATGAGGAAAGTTTGTTTTTAAAAGTTAAAATGATCCCGGACTCTGTTTTTTTGTCTTTTGCAGCTATTGTGACAAATCATTTTAATTACAAACTATTCACCCTAAAAAAATATTCATTGAGTTCTACATTGTAACGGAATACCCTGAATATTAATAGTATGTAGCCTTATAGATGAGATGGAACACTTGTCCTTGTTGTTCTGTAGTATTCAAGTCAGAAGGGTCTGACAAAATTCACCCTAGGGTACTTAAGAAATGAATGGAAGCAATCTTGGAACTATTAGCGATTAGCTTCAAGAACTCACGGAGGACAGGTAAGGTCCCAGAAGAATGGAGAAGGGCAAATGTAGTACCTGTCTTAAAGAGGGGAATGAAGAGGACCCAAGAAATTATAAACCAGTCAGCCTAACTTCAATTTCTGGAAAGATACTGAAATAAATTAATAATTCTAAGCACCTAGAGGATAAATAGTGTGATAAGTAATAGCGAGCATTGATTTGTCAAGAACAAATCATGCCAAACCAACGTACTTTTTTTTACAGGGTTACTGGTCAAGTGGAGGGAGCGGGGGAGCACTAGACATCATGTATCTTGATTTTAGTAAGCCTTTTGACACAGTCCCACATGCCATTTTCTTAAGCAAACTAGGAAAATGTGGTCTCGCTAAAATTACTATAAGGTGGATGCATAACTGGTTGAAAGATCAAACTCAGAGAAGTTATCATTGGTTCACTGTCAAACTGGGAAGTGAGGTCTATCCTGGATCTGATACTATTCAATATTTTTATTAATGACTTGGATAATGGAGTAGAAAGTATGCTTATAAAATCTGAGGATGATACCGAGCTGAGAGGGGTTGTAAGCACTTCGCAGGACCAGAGGACAGGATTAGAATTCAAAAGGACTTTGACAAACTGGAGAATTGGTCTGAAATCAACAAGATGAAATTCAATAAAGACAAGTGCAAAATACTACACTTGAGAAGGAAAAAAAATGAGAAACACAAAATGAGGAATAACTGACTAGGCAGTGGGGACTGCAGAAAAGAATGTGGGGAGCTGTAGTAGACCACACATTGAATATGAGGCAACAATGTGAGGCTGCTGCAAAAAAAGGCAAATATTCGGAGATGTATTAACAGGAGCATCATATGTAAGACATGGAAGATAATTGTTCCATTCTATTTGGCACGCACTGGTGAGGTCTCAACTGGAGTATAACATCCCATTATGGGTGCCACACTAAAAGTTGTGGGCTAATTGGACAGAGGGCAGAGAAGAGCAGCAAAAACAAGAGGTTAGAAAACCTGACCTATGAAGGAAGGTTTTAAAAAAACTGGCTATGTTTAGTGTTGAGAAAAGAAGACTGAGGGGAGACCTGATAATAGTCTTCAAATATGCTAAGGGTGGTTATAAAGAGGATGGTGATCAATTGTTCTCCACAGCCATTGAAGGTCAGACAAGACGTAATCGGCTTAATCTGCAGCAAGGGAGATTTAGGTTAGATATTAGGAAAAACTTTCCTACTATAAGGATAGTTAAGTACAGGAACAAGTTACCAGGGGAGGTTGTGGAATCCCCATCACTGGAGGTTTTTAAGAACAAGTTAGACACATTAGATGGATTAGCTGACTCGTAGAGGTCCCTTCCAGCCCTACATTTCTATGGTTTTATGATTATATACTGGATGATACTCTTAATCTGTCCTAAATATGTTATTTTATACTGGCCAATACCTGTTACAGAATATTTTATACTGGCTGGTACCTTGGCTTCACGCTTCAAAGTTGAGATACATATAGAACCATTGTTTTACAACATACCTACTGCTAGCGTGACTGCTGCAATCTGGCTGCTAGGTAACAAACTTTGTACTGGAAGCAGCCAGGTGTGGCCATCTCCTGCCTTAATCCAATGAGTGTCCAAGGAAGCCAACCTGACTAAACACATGGACAAGAATGCTGCTGGCACCACCACCTCTGGAACTACAGCTCCCAGTAGCCTCTGTGCAGTTGCTAGAGAACTGGGGAATGGTGAAACTGTCAAATGGAGCTGCTCTCAGGAGATTTCTTCTTATTCTGGTTCCAAATTAAGATCCACACCTCTATTGATGTTTAGACAATCCCTACATTCTAATGTTGGTCTCCTTCAGATCTGGATCAGGACACCGCTGGTTAGTCCAGCTCCATGGAGGAGGAGGAGAGCACTGGGGTTTGGAAGTAAACATATTAAATTAAAAACTAATCACTATTTGTCACTACAACACCCCCTTTGTCATAGCATCAGGGTGCATTAGTTTTCTTTTCATATATAGTTAAAACAATATTTCTATGGAACAGAGAAACCCTGTTAATTTGCTGCTCAGAAGCTATTATTTCTCACACAAGAGCCTCGTCGCCACATAAAAAAGGTGTGTGTGTGGAGGGGGCGCGGAACACATCCTTCACTCTGCACCCTGAAGCCTGCCACACTCTGGTTTGGAGAAACCTCTGGATGAGTTACAGACATGGATGCCCTGTGTAGTCTTATTCATAGATTCATAGATTCTAGGACTGGAAGGGACCTCGAGAGGTCATCGAGTCCAGTCCCCTGCCCTCATTGCAGGACCAAACACTGTCTAGACCAGGGGTAGGCAACCTATGGCACGCGTGCCGAAGGCGGCACGTGAGCTGATTTTCAGTGGCACTCACACTGCCCGGGTCCTGGCCACCGGTCCGGGGGGCTCTGCATTTTAATTTAATTTGAAATGAAGCTTCTTAAACATTTTAAAAACCTTATTTACTTTACATACAACAATAGTTTAGTTATATATTATAGACTTCTAGAAAGAGACCTTCTAAAAACGTTAAAATGTATTACTGGCACGTGAAACCTTAAATTACAGTGAATAAACGAAGACTCGGCACACCACTTCTGAAAGGTTGCCGACCCCTGGTCTAGACCATCCCGGATAGACATTTATCTAACCTACTCTTAAATATCTCCAGAGATGGAGATTCCACAACCTCCCTAGGCAGTTTATTCCAGCGTTTAACCACCTGACAGTTAGGAACTTTTTCCTAATGTCCAACCTAAACCTCCCTTGCTGCAGTTTAAGCCCATTGCTTCTTGCTCTAGCCTTAGAGGCTAAGGTGAACAAGTTTTCTCCCTCCTCCTTATGACACCCTTTTAGATACCTGAAAACTGCTATCATGTCCCCTCTCAGTCTTCTCTTTTCCAAACTAAAGAGAAGCTCCTCTTATCAGAGAAGCCAACAGCAGAAGCACCCCATTCCATCTAAGCCATCAGTGGCGTACAGGGTGATAAAATGCATCATAAGTAATTCAGCCTCAGACCAGTTAGAGATGTGAGTTGTAGCTAACTCCTGCCTTGACCTGCACTCTATCACTGCTACCATTTTTGATTCAGAGCACAGGCATTGCATAATCACTTCATCCTACCCACCACACCTTGGAGGGCAACAATATTTCGTATTTGCTGAAGCTTCCAGGCTTCCCCTATCATTTCTGGGAGATTCTACTGAATGAATTGGGATGCTCAAAACCAGATATTTCTGCCTGTGGCTAACATTAGCCACTGCTTCTACAGGCTTAATTGGTCCATTTCTCTTCTCTTTCCATTTCTCAGTCTCTGGGTTTGTTTGTTTTAAACCCAGTCCCTGCTGTTGCTTGACTCCCACTCTACTGCTGTATTAACACCACCATCACTGAGGCCCTAAGTCTGTGAACACTTCAGTTCAAACCTGGAGTTAAGCTCATGGTAAGTTTTTGCAGGATCAGGGCCTTACACAGTATTAAGGCTGTAAATGCTTCAAGGCTGAGACCATCTCTTACTATATGTATGTACAGCACCTAACACAATGGGATGCCAATCCCATTAGGTCCCATCTGCACTACTGTAATACAGTGGTTTTCAATCTATGGCCTATGGACTCCTGGGGGTCTGCAGACTATGGCTAAGATTTCCAAAAAGATCTCCCTGTGAAGTTTTTTAGGAGTCTGCAAAAGAAAAAAAAGGTTGAAAACCACTACTATAATACAAACCACAACAGATTTAATACATTGGGCATATTTTGCTTCACACACCACATTAAATAAAAGCTGCTGGTCTTACACTACCTGCTACACCCCACCCTGAAGTTCCTTTTTCTGGCTTAGAATGACCAAGAAACCCTAGGGAACAAAGCCACATGCCGCTATTTGGGAGATAACAAATCTCAGCCAGCAAGTTGCATGCAGACTAGTATCCCCACTTTGTCCCTCCCGCCCAGGGCCGGCGCTCCCATTAGGCGACCTAGGCGGTCGCCTAGGGCACTGCTATTTTGGGGGCGCCTGCGCCCCCGCCGCCCGTAGAAATTTGGGGGCGGGACCTTCCGCCGCCTAGGGCGCCGGCAAAGCTGGCGCCGCTACTGCTCCCGCCCCTGCTGTAAATAGAGGTGCAGTTAGTTTGATGCTGTGGGACGTGTTGGGAAGCTGATGGTAATGCCGCTGGAATGTTTGAGAAAGCTGCTGGAGAATTTAAAATGTGCTTAAATTCCCAAGAAAACCGTGTAGATTTGAGTTTGAACGATGCCTCAGTGAACACAAGAGGATGTGCATGTATTTCTAGAGGAAAGAGCCTTACATCTACACAGTTGGATACCCCCGGCACGTCATTCATAACACGTCAGGCAGCCATGCTGCTGCTACAGCAGCTTTTCCAGAAACTACAGAGTTAGATACATGACTTTCTTGTTCATCTTTTCTACTATTTTGACAGTAGCTGCTCTGAAGCACTATCCAAGTCTAAAGGGCTGTTTTACACGTCAGCCAATTTGAAATCAGACCCAGGATTAACAGAGTGAAAGCATTGAAGGCACACTGTTCAGACTGACACATACAAATGCACCTTCTCTTCTCAGTCACCAATTAAAGCCATCTCAAACTTTGAGTTCTGGCGCTGAAGCATGTCCACAGAAACTTCAAAGAGACAGGAAAAGGTTCAAGATTATTTACTGTGAACATTTTGCAAATTTTCTAGTCTACTGGAAACATGGAGGTTGCTTTTATTGCACTGTAAGGTAAAAGTCCACAAATATTATGCTATTAGTTCTCCTAAAGAGAATACAATAGTGAATCTACAATTGCAATTACTTTCCTTCATTTTCTCATCAAACAAGTGATAAGCTAAAAGAGGAGAGTTTCCTTTATTGCCAAAAAGTTTTACGCGCTCACATACATACACTTTCAACATAGCTCTGTCACTAATGTTAGTTTTCATTGACGCTTCCCAGCTTGGGTGAACCGAACGATACTTCTATACATAAAAAGCTACAGTGGCACAGCTGCGCCACTGCAGCTGCATCGCTGTAGTGCTTCAGTGTAGACAATACTACACCGATAGATTACCTAAACCGACAGGAGAACTGCTCCTAACTCCCCGAGAGGTGATGGAAGAATTCTTCTGTTGACCTAGCACTGTCTACCCAGGGACATAGGTCAGCCTAACAATGCCACTCAAGGATGTGGCTTTTTCACACCCCTGACCACTGTAATTAAACCAACCTCATTTTCTAGTGTAGACCAGGCCTAAGTGTGTATATGTAGTGTTTCAGAGTAGCAGCCGTGTTAGTCTGTATCCGCAAAAGTTCTTTATATGTAGTGTTGTGGCAGGTGTCACCAGATGGCACTGTTTCACATAACCTTCCAAGTTATTTTTTCTTAGCATACAAGCAAATCGTCAGCCTTGGGAAGAAATACTGTGGTGGTCTTAGTTTTTGTTATGCAAAGTTCTGATCCTTGGAGACAGCTGTGTGAACAGCAAAAGATTTTGCTTTCTGCCTTGGGCTCTGATTAGAGTCAATTCATAAAGCAGAGTTTCTTTCTGGGACCCAGCCATTGGTGTTGGGAAACCTCTTAAAGTAGGCATTTGTTTGTGACCCCCCACCCCTGCTCCCAGGCTACTGTAAAATGAGTTACCCTTAACCAGGGCCGGCTCCAGGCACCAGCCCAGCAAGCAGGTGCTTGGGGCGGCCCCTGGAAGGGGGCGGCACCTCCGGCTCTTCGGCGGCAATTCGGCGGCGGGTCCCTCAGTCCGTGTCGGAGGGAAGGACCTACAGCCAAATTGCCACCGAAAAATGAAGCGGCGGCATAAGAGTTCCCGATCGCGATCGCGGCTTTTTTTTTTTTTTGTTTTTTGCTTGTGGCGGCAAAAACTATAGAGCCGGCCCTGCCCTTAACATATAGTAAGGCTCCACATCACTGATTTCTCCTCTTAAGCCAACCTGCAAGGTCCTGGACATCTGTTACCACATATACCACCACAATATTTGTGTCAGGCTGAGACAGTGGTGTCAGAAGAAGGAGCAATCCTATGATGGATGGGGTTGAAAATTCTTGGAACAATTCATGAATCATTTCTTACCAAAAAAAGTTAGCCTTGATCCTGGCAAGGTACTGAGCAGACCTATGAAGCATTGAGCACCCTCCATTACTATTGAAGTCTGAGTCAACGACACTAATTCCTTCAGTAGATGGCTCAGCACCATTCTGGATCGAGCCCTTATTGAGACAGATTTCCTGACATGGTGTAACACTGAAAATCATAATTGGAAAAGGAAGTTAGGGCCACTGGCTTCTATGCTCAGCTCAGAATTGTCCTGTGACTGGACAAGTAATGTAAGGTTTCTGGCTCAGTTTATTCATCTGTAAAATAAAGTTTACTAGTATTTACTATCTCAACTGGGTGGTGTGAGGCTGACCTGTATTCTTGGACAGAGGGGGACAGAGCCTCCTGAGTCACTAATGCATGCTCCCCTTGTGGGATGCCTTGGTTTATAGTGTAACTCCTCAGGGACCATGGGGTAGATGAAGTAAGGAAACAGGCTTTGCATATGGGTTTCTTTACCACAGTAACTTTTACTGTCAAAGCATACAACAGTTACAGATCTTTAGGAAAAGAACAAAAACCGCTATGTTTATCCCATCTTGTGAGTCCGAGGCCAGCCAGGATGTCAAGGTGATAGACCCCCTCCTCCCATCAGGGTCCTGCAGTCCTTCTGCAGTCCAAACCTGGTTGGACATTGAAAGAGGTTGGAGCAGATCCTGTCCTTGCATAAAAAGTCTTCTGTCCTCTGTCAGGTGGCCAACTAATCAGCTTCAGAACCCATCAGGTGGTTAACTGGAAAGTCACAGCCTCTTCAGAGTCCAAACTGGGCTCTTCCCTTCAGCCCATCCATTTGTGGTAGCAAAATCATTGACCTGAGTGTGGACCCCTTTGAGTGGAGGACAGTCACATTTGATGACTTGTGCTAGTTCTTCAAGGAGGCATCAGATTTTACAATAAAGCTGCCCTTGGCCCGTATTTGACAACTCTGAGAAGTTACAGTTATACTCAAAATGTAAGTCACATTTTTTAAAAAAGCAGTTACACTGTCAAATGAAGGGCAAAGTTTGATGCAGACTTGTGCAGACATACCACTCCATCACAGAAAGCTCAGCTTTCTTTTTGCCACCATTCTCCACTGCTTGAGGATAGGGTCCCAATTCTTGATGTACCACTTGCTCTGAAAAGCATCTCAGGAAACTAGCAAATTGATGGTAGACTAGTCCAATTACAATCATGCTGTGCTTGTCCCACCTCAATTTCAAGCCCTGAAGAATCCAGATTCCTGTTGATGAGCAGTCACAATATGATTTGACAAGTTTAATCCTGTGAAATTTTCCCTTGAGATCAAGTTGCTTTTTTTAAGTGACCAAACAAAGTTTGGCTTTACCTTGCAGCTATGCTAAAGAACAGCATTTATTTCCAAACACAACCATAAAATCACCTTCAGTGAAGGGCTTTCAAAGACAGTGACCACATTTTCAGTTCTTGTATGCAAACACATGGCTATTTCAACAAGATTCCATTCCATAGTTACAGTCACAGGAAACCTTTACATGGTAAATTTACTATATTGTTATCCCTTTGTGAGCTAAGCAGTTGGCCAAAATTCAGGGTCCTGTATCTTGTTTTGTCACCGTGCCTCAGTGGGTCACTGCTGAGGATGCCAAATTCAGAACAAACTGCTGAGAAATAGGGCAGACTCACCCCAAACTGCTGGTTATTCTATCACTAGATTATACCAAGCCAGTAACAAAAAGTAAACTTCTGTCTCACCACATTAGTTAATAAGTCAAAGCTGAAATCTCCTTCAGCATTCCAGCGCTGGTCTCCATGATGAAATTGGTTTTCGGTAACCACTCATCGAACATAGGGTACTTGTAATCCCAAGAGATCAGCCACATAGCCAGGTCAATATATAACTCAGATCTTATCCAATAATCATGCCGCTGCCAATCCTTTAGTAACTAAACTCTAAAGGTTTAATTATAAAATGCAAGAAGAAGTGAGTTAATAATGGTTAATAGATCATATACAAATAATTGAAAGTCCTTATATCAGGTTTGTAGCAGTGATGGAATAAACTGTAGGCTTGTAAAGTCTTTCTGGTATTTTCCAAAAGATTGGAAGGTGTTCAGTCCATAGTTCAAAATGCTCCTTGTAGTTGTAAATCCATAGTCCAGAGAATCAGGCCAGGAAAGAGGCAAAATGGAGATGTTTCAAGCGTCCTTTTATATCCTCTGCCATGTGCCTGGAAAATTATTGTCTCAAACAAGGCTCACAGCCCAGGTGCATGGAAAATTGCTGGCCCAAGACGGAGTCTAGAGTCACATGAGTATATCACATGTCCTTACATGCTTTGACTCACAGGAGCAACCACTGCCCATGTTCTTGCTAAGACATGCACAGGAAGGCTTATTGAGTGGGATGAGTTTCTTCTATGGCCCATTGTGAGAGTGAAGTGTCCTTAATGGGCCATCAACACATAGTTGTCTGGTTCTGATGTAAACTTTACCTGGCCGGTGTTACCCAGGAACACAACACAATATGATGCCAGTACATGGCCAATATTCATAACTTCATATACAAAAATTATATGCATATAAGCTAATCAATCATAACTCTTCCATTGACACCTTACATGATACTGGGTACAAGATTTGTTGCAATTGTATAACAGTGGCAATAGCAATGATATAAATGGTCATATTCAATCATACAGCATCACAGGAGGAGAAATTGATGATAGAGCCAGGTATTTCTCTGATGCAATCCTGTTGATTTACAAGGAACATGCAAAATCCTGTTTCCCTGAACACAGCAGGAATCAGACAGCAAGGGAGTTTCTTTGCTCCCAGTTCCAAGCCTCTTTCAGCCAGCATTCAGCCAAAAACTCTCTCTCTCAGCTCTTCTCGGGACTATGTGCACAGTATTTGTTCAGGCTGTGACCTTGGTTTTCTCATCACACACTTCTCCTAAAACACACACTGAAACCTCTCCATACACACTCCTTTGTTTTGGGCAGCGACATGTGCCTGGGGTTTGGGTGGAGTGTCCTAGTGTTTCAGCTATCTGGTTCCATAAAAGGAGCGTACATTTATCCCAAATGAAGGGCAGATGTTAAACCTTTTGAAACTGGTGGGTGTAACCCAACTCATAACAGTATTAAGCTGAACTTTTTTGACTGCACAGAATTGAAGGATTGGGATTTTGGGTACAGTAAAGTTTGGGATATCCTAAAAATCAGAAAAGAGAACATACAGAACCCATCAAATGGGCAAGGGACTATTTCCCTATATGCACTCCATTAATTGAATATATTACAGATAATTCTCCCTCCTCAAAATCCTCAATTCCTTTGGGCACAATCCTTATCTTAAGCTTTCATTGACGTTGAGATATTTCAATGTGTGAGGACTGCAGGATTTGTCCACCTTGGTTGGTGATCTTAAGTAAGCAACATATTTAATACATTTATTGAATTCTGTAGGCAGTGTACTATGAAGAACAATCACAACACTCTAATAGTCTCTTCTTCGTGCACATAATCATCAATATTCAGATGCATCCTTATGTCCATTTCACTATACTTCGGTGGGATACATAAAAAGCAAGGGAACTTTATTTTAAAAAATAGGACCTGATTCTGATCTCACAGTCTGGAGTGGAGTTATCCTGGTATCAGATGACAGCCAAACCTAGAGTGACCAAAAAAGATACCCATCGCAATAGCAGAAGCCAGTATTGGGAAGGAGTAACTAGGGAACAACTTATTGAGATAGGGAGGCACCCATCTCTGAGTAGATTCAGATTTCACACCAGATTTTCATTTGAATCAGAAATTACTTAAATTATTTGAGTAAAAGGCCCAGGAGATGAAAGGGCTTTGTTCAACACACCTACATTTATGCTGGCTGATCCCTTCCTGCTTAAAGGAAGACAAGGAAAACTATGCAACTAAGAATTCTGTTATATTGTCTGTTTCAATTGTGGATTTTTAACAACACATTTTTATGGCATTTTTTCTTGTCTCACTCCCCTCCCCCAGGGATAATTAAATGCTTCTCGAGGACCATGTTGTAAATTAGATTTTGGATTGAGCCATTCTCTGCTATAAAAACAGGAATTAATCTCATTTGTGCAAACAGCTAATATGTGTTATACCATCTTTGGAAGATACACAGCCTGAAGGAAGCCATTGCATTCTTCACAACACTTTTCTCAAAACTAATCTAAAGGGTTTTGACAACAATAATCTTAGAAAACAAATTAGTAACAAAAAAGGAACTTTAAATAATAAACCCACACATGGTAGGCCTGATAATATAAATTTGGTCTTGTGAATCATTGGTCTTACAGAGGGACCATAATACAGTAGCATATTGTGATGCACGCTGCAGCAGTCTGCACAGCTGACAGAGGGGTGGGAGGACAAGTTCACTACAACAGGGACAGACAGTTCTAAAACCACCTTTTCAGTGCAGTAATAAACATTCTATATGCAAATTATCTCAAGTCAATGTCCAGATAGTTATTCCTTATTGCTGTATCTTTGCTAAGAGAAATTGAAAGCACTTTTATGACATGCTTAATAAAACACTGCTCACACTGAAGAATGTTATCTTCCAATATATTAAAAGTATTCTTTTAGGGGCTCCATTATGCATCACTAATTAACCCTTTTTTATATTTTAGTATGAGAGGTTGACTGTGCAAAGAGATTCTTACAAAATTCCTTTAGAAAAGCTATGTGAATGGCTTCCACCAAACTGGAGACAATGCTTCCATTGTTCTCAAAAGTGAATTGATTCAAGCACTGTCTCAGAAGGCCTGATGAAAAATAAAACCAATATTATTTTTGCAAATTCAACTCTCTCTGGTTCAGGAAGAGGCTCTCCTTTGTATTAAAAAGGATGCTGAGCTTTGCTCACTATGCCAGGCGCTGCTATTATGTTAAACTGTTTTGCCAACTTAGTGTATGAAAATTTAAATTTAACTAGCTAATTTAATTAAAGAGAGCAACAAAACATCCTTCATTCTGTTTAAAGAGAAATTAGCATAGGAGCATATGTTAGAAGGGAGATGAGAGTGTGATGCTGGGTTGAACGGATGGAGGTATTAAATACTTAGTCATGCCTTTTAGAATCCGCTTTCCCCCTCCCCCCCTTAATCCTAGTGCTTTTAAGGCCATGTGGCCACTGGTTTTGGCAGCACTTGATTTGTCTCCTCCCCTTGTTCTTTTCTGCTCCAGACAGCTTTCCAAGCTACAGTAGATAGAGACTCTGTGATCTCATGCCTCCGCCTTTCCCTCCATCTTCATTGCTGCCACCTCCCTATTCTGCTTAACACTTTGCCTTCAGAGGGCCTCCTCTGAGGAACACATGCAACTCCCGTTGATTTAGGTGGGAGCTGAGCATACTCACCTGCCAAGCATGATCAGTACCTCACTGTATTAGGCCCAGAGTAGATACTTCTCTGCTCTACACCACTCTGCAACATTGCAGAGATGTGACGCTGACTGGACTTTGACTGTTCCAACAAAGAAACATTTTAAAAACCTTGAAAATGCAGAAGCTTCCATTATATCTTCCTCCATCGCTTTCACCGGACTGCTTGGCAAGCTGGGGCGTAAATCTACAGTATTCTAGTGGGCTGAACACTACCTGTCCCTGGAGACCCTGCCACCGCACAAGGCAGTTCTGTAGCAAGCTTCAGCAGCAGATCAAAGCACATCATGGAACTTGTCATGCATGGCAGCAGGATCCACACAGACAGTTCATGTGCAGCAGGCTAGTACACTGTTGCACCCCAGCTTGTTTCACACTGACTCTCCATATAGACATGCCCTGAAAGGTAGTAATGAAACTGTGAGATTGCAACCCTACTGCGCAGCAATGAGCCACCTTCCTGATCAAGAAACTTTATAATAGGGATTTTTCCTTTTTATAAAGGACTCATCTGGAGGAAGTGCCCTTTAGTATCATGTGGAGACCTGGCAGCTTGCAGCTTTTGAATGTCAAACCCTGACTGACAGAACATGATTCAGAATTCATTTAAATCTGCAGGAACTGCACATCAATAATTCACCGACATGTTAAATCATACAGTCATCATCAAAAGGTCTGTATTCTAGTGAAAGAGAAAGTGGGTTTATAGACTCAAAAATAAGATGTTACACTTTAAAATCCATTTGGAGAAACCCAAGTTCATCTGTTGGGAGATGGACTCAGCAGCAGAGCATTTGGTTTTATATAGTGCCTGCATATTCAAAGTGTCCCTAGAAAATCTACAAAGCAATTAATTAAACCTTAGTAGTGTTGCATATAGGCTGGGTATAGTGTTCATGCTGGAAAAAAGTCAGTGTGCTGCTATAGACACACCCTGTTCCGGGGTAGGAGGGAGAAGAGTACTCTAATCACAACTTTCTTCTTGTCTATTGCTTCCTCTTTTATTAAACTTATCCCTCAGTTAGTCACTTTCCCAGCTCTGATAGCCCTTTCATTCTCTGCCTCATTCCCCCCCTCCCCATCTCTATTCCTCTCCACTCCTTCAACTTTCCTCTCCCAGCCACTGCCTTTTCCCTTTATTGTATGTATTTCTACGGAGTAAAAAGTGCACACAACCACACAAGATCAACGCAGAGACTCCCCCTGTGTCGCTATTCCACTAGCAGCTCCCCAGGGCCTTGGGTGACTAGCTTTTGTTACTAATGTTGTGCTCTTGAGCAACTGGGCCTGGGTTCTGAAACTACTTGTGCAGAACTGAAATAATAGGAGTCAGATTAACTTTTCCTGGAGAGTCTCAAACATGGGTCCTCAGGTGTAGGCAGTTGCTCTGCAAAAGGCCCAATTCAAATCCCCCCGGAAAGGAATTCAATGGGATTAATTTGATTGGCTTCAGGTGAGAGCTGATCAGGCCCAAGGAACACTGATCCTTCAAGGAGTTATCTCTGCTGATTCCTGGGAGTGCAGAGAAAGCACTCATTTAATCAACAAAGAGTCCTGTGGCACCTTATAGACTAACAGATGTATTGGAGCATAAGCTTTTGTGGGTGAATAAGCTTTCGCATGCATCTGACGAAGTGGGTATTCACCCACGAAAGCTTATGCTCCGATACATCTGTTAGTCTATAAGGTGCCACAGGACTCTTTGTTGCTTTTTACAGATCCAGACTAACACGGCTACCCCTCTGATACTTGACACTCATTTAAGATAGCTCCTGAAATTATGACAAACCAATTGTTTATATTTATTAGAGGAAAAGCCAATTTGATGTCTTAAATCATCAGTTACTTCCAGTAATGGGGCACTCACCTCGAGCACCTTCTAGTAGCAGGGTGTGGTACTGCAGTCCTGTTGCCCCTGGCAACCTCTCCGGGGGGCGGCCAACTTTGGTGGACCTTTTGTGGCTTGGCCCTCTAGCCAAGTCAGAGTTCAAATGAACCCCTTCCAGGGTAGGAAGAGTTCAATAAATGAACAGTCCTGTTGCCCTCACTAGGGTGTCCAGTCCCAGCACTGGGCCCTTTAAATTCAGCCCTTTGTTTGGGCTCTCATGTAAGCCCTGTCCCCTTCATGGGGTTTATGCCATGGTGGCTAGTAGGGGAAACTGGGCCAGCCCACTACTCCAGGTTCCAACCCAGGACCCTATACACAGTAGCTATGCATTGCTCAATTTCAGTTAGTTGCTACTTCTTCCCTGGGCTTCTTCCTACCTATAGGGTGACCATATTTCCCTATGCTGAATATGGGACACCTGGTAAAATTATTCGTATGCAAGTGAGTTCAACGGCAATCAGAACTATGCAGTACTAACGTTCAAAGTCACATCAAGGTGACAGAGCCCCTGTTAAAAGAAAATACTGCATAGTTGGTTTCTTTTTATTTGCCTTCTTATTTTTAAGGCTGTCGGGTTCACACGGGGAGAGCTCTCTCTCTCTCACACACACACACACACACACACACGCACACACACACACACACACACACACACACACACCACACACACACACACACACACCTGACCCTCCCTGCCTGGCGCTCTCTGCCCTCCATGCCTAGCTGCCCCCCCAGGATGGACCCGCCTCTCCTCGTGCCTGGCACCGCATCTTCCCAAGGCAACACATTGGGAGGGGGTGCAGAGTCACATGCTTCCCCTCCCCACATTTCTGCCAGGGTTCACACCAGAATGTGGCCAGCAGCAGCTTTTGGACACTGTGCAGGAGAGAAGGGACAGGAGCTGCTTCCAGCTGGGTGGGGAGTGGGCGGGGGGAGGGCGGGGGGAAGCGGAGGAGACCTGGCCCATGTCTTTGCAGTGCTCATCTCTTCCCTCCCCTCTCTCCCCTACCCCATGGCTGGAAGCAGCTCGTCCCTTCCTGCCCACACAGTGTTGAAAGGGACCTAACACCTCCAGGCTGCTGCTGGCCACTGACATAATCCAGCCGCCTCATGTCCCCTGGCTACAGCGCAGGCAGGAAGAGGTTAAGCCCTAAGGATGCATTGTGCACCAGGGCCCAGTAAACCTGACTGCAGAGACTTCAGCTAACCCTGCCAGAGAGGTGGCTCAGCAAGGGAGAGTGCCTAGGGAATGGAGCAGCCCTGCACTGCCTGGGGGAAAGACCCAGGGCGGGGGGATGGGTGAAGATGGTGCCGTGGAGCCTGCAGGGTCAGGGCACAAACAGGCTGGAAATTGCTCCTCCCCCCTCACCCTCCAATCCAGAGCTTAGCTGAGGTTGGGGGAGAGGCTTCGTGCCTGTGCTGTGCGGGGCTTTGGCACATTCAGGGTTCGGTTCCTCCTAGCCAACACCCCAAGCTGGAGGGTATTGGGCTTTCCCAAGGCGCGGCCTAGCCAGAGGCAGTAGGGGAAGGAAGGAGCCTGCCGGCCAGGCTGCTGGTGAGCTGAGTGCTCCGACCAGGGGCTGGTTCTCCGCACAGCGCTGGGAGCGGGATATGCCCTGCCAGGGGTGGCGTCGGGGGCGGGGGAGGGAATATGGAGGAGCAAAGCAGGGAGAGGACAGTGAGAAGGGGAGCACATAAAGAGCCGATGGTTGGGCAGCAGAGACATGTAACCAGCCGGCACCTGTCCACGCTCACCTGGGTGGCAAAACAGACCGGAGTACCCAAGGGGAGTGTCTGACTCCATGTTAAGGATGTTAAAGTGCCTGAGGAGTTGGTGAAATCTAAGTTTAGAACTCTCAAACAACTTGGGGGTTAGGCCCTGGTTTTTAACAGTCTGCCCTGAAGCAGGGGCTCATGCTCTTGAGTCACCATTGGCAGAGTTACACTAAACCTTAAACTTAAGGAAATGAAGAAGCTAAAAGAGGCCAGGTAAGTAGGGTGACCAGACGTCCCGTTTTTAAAGGAACAGTTCCGTATTTAAGCCCTCCTGCAGGTGTCCTGAGTTCCTTAAAAAACAGGCAAATTGTCCTGTATTTTCTGTCCCCTCCTCCCCCATCATTACTGGCAGGTCCTGCTGCTGGCTGGATCCCTGCTTGCCAGCGGTGAGTGGGGGAGGGGTCGGTCCAGTGGCAGACGATGGGGGTGGGTGTGCATGGCTGGTGGTGAGGCAAAGCTGCAGCGTGCAGGGCCAGCTGCTCCCCATGCTGGTCCGTCAGCGCAGCCCTCGCTGTGTGCCGGATCTCAGTCAGCAGGACTCCGCCCCCAATCCCATTTCCGGCCAGCACTGGCTGTGCACTGCCAGCTGCAGTGACTGCTGAGTGTGAGCAGGTACCAGGCGGCGGCCAGTTACGTGTCACCTCTGCTGCCCAACCATCAGCCCTTTATGTGCTCCCCCCTCACTGTCCTCTCCCTGCTTTACCCCTTCTCCCTCCCCCCACCAAAACCCCACTGCTCCTCCATATCTCTCCCCCCCCGCCCGGCGGGGCACGTCCCGCTCCCAGCGCTGTGCTGGGAACCAGCCCCTGGTCAGAGCGCTCAGCTCACCAACAGCCTGGCGGGCAGGCTCCTTCCCTCCCCCACTGCCTCTGGCTGGACCACGACCCAGGAAAGCCCTAGACCCTCCAGCCCAGGGTATTGACTAGGAGGAACCGAACCCTGAATGTGCCAAAGCCCCGCACAGCGCTGGTGTAACGCCGACGGACCCTCGTCGTCGGCAGGCGGGATTGAACCTGGGACCTCTGGAGCTTAAGTGCATGAGCCTTTACCGCATGAGCTAAAAGCCAACTGCCTGTTATCTAAGGCTGTAGAGCAAACTCATTAATCTCTCTAATTGGTCTTGGTGCCAGTAGATGGAACAGAACACCACACCCAGGAGGTGTGTGGGTTACACTGGCACGAAGCCTCTCTGCCCCCTCAGATAAGCTCTGGAGTGGCCGGGGGGGGAAGGGGGAGAGAAGTGATTTCCAGACTGTTCCCACCCCAACCCTGCAGGCTCCACAGCAACCCCCCAGCACCCTCTTCACCTGCCCCCCCGGGTCTTGCCCCCAGGGAGCATGGGGCTGCTCCATTCCCTAGGCACCCTCCCTTGCTGAGCCACCTCTTTGTCAGGGTTAGCTGAAGCCCCTGCAGTCAGGTTCCCTGGGCCCTGGTGCACAATGCATCCTTAGGGCTTAACCCCTTCCCACCTGTGCTGTAGCCAGGGAACAGGAGGCGTCTGGGTTTTGTCAGTGGCCAGCAGCAGCCTGGAGGTGTTAGGTCCCTTTCAACACTGTGCGGGCAGAAAGGGACAAGCTGCTTCCAGCCACAGGGGAGCTAGAGGGAAAAAGAGTGATCATTGCAAAGACATGGGCCAGGTCATCCCCCCACGGCTGGAAGCAGCTCCCGTCCCTTCCCTCCCGCACAGTGCCCAAAAGCTGCTGCTGGCCACATTCTGGTGTGACCCCTGGCAGAAAATCTGGGGAGGGAGATATGTGACCCTGCTCCCCCCCCTCCCCCCCACGTGTTGCCTCAGGAAGATGCGGTGCCACGTACCTGGAGGCCCAGCCATGCATGGAGGGCAGAGAGCGCCGGGCAGGGAGAGTCAGTTACCCACCGTGAGAGTGAGTCACCTCTCCCCATGTGAGCCCGAAAGCCTTAAAGATAAGAAGGTAAATAAAACGAATCCAACTACACAGTATTTCTTTTTAACAGGGGCTCAGTCAACTTGATGTTAATTTGAATGTTTGTACTGCACAGTTCTGATTGATTGCCGTTGAACTCACTTGAATACGAGTAATTTTACCAGGTGTCCTGTGTTCAGCATAGGGAAATATGGTCACCCTACAAAGACAGAAGTCTGTGATAAAGACTAAGGGCCTAATCCTGCAAGCCTTACCAAATTGAGCAATCACACTGGTTTCCAGCACTCCTCACATGAGTAGTTTATGGGGGTCAGACCTCAAGTATCATAGCCTCAAAACAGCAGCTTTTACATTTAAGCTTTTCTCTTAGAAAAAAGAAAATGGCTCCCTGTAACATACCCGGGTACAGCCCAAACTAGTGGGGACTATATCACCTCTGCCCTGCAACCTTGGGTGCCTACAATGCCTCGCTGAAGTATCTCCCAGCTAGGTCACTCACGGCCTTCCAGCATGCAAGCCACACCCTGAGTTTAGCCTGCCAGCCACACATGGATTAAACTCTGGCTCTCACCAGCCTTAGTTATACTGCAGGGTGACCCCAACACACATTTCTGGGGGGAAATCTGAGACTGGGGGGAGGGGGTATGTCCTGTACTGGCCAGCCCTCTTCTAGACAGTACAAATATTTTAAATGTGTTATTCCTTTAAGGGAATAATGAAGCAGCTTATTATCTCAGATAGTTATTCAGACATTTCCATTCAAAAACACACTGGATTAGATAAAACAGTAAAACATATTTATTAACCACAAAGAGATTTTAAGTGACTACAAGTAATGAGGCATAAACATCAGAAATGGTTACAAGAAACATAAAGATAAAACATTTACTAATGCCTAATAAACTATATTAGATTCAAGCAAAGTGTCTCACCACATGCTCCAGCAGATTACTGACTAAACTCTCAAGTCAAGACCTCTCCCCCAGAGTCCAATGAATGCTTCCTTTGTCTCTTTCGGTGCAGTGAATGCAATGGGCACTGAGAGGGACGGGGAGAGGTGCCTTGTGGTGCTTGTCCCTCCTTTTCAGTCCCCTTCTTGGAAAAGATTTCCAGATGGGCACTAGGAGTCAAAGGAGTATATGGAAGGATGATCCCTGCTGGTTTTTTCCTCACCTGTTTGAGCTTTGTTTCCCTCCCTGCTTGATGACTCTGTTTACTGTTTGAATGTGTGCTCTGCTTAATTTGCATTTCTTTGTTTGAGACAGAGCTGTTTGCCAACCTCAGTTTGGAACATGTGTTACCACCACCATACAGGGGAATCTTATAATTTCACATTAGAATGTGTGGCAACACATTGTATCAGGACAATACTGACCAGCAAGCAGGGCCGTCCCTAGCTATTCTGGGGCCCTACGCAGCCCCCCCCCTCCCCCGTGGGGGGGGAAGGCCTCCGCGGGGGGTGGGCCCCAGGCCTCCACGGGAGGGGGCGAGGAGCGGGTCCCAGGCCTCCATGGGGGGGGCGGGGGCGAGGAGCCATGGGGAAGAGCCGGAGCAGGGGCTGAAGCAGCACACAGCTGTGCAGGGCGCCAAGAAATTTGGTGCCCCAAATTTCCTGGTGCCCTACGCAGCTGCGTGCTTTGCGTATGGGTAAGGACGGCCCTGCCAGCAAGTTATCAGTTTAAGTGATACCTTATAAGGCATACTTTACTACAATAGCATGTAGGGTGTGAACACAGGGGTTTATTCAGTCACGCACGCCTTGTAATAATGCCCATATTCATGCAATTAACTGAGCTGTGAAGTTGTAACAAATACATAGACCGAGACAGACAATATAATGTGGGATCCTTGATGCTGCTAATCCTCATCAATAGCTCAGAATAGGCAATGAAGTCAGGAGCCTACAGAACTAAGGCCTCTTCAAGAGCCCTCCAAGAAATGGCAAATTAAACACAGAACCATTGAACAGCAGAGCCTAGTCCTGAGCAGAAAGGGCCCAGGGCCCAAGAAAACCTGGATCTATTGATTGGTGTTGGAGCAGCCTCACCCCTAGAGAAACATGATTCCAGGAAGGGGGGATTCAGATCAGGAAGGGGGGCTGATTCCAGCTCTCTTGCCTCTCGTACCTGAATCAATCACTCTTCTGCTATGCTCTGCATTATGAGAGATACCACACCAAACCCAAGCACAAGAAGCGGCAGAAAATGGCAAGTGGCAGAGCATGGGGCAGTGCCAGCATTGGGCTACTGGGCCCAGCAGAGAATCACCACGTGAAGCTGAGGCAGCAGCACACACAGCCACTTACCTGAGAGAAGGAAAGAAAGTATCTTCCCCTCAGGCCCTAGCTAGTCAGGGTGGATAGATATAGCATCAGCCCCCACCACCCAGACCCTCTCTCGAGACGCCCTCTCCCTAGGAAGCCATAGCCTCTCTACTTCCATATTGGTTACTCAGATAAGCTAACTCACATAAGTAAGAACCACTCAAATTTAAGCTCGACCGTTTTAGGGCCTGATCCTACAAGTTGAAAACCCCTACATAAGAAAAGTGTATAAATCAAAGTTATATTTGTCTCGGAACTACAGCAAATATTTGTTGAGTAGCTTTGCACACAGGATCTGCCCCATCTACTCCTGTGCATACAGTTATTCATGCACTTAAGTGTTTGCAGGATTGGCCCTAAAATTGCTGCTATGCAGGATATTGCCCAATCCAGTTTTCAAGATATGAAATCAAGTTCACACACGCTTATAAACTAGATTAAATGGGCTAGGCCATTGAGTCAAATGCATAGTGGTTAGTTTAAAAAAAATCCATTGGACATTATAACAAGTTCATAAAATTAAAAATAATTCAACTTTTCAAAATAGGTCTGTGATATCTTCTGATTGAGAGTTAATGAGCAACACCATAGCTTTAAAGTAACCCCTTTTGTTTAAATTAATGAGTTATTGGTAAGCACAGATTTGTTAAAACCCCATACTTGCATTTCAACTAGGATGCTTTGTGAATATATTTTCATTGAGTGAAACACTCATTTCAAAGTAAGAGGGATTAACAAACATGCCTATATCCTAAATATTGTGTATTTTTTCAGCCTCCTTTATTGCTTCCAAAAATCTTTCATGCTCTGACAGCAGAAATGCTAATGATATGAGCTGTAGTTAGTATACTCTTCCAAGTCCATCAGAAGAAAGTTTCAGTTCACATAATGCCAGAGGCACACGATTATGACATTCTGTGTCTGGTAACACATGTTTTAAAACAGGGTAAAACCCAATAGCTGAAAATCTCAGATTAGATTTAAATATACAGCAAGACCAGGTCCAATCCTGCAATCTCTGTACAGGCAAAACTCCCACTATATTGATTTTAACTGTTAGAAAGGTAATTTCTTATTCTGAAAAGCACTAGTTGGAAAATTCTGACTTTTGGAAGAGAGAACATTTCCTCGACACAATTTGTGATTTCCCCCCCTCACCCCATTTTATCAGCATCAAGTGTTAATTTATTTGGGTTCATTTTGCTGTATTTTATAACACTACATCATGTGAATGGTAATGATAATCCATAATGATAATGGAATGGAAGCTAGCAACATAAGTAGGACTCTTCAACTGACAGCCTGGTTTTCAAATATGAGTGCTGCAATTGCAAGCACAATATCACAATTATGCTTATTAATTAGGTATTTATACATGGAAATAGCCAGTTATATACTTGCTGGTCACACACATGCACTTGCTTTACATGCACAAGTATATACTTTGTTTAAAAAGAGTGCACTAGACTGGGAGTGCACTAGACTGGGAGACAGTTCTCCTGCATTCTATTCCCAGCTTTGCCACTGATTCCCTGTTGTCTTAGGCAAGTCACTTCACCTCCCTTTACCCATCTGTATAATGGGCATAATAATGCTACCTGCACATGTCCTGAAAAGAGTGGAAACATGGCCCAATGGCTGAGGAGAGAAGTATGAAAGAATAATGCAAGCATGTAGGGATAAAATCAAAGAGGCTAAGGCACAAAATGAGTTACCCCTAGCAAGGGACATAAAAAGCAACAAGAGGTTCTGCAAGTACATTAGGAGCAAGAGAAAGAAGAAGGAACATGTCACGAATCCATAGGGCTAGTGCTCTCACACAGCTCAGGAACAGTCCCTGGGAGGAACCCTTTTACACACTCTCACTGGGATAAGCACCTCAGCTTCACCGCCTCCTGGGACTGAACTTTGGATCCTTCAGCATCCTTGCTTCATGCTATGAACTCCTTGCAGTGAGTCCACCTGCATAGGACACCGGAGGGAGACTTACACTCAAAGGGAGCAATGCACCCCCAGTTTCCTGACTCTGGAGTGACTCTCAGCCAGTGTAATAAAAGCAGAAGGGTTTATTAGATGTCTGGAACACCGTATAGAAAGTCCTTAGTTATCACAGAAAACAGAAAGTTATAGAAAGGCCATCTCGGTCAGTTCAGAGCCCTGGGCTCTCCTCTGACCAGGGCCGGCTCCAGGCACCAGCTGAACAAGCAGGTGCTTGGGGCGGCNCTCCTTCTTAGTCCCAGTCCAGAAGCTTCTCTGCTTCCAGTAGCCCCACACTTAACAACCCAACCTGGCCCCTCCTCAGTCCTTTGTCCTTGTTCCCAGGCAAACATTGTCACCTGGCCCCCCTCTTAGCCCTTTGTTCTCCAGCTCATCAAACCTGGCTGGCTTCCTGCAGAGAGGTGGGTCATTCACCACTAGGTACCAGATATCTGGGCACTTGTCTTCTGGGACTGTTCATGGCATGGGGCCAGGCCCCAGTCACATCGCATCTCTACAAAGAGTAAACAACCTTCCCTTCCCCCCCACCCAAATTAACCATGCAGCACAGAGGAAACTGGGACACACAATATTCATCCAAAATATTATGAATAATTCCCACTCCACCACACATATAGGTCCACTAGTTAACAGGGAAGGAGAGTTAACAGGGGACACCAAGAAGGCTGAGGTGTTTAATGCCCATTTTGCTTCAATCATCACTAAAGAGTGTAGTGACCAAATGCTTAACAGAATTAATATTAACGGGGGGGGGGGAACAAGCTAGAATAGGGAAAGAACAGGTTAAAGAATATTTAGGTAAGTTAGATGATTTCAAATTGGCAGGGCCTGATGACATTTACCCTGCTGTACCTAAGGAACTAGCTGAAGCAATCTCTGCACTATTAGCAATTATCTCTGAGAACTGGGCCTGGTGCTTTCAGGTGCTGCCGCCGCCACCACCTCCAGTCCTGACTCAGGCAGCAGGAATGTGACAGCAAGCAGGGAGCGCAGCGCAGGGACTGACAGACCCCTTGCACCCCATAGGGACCCCCCAGATCACACACACACACACACCTGGGGAAGGGACAAATCCCATCCCAGGGAGGATTGACAGACCCTGGCACCGCCATAGGGAGTCCCATGGATCTCACACACCCCTCCCCAGGGAGGTACTGACAGACCCACACCCCATAGGGAACCCCGCCAGGATCTCATACACCCTGACCAAGGGAGGGACTGACCACCAGCCCCTATATAATGTCCCACAGGGATTCCCCCCAGGATACTGTGTCCCCACACTTCAGGGAGGGACCAACAGACCCCCCCACCCAGTCCCACACACCCCTCCCTGAGGACCCTCCTGCACCCCCCTCCTCCATGATCAAACCTGGCAAACTCCACTTTGTCCACCAGGAAAGGGATAGGACCCCCCAAAACTAGGATTCCCCACCTGCCTCCTGATGACCATGCCAGGACCAGTATACACTTTGTGGGTCAATGCCCTCCAATCTCTGCCCACGGTATTATAGATGATCATAATGGTCCCTTCTGATCTTAAGTTCTATGATTCTATGATTCTATTACCTGCTCCATGTAAACCAATTTGTGTGCTTTAACGTACTGCTGTTTGAAACAATACCACATTCAAGTGCTCTCTAGGGAACCTTTAGTGTGCACCCGCAGGGTCTACACAGAGCAATTAATGTGCAACACAGTGCGCTTTAGAAATCACACCCCTGTAGAGCATATTACCCCACCATGTAAACAAGCCCTTGGTCCGCTTTAATCAAATAATCATTCATGTTTTCATACTGTCTTTAATAAAACATCACAGGAAGCTTTACAAGAGAAAGCCAGCCAGCAGTAACAGTGAAACAAGTTATAAAAGAGCTATTCCAAACAAACACTGAAATTTAATTTCAGTTTGGCTTATGGTTCTCAGTCTCTCTCTAACCACGAGGGTCTAATTAGAAGAGGAAGACAGTTCAATGAATAAAGGGTGAAAAAAATCAAAGGATATACACCTCTAGATTGCTGCTCTGGCTTGCAGAAGTGCTAGCTACTAGGAGCTGGAATAAAGATACATGCACTGGAGAAATAGGCAAGAAGATCACAGAGCTACATGATAGCTGAGGTATGAACTTTGTCTGTGGGCCAAATGCAGCACACGGGGTTCTCTACTGCTCAGGTTAAGATGGTGCATTCCATGCTGGGATCTATACTATCTAAGTACAGAACCTCCTCATTAAATATAAGGTTAGTTGTAATCAGGCTCCTGGCAAGTTCTTAATGGAGTATGTCTCGTCTACACTTACAGCAACATATATAATCCAGGCACCACACACAGTGAAAGGCTCCAACAGCAGGGAGAAGCTCCAGCTGTTCCCTGCTGCCAGAGCTTTTCACTGCAGTGAGAAAATGCTCTGGCATAGGGGAGGCAACAGGGAAAGGCTCTGGCAGTGGGGAGCTGCCAGAGCCTTTCCCTGTAGCAGGGAAGGCTCTTGTACCCTACTGTAGATATGGGAAGCACTTCTTGGGCACATAGAGAGCAGTATAGGGTATATATCAGGGGTCTCAAACTCAAATGACCACGAGGGCCACATGAGGACTAGTACATTGGGCCGAGGGCCGCATTTACTGACACCTCCCCCCCGCCGCCCTCGGCCCCGCCCCCACTCCACCCCTTCCATGAGGCCCCGCCCCTGCCCCGCCTCTTCCCACCCCTTCCCTGCCCCCATTCCAACCCCTTCCCCGAAATCCCCACCCCAACTCTGCCCCCTCCCTGCCCCCAGGGGGCGCAGGAGGGGTGTGGGGTGTGGCGGGGCCTCAGGGCAGGGAGTTGGGGTGAGGGGTGCAGGAGGGGGTCAGGGTGCAGCAGGGGGCTCAGAGCAGGGGGTCGGGGTGTGGGGTGTGGCGGGGGTTCAGGGCAGGGGGTCAGGTGCAGGAGGGGTGCAGCAGGGGGCTCAGGGCAGGGGTGTGGNCTGCCTGCCTGCCCTGCCCCCGCGCCGGGAAGCGGCTGGAACCTGGGGAAGGAGGGGCGCAGGGGTGTGTGTGGCTGTTGCTTCAGGCACCGCCCCCAGCAGCTCCCATTGGACACAGTTCCCCATTCCCGGCCAATGGGAACTGCTGGGGGCGGTGCCTGAAGCAACAGCCACACACACCCCTGCGCCCCTCCTTCCCCAGGTTCCAGCCGCTTCCCGGCGCGGGGGCAGGGCAGGCAGGCAGCCGCTCTAGGTAAACGTTGGGGAAGGGCGGGGGGGCCATGAGGAGCTCGTGGGCCGCATGCAATAACCCTGTGGGCCGCATGTTTGAGACCCCTGGTATATATCTTAGGGTGCAAATATGTAGGGAACCATCCACACTATTTATACCCACACTAGCTGGGTGTGCAGTGTCTGTATTTTACACACCACTGTAAGTGCAGACAAACCTGTTGTGGCCTTATCTGGGAAGAGTTTAGGACTGTCTAGTAAAGCACAAAGCTTTATGCTATCATATTACGGTATATAAGCAAAAGTTACCCTTTCCATCATTCACCAAGAGCTGGTGGGGTTCTCTCAGCCTTGGACAGGAGCCGTAACTCCAGTGAGTACTCTGAAGCATTGCTGTCCTGGCAAACTGCAAACTTTAGAAGGGAAGCAGCAGGCAGGCCTGTTACAGTGCGGTCATTGCCTGATTAAAGTACATATAATGGTACTGAAATCAAGGAGAGCATCCCTAAACAGAGTTCTAGAGATGGTATTTTGGAAAACTCTGATTAATATTATTCATTACTGTGGATAACCTAGAGATAGTTAATTTTCATTATTGACAGGATGCCCAGAACACAGGATGGGTGCCTGTTAATTTGAGTCAATTAAAAAAAAAAAATCAAGAAAATTAATTAAATAAATAAATAGCCTCACAAGAGCATTCAAAGTCAAAAATAATAATGAGTTTTGGAAGCAGAAAAGGAAATTACTGTCAGAGGAAAAAGATCCAGTGAGGATAAGAGAGACCTCTGCTGGGACAGGACCATCAGTAACAACTCTATCTTATCAGAACATAACTAGTCAGCCACGCCTGCATATCAGCAAGACAATGATAAGAGAGAGAGAGACAAACATTGTAGAGAAAGGCTAATATAGCCAGGTATCTGAATTCCAGTGGCAGTGAAGAATATTAATACAAACACTGTCCTAAAGGAAACCTGGGAAGATTTAGTCAGTTTCATTAGTATGGGGCCAAAGTAAAACTACATTGAGGAAGACAGAATTTAAACAGATTGTGATGCCAGTATAAACACGCTAAATGGAAAAGTGAAAGAGAGTGGGGGGGAAAAGAAAAGAATAACCAGCTAGATAAGTCTGCATTAGAGAAAGAGTAACTGATAGCCATAGCTAGATTTCAGTAACAACTGAGATATTCAGATCCTTTTATGGTTAAATTAGGGTTCATGAGAAGTAGCAGAGTCACTGCCCTAAAGTCTCTATTTATCCAACGAACAGATACAGAGTGAGCAGCAATGGTGTGAGCTGCCAAACAATATGCCTCAATCTAGACCTTCTAGAGATAGAAGGATAGTGTATTTTCCTTACCTAATCCATCTGTGGCCTCTCTGCTTACGCTGACAAGGGTGTCAATTATTATGGTGCCTTTTCCCTACCAAGGACACCTGAGATCATCATCTCATTTCACATAGGCCACTGAATAGCCATCAAATAGCTATGATTTTCAGTCAACACTAGCCTGTATGAGCTGCTAACAGTATCATCTGGCATAATAAAAGTATTGCCCATGGACTGTATTAGCAACTCCATTAGGAAGTCATGATATACTGCTGTAAGAAAGCCCTAATACATACATATCCTCTAACCCATGCACATTAAGGATCCTGTCCTGCAATCCCTTTGCATGTGGGACTCATATGGATATCAAAGGGATTTGGACCTGCAGAACACTTGGAGGACTGGGCACTAGGCTTTGCCTTTCTCAACACAAAAGCAGTACTGCTCCTCACACAGACTCTTAAAGCAAAATCCATTCACCCTTTTCCTTGTTACGAGCACTACTGGAAGGACAGATGGGCTCTGTCATAGGATATACTCACCACAAGGGCACCTCCTCCTGGCTGCTCTGGGGATTAGTTCTTTCCAGGTCCAACACCCCCTCTGCCGCTCATTCGCACATCCTGCAGCGTATCTTTCTCTGTGCGACTCAGGGTGCTGCTCTCCTTTTGTAGCTTAGCCCCCCAGCCAGGTCACTGTGTGTTTTCTCCCCTTCTGGGGTATCAAAGTCCCACAGGGCAACTGTTCTACATAGTCTTCTGTTCCACTGCTTGGTCTGTACCACTTCTTCAGTGACTGGTAGGAGAATGCAGGCCATCCTGCTCACCCACTATTCCAGGTTCTAACCCAGGAACCCTACAACCAGTGTCCAAGGTCTGCACAGCCCCAAATCTTGCTACTGTTTCCCTTGCCTGCTCCTACTTTGCCTGTATCAGCTTCTTTCTCCACCCTCCTCTGAGTACTAGTGCTGGGGCCGGAGACTGGGGCAGGAGCTCGTGGTGCCAACAGGAGAGGGACGTGGCCGGGTGGACAGACACTGAGCTAGGGTCAGGGCGGGCGGAGATTGAACCATGGTGGGGGGCCCCTCTTCTCACCATGGGCATGCCCTGTAGCCTGTGTGCCCTGGGCATCCTCACTTCTGGTGCCTGCTAAGTGGTAAGCGTTGGCTGGAGAGGGTGAGGGGAGGTGGCCCCCCCTGCTCCCCATCATTGCCCACCCACCCAAAAGTGAGGGTCCACCCAGTTTTCCTGTCCTAGCTATGCCACTGGTGCAGGGTGAAGCCCAGGGCACTAACCCTGCCACCTGGAGCTGAAGTTGAAGCCTGAGCAACTTAGCTTTGCAGGGCCCCCTGGGGCATGGGACCCTGGGCAATTGCCCTGCTTGCTACTCTCTAACTCCGGCCCTGGCTTTTATATGCAGAAAAAGAGTTGTTGGGGGCACTGGTGGGAGTTTTTATAGCATGCCGGGGGTGGGGGGGAGACGGCTCAGAAAGAAAAAGGTTGAGAACCCCTGGACTAGATGGACCCTTTGTCTGACCAATATGCCCATGTGTATGTTCATATGAATATATAAACTCACATTATGTACAGTGTTTTATCTGTGAACCTGTGATGGAGTGTTCACTCCACCCCTCACCTGAAAGGGTGAAGGGAGCTGGGAAGGGGCTAATTAACCTGATAAGCTGCTCCTGGGAGATAATTAGGCTGGATAGGCAAGCCCTAAGAGAGGATAGAGCCCAGCTGGACAGGAACAGGCTGAGCTGGGGTAAAATGAGGCAGCTGAGAATGGGGAAGGGAGGATTGTAGTACAGAAGACTGCAGTCACTGTCTAGTCTTAGGTTTCAGAGGGGTAGCTGTGTTAGTCTGTATCAGTAAAAACAACTATTTCAGATTTGGGGACAATTTATACCTTCAAGTCAGCGGCACTGCTATGGGTACCCGCATGGCCCCACAGTATGCCAACATTTTTATGGCTGACTTAGAACAACACTACCTCAGCTCTCATCCCCTAGCGCCCCTACTGTACTTGCGCTACATTGATGACATCTTCATCATTTGGACCCATGGGAAGGAGGCCTTTGAGGAATTCCACCAGGATTTCAACAATTTCTACCCCACCATCAACCTCAGCCTGGACCAGTCCACACAAGAGATCCACTTCCTGGACACTATGTGACCATCGCTTATTTGCACTCTAAACACCACCCTATACCAAAAACCTACTGACCGCTATACTTACCTACATGCCTCCAGCTTCCATCCAGACCACATCACACGATCCATTGTCTAGAGCCAAGCCCTAAGATACAACTACATTTGCTCCAATCCCTCAGGCAGAGACAAACACCTAAAGGATCTCTATCAAGTGTTCTTAAAACTACAATACCCACCTGGGGAAGTGAAGAAACAGATTGACGGAGCCAGAAGGGTACCCAGAAGTCACCTACTACAGGACAGGCCCAACAAAGAAAGTAACAGAACGCCACTAGCCATCACTTTCATCCCCCAACTAAAACCTCTCCAGCGCATCAACAAGGATCTACACCCTATCCTGAAGGACGATCCCTCACTCTCACAGACCTTGGGAGACAGGCCAGTCCTCGTTTACAGACAGCCCCCCAACCTGAAGCAAATACTCACCAGCAACTACACACCACACAACAGAAACACTAACCCAGGAACCAATCCCTGCAACAATCCCATTGCCAACTCTGTCCGCATATCTATTCAAGGGACACCATCATAGGACCTAACCACATTAGCCACACCATCAGGGGCTCGTTCACCTGCACATCTACCAGTGTGATATATGCCATCATGTGCCAGCAATGCCCCTCTGCCATGTACATTGGCCAAACCAGACAGTCTCTACACAAAAGAATAAATGGACACAAGAATTATAACATTCAAAAACCAGTAGGAGAGCACTTCAATCTCCCTGGACACTCAATAACAGACTTAAAAGTGGCCATTCTTCAACAAAAAAACTTCAGAAACAGACTTCAACAAGAAACTGCAGAACTGGAATTAATTTGTAAACTTGACACCATCAAATTAGGCCTGAATAAAGACTGGGAGTGGCTGGGTCACTACAAAAAATAATTTTCCCTCTGTTGCTATTCACCCCTTCTTGTCAACTGTTGGGAATGGGCCACATCCACCCTAATTGAATTGGCCTCGTTAGCACTGACCCCCAACTTGGTAAGGCAATTCCCATCTTTTCATGGGCTGTATATTTATACCTGCTTACTGTATTTTTCACTCCATACATCTGATGAAGTGGGTTATAGCCCATGAAAGCTTATGCCCAAATAAATTTGTTAGTCTCTAAGGTGCCACAAGGACTCCTCATCGTTTTTACTGATACAGACGAACATGGCTACCCCTCTGAAACCTAAGATTAGACAGTGACTGCAGGCTTCTATACCATTCCCCCCTTCCCCATTCTCAGCTGCCTCGTTTTACCCCAGCTCAGCCTGTTCCTGGCCAGCTGGGCTCTATCCTCTCTTAGGGCTTGCCTATCCAGCCTAATTATCTCCCAGGAGCAACTTATCGGGTTAATTAGCCCCTTCCCAGCTCCCTTCACCCTTTCAGGTGAGGGGTGGAGTGAACACTCCATCACAAATAAAACACTGTACATAATGTGAGTCTATACATTCATATGAACATACAAATGGGCATGTTGGTCAGACAAAGGGTCCATCTAGTCCAGGGGTTCTCAACCTTTTTCTTTCTGAGCCATCTCCCCCCCACCCCCGGCATGCTATAAAAACTCCCACCAGTGCCCCCAACAACTCTTTTTCTGCATATAAAAGCCAGGACCAGAGTTAGAGAGTAGCAAGCAGGGCAATTGCCCAGGGCCCCGTGCCCCAGGGGGCCCTGCAAAGCTAAGTTGCTCAGGCTTCAACTTCAGCCCCAGGTGGAAGGGTTTAGGGCCCTGGGCTTCAGCCCTGCACCAGTGGCATAGCTAGGACAGGAAAACTGGGTGGGCTCCAACCCTTGGGTGGGTGGGCAATGATGGGGAGCAGGGGAGGCCACTTCCCCTCACCCTCTCCAGCCAACGCTTACCACTCAGCAGGCACCAGAAGTGAGGATGCCCAGGGCACACAGGCTGCAGGGCATGCCCATGGGGAGGAGAGGGACCCCCACCATGTTTCAAGCTCCGCCCTCCCCAACCCTAGCTCAGTGTCTATCCGCCCGGCCCCATCCCTCTCCTGCCGGCACCACGAGCTGCTGCCCCAGTCTCCGGCCCCAGCACTAGCCCCGCCACCACGAGGCACACCGCCCACCTGGGACAACTCACCCCCTCCCAGCCTGTGGATTCAGGGGGCTCCAGCCCCCATTTGGGTGGGCCTGGATGCTAAGTGGATGGGCCACAGCCCACCCAGGTCCACCTGTGGCTATGACCCTGCCCTGCACAGTGATACTTCGGCTTTCTGCCCTGGGCCCCAGTGAGTCTAATGCTGGCCCTGCTTGGCGGACCCCCTGAAACCTGCTCACAGCCCCACAGGAGGCCCTGGACCCCTGGTTGAGACCTGCTGATCTAGTCCAGTATCCTCTCTTCCGACAGTGGCCAATGCCAAATGCTTCAAAGGGAATGAACAGGGCAATCATCAAGTGATCCATCCCCTATTGTTCAGGCCCAGCATCTGGTAGAGACTCAAACACCCAGAGCATGGGGTTGCATCCCTTACCATCTTGGCTAATAGCCATTGGTGGACCACTCCTCCATGAGCTTAACTGAGTTCTTTTTTGAACCCTGTTATAGTTTTGGTCTTCACAACATCCCCTGCCCAGGAGTTCCACATGTTGACTGTGTGTTGTGTGAAGTAGTACTTCTTTTTGGTTTTTTTAAGCAAATCATTCCAGGGTGGAGTAAAACATCTCACGCTGTTTGGAGAAGGTTTATATAACATGATGATAAGGTGCCTGCAGCTACTTGCTATCCTATCTGCAGTAGTGCTCCCACTGGAGCTACAAGTGTTAGCAACAAAGGGAAGATTTTTCAAAAGAAAACCAAGGGTAGATAAGGCTCAGACTTGGCTCTAACATGGTCTCTTTCTGTCCTTGCAGGCAAAAAATAAATCATGTTGTACCATGGTTCTGGCTGAACCATATTACACAGTCATCTTTAAGCACTGTTTTAATAATGCAGAGGGCCTAAAACTACAAGTAGGCTCACTGGTCACCTTTGCCACCTACCCTTAATGTCAGCACTGGTGGGCGTAGCATTGGTTTATTCCTATATGGTAAATTCCTATGAAGACATTCCAGAGCTAGTTTTTCCTACTGTCAACACATACAAAGGAGCTGTCAGGCACGTGCTTGGCTTGGATAAAGTTGTCACTAATAGGAAGAGAAACTAGACTGGCTGGTAGCTGAAGCTGGAGAAGGAAATAATTTAGTGGTCCAGTGGAAAGCTGGTAAAGGGAATTTATAAGGAGAGGCCTAGATGAGAAGTCAGATTAATAGACACAGGAAGTAGAGTAGGAGACTTTGGAAAACAAAAGTATTCCCCTTACATGCTACCCTGAAATGAACCGAACTTTTACATTTAATTTGAATAGTCTATTTTAAAAATCTGAACAAATCAAAGCCAAAATAACTAACTCCAGAAGGTCAAAGCCCAGAAAGTCTGCACTCCCAGCAATCATAGAACTATAAAAGAACAATAAAACATTTCCATATTCAGCATCTGAATATTGTTTACTCATTTGTTTTTGATAACCTACACCCTGCTTGTACTGCCTTGAAATTGCAAATTGGTTACTGCCAATCTAAATAGTTAGATCCCTGTTTTTAAAACATGCTTCTATTGCAACATTTTAAAAATGCTTCAAATATGGCATCTTAGAAAACAAGGTGCAGTTAAGATTGCATTTAGATGCTGTGCCCACAAATCAGGGAAATCAGTGTCTAATAGCTTTATGTCTTCAATTAATTGTTCCTACAATTGCTCTAGCTAATAATTTGGAGGCCAGGTGGAGAATCCTTTAGAGAGTCTATGGCCAAATTTGTTTCTCCAGATAATTAGATCAACAGGCACAAAGTGTTCTAGTTTTGTCAAGAGTATTTTACTCGTCTCAGATATTAACACAAGAAAGTTTCCTGCAAGGCCATTTGTACAATTCTTCCAAATTAGCTTCTCATGCTTGTCCTTCTAATCTTTCATCAGCTTTGGGCAAGACAAAAGATGCAGCTTGACATAACAGCATGGTTATGGCTTTGCTTTCCCAAACTTGTTCATATGTAAGCACTCATAAGTCACCTGTGTATTCCAGGAGTCCACCGCTGGTTGTCAGTTGGGATGGGACTGGGAGGGACCCAATTCAGCATGTGTGTATGTGCTTTGCTGAATTGGGGCCCTGTGTAGTATAGCATGAAAAAAATTTCAGCCTGAGTTTGGAATGTGAGTAAAGTGAGAAAGTTCCACACAGTCATAATTTTACTTTGAAATCCACTGCTCTAGGAAGATTTCCTCCTTCTCGTTGTCTGGGTAGCCAGGGTAATTTTGGTACAGAGAAGTGCATGGTTAAATTCCCAGATACCCTTTGAAAAATTTACACCTTAGTGCATATTAATCAGACACATAGAAAAACTATCAACAGAAAACACAAGAGGTCCAATTTTGATCTCAGTTTTAACAGTGGAGTGTCTCCAGCATGACAGAAGACTTAATCCCATATGCAATTCCCATACATACACACCCCCTTCCTCTAGTGACAGTGTTAGCTATATGGGATGGCAAAGGTGACAGCTTCATACATATAGGGTCAAATCTTGCCCCCACTCAGGCCAGTGGAGCCAGGATTTCATGCATAATTTTGTTGTCCTGTTGGTGATGGTGTTACAGGGAAGATGTATTTTCCCGGGAATCTGAACATGTGCCCAATCCTGGTCTCAGACTCATTTACACCAGTGCAGCCCTTTATTCCTCTGAAAATATCACAGCCAGGTTCTGTGCCATGACACAGCTCATCCATGGTCATGGTTTTCTCAAGATATGTTACACGTTTTGCTAATAAACCAGAAAATTGAAACTATGTTTACATAATTCCTGCCGACTTCTAAACAGGGGTCAATTTTCCTGACATAGGCAGAGGGAAAGTAAGCCGGTACGGTACGGCGTACCGGCAAGAGCCAGTACGCCGTGCCGGACTGGACCGGCTTCCGCGGTGGTGATTTAAAGGGCCCAGGGCTCCTGCCGCTGCAGGGAGCCCCGGGCCCTTTAAATCCCCACCCAAGCCTGGCTGCCGGAGCTCCAGCGGGGATTTAAAGGGCCCGGGGCTCCGGCCGCTGCAGGCCCTTTAAATCCCTGCCGGAGCTCCGGCACTCCCAGCCGCCTCTGCAGCTGGTAGCTCCGGGGTGATTTAAAGCCTCTGGGGCTCCCAGCCACAGCTGGAGCCCCAGGGCCTTTAAATCTTGAAAGGCCCCGCCTCTTCCGGCTGAGGCCCCGCCTCTTCCGGTTGAGGCCACGCCTCTTCTGGTCGAGGCCACACCCCCGCTCAGGACTTCGGCATACCGGTAAGTACTTTAAGTTACTTTCACCCGGGGACATAGGTGAAGCTGTACAGTGCTCAGAAGCTTTAATTAGTATTAAATTTTTTTGTGAGTGTGCCTTGACCACTTGCTGACACCGTGTATTGCCACTGTTGCTTTCTCTACCTGTTTAGATATTAAATATTTATTCACGGAGGCACCTTATCTCCCCTATTTCACATCTTCTCTGATTTTCTCTCATACAGCAGGTCTATTCCTTGTTTTCTCAGTGATTCACTGCCATGCAGAACAGTGCTCCAGGCGATGGCAGGGCAGACACAAGGGCACAAAGGACAGGCACTCTGATACAAGCTAGGTTTCTTTAGTATCATTTTCTCTTTAGCCAGGGTAGTTCAAATCCTGGCTCATTTGATACATTGATCCAGACAACCACAAAACGAACAAAAGTAAAGTTTCTATGAGAGATCAGCCAGCATGTGCATCTCCTCTGTAGCATTCTTCATCACAAAATGACAATTGCTGCTACAGACAGCATGCAGGTGTAGTACACAATTCAAGTTACCTAGCTACGTGTACCCCAGTGTTCAAGCTTCAGCAGTCCCAAGCTCCATTCACAAAACTAGAATAACTGGGTGTTTCTAAACTGAACTTTCCTGCACCAGAGAAGATTCACTCCAAGGAAGGCAGCAGACAATGGTCACCCAACTGTCCTGGGAATTTCTGCTGGGGGAAGCCAGCTTCCAAGTTTTCCATGTACTCTATAGGAGCATCAATATTAGAGGTTGCTGGGGAAATACTGAAGCTGCTCACGTCCTAACTGTGCTGGCTGTACCTTCTCCCCAACAAGTGACATCCACTATTCAGGCTGCTCTAGCCCCTTTTCAGCCCCAAGAAAAGAGGAAGATTGCAGCCACTTTTCACTGCCACAGCCTCCCCTTGGCAGCTGTCCTCCATCAGGAACCTCTGCCAGTATCAGCCAGTATTAATCCTGGATTGAATTTGGCCCAGAGACTATCACTTCCCTATACTGTGACATGATGCCTCTGCATATCCAAGCCATAACTGCAGTCATTTGCTTTGCTGCTGTACGTCATGCTTTACACCCCTCTCAAACACCCCTTCTTAGGTGTCTAATGGATTCCAGAAGAGGACACATTTGTACAGTCCACCTGCTAAGAGACGGGTCATTGCAATGCAGGGGCCATTAATAATGCGTGGGACGAGGTGCTCTACTCATCACTTAGATGGTACCACCTCCTGGCCACTCTGGGGAATAGCTCTGCAAGGCCAACACCCCTTCCTGGAGTTGCTCGCCATCTCTTCGTGTCTCTCAGACTGCAGCCCCCCATCTCACTCCAGGAGCTCCTGCTTCCTCTTTGTGACTTGGCCCTCTGGGTAGGTCACGCAGCGTTTCCCCCTTCTGGGCTACCAAAGTCCTTCCACATGAATGGTCTGAGGTAGTCTTCTCTGGCACTGCCCACTACTCC
This sequence comes from Platysternon megacephalum, assembly GCA_003942145.1. Lineage (NCBI taxonomy): Eukaryota > Metazoa > Chordata > Testudines > Platysternidae > Platysternon > Platysternon megacephalum. The sequence continues at coordinate 1,787,931 of QXTE01000238.1, read as the reverse complement.
ATGTTCCAGTCCAGGGACCCAATACTTAGCAGCTTTGGTCTGCTTTCACTCAGACCCTGTTGCTCCTTCCCACCACTTCTGGGTCCCCCCTTTCTCTAGGTGTACCTGCTCAAACTCCCTCCTCTCAGAACGTAACTACAGACTACTAAACCCTCTACCCTCAAACACGCACATCCACCTACTTCCCTGTAGTCCCTCTCTGTTGCCAACTTCCTGATTTTATAAACCCAGCCCAGCTCCTCCCCCAGATGGACTTCATCTGCCAGTTGGGTCTTAGCATGCCTTGGCTTTCCTCCAGGTTCAGCCTATAAGTTAATTGGCTTTATTTACCCCTTCAGGCCTTGTGTGGGGTGGACACCCAATCACAGGCACAGATAGTTCATTCCCCCAAAATGGACAGACTGCAGCTCCACGTTGGAAGTCTACACTCCATACACGTTTTAACCAAAATTACCAATCTAGTGTTAATAATTTGGAAAAGCACAGACATCCATTGCTATGAACCATCCTAAATATGGGCAAAGGGAAATACTCCTGCTTGCCCCCTAGAAGAGTCTTTGCATAACTACCATCCGGAATGCAAGTGCCATTTTTCAATGTGAATGCATGAAGATACTCTCTCCCTTTGTGAACAGTAGCATTTTTGGGGGGGAGGATAGGGGGACTGCGGAGGACGGGACAGAACACTGCCTTCAGCTGTTTCGAGTCAGAGGCACTATGATCTTTACTTATTACTGTAAATCAGCTCTGAACACATGATGTCCTAATCACTTTCATTATCATGAGTCATCAACTTCCACTCTTTGTTTATGTTGGGCCTGAGCCCTTTGACGTCAGTGGAGTTTTGCTACTCATTTCAATGAGAGTAGGATTGGGCCATCATTAGCAGCAATGTAAGGGTGTCTTTGAAGACACACTGGAAATCATAAGACCCAATACAACTGCCCCTTGCATTCAGCAGCCCCTTATTCTAATGATAGCATCTGGTCCTGCAGCCCTTTCTCAAGTAGCCCCTTGACTGCAATGAGATTATGATACTTGTGAAAGAACTATTCACATCAGGAAAGGGTTGCAGGATTGGGCCATTAATTATTCCAATGGAGATTACGTGTAACGGGGTAATGAGGAATTTGCAATGAGAAACACGGCTTCTTGGCTACAAGCAGTTAGCAAACAGAATAGGAAACACTCACTCCAGAACATCCACTCTGGCTGATGTGAAAGTTATCTCTGTTCTAGCTCTACAGTAGCCCATTCACTCTTCTTTCCTTTTTCAGTAAATGTTTAAGTGTGATTTTAATTGACTGTACATATTTACTGTGGCTGAAGTTGGAAAGCCCCTATCTACTAACTCCATCCCTTATTTTTGGATTTGCAGCTGACTAAATTGTCCACTTACATGTAGAGTAAACTCTATTTAATAAATTATTCAGACATTAAACAGAAACAAAATGCAGGCACATACATTTCTCACCACACTTCTTTTCTTCAGGATGAATAATATGTAGAGAACCTTGCTGAAATGAGCTGTGCAGCTATTACAGATATTTTAATAGTTTAATTCAGGAGTACGAGTCTGCCTTATTTTGTGGCCTATACAAATATTGCTCTTTCCCCCCATAAAATATGGGGATAGCTTAATGATCTTAGCAACTAGGAATTTCAGTTTAGACTCTCTGCTGCTGTAGGTTCAAGTCCCAGCAGAGTCAACTCAGTCCTTTATCTTTTCCAGCTAGAAATAACTGAGTGTCAGGCAGTTTGCTGTAGCCTGAGCTCTCAGGTAAGACTTAAAAAAAAATCCATCTTGACCGCTCTGTGTGGGCACAAACATCTCATGAGTCTATTTGTAGGAGATTGAACCCTGATGTTTTAATTCAGTCAGTAGAATTCAATCCACTGTGAGTCAAATAACATCAACAAGAGTTGTGCTTGAATAAGGTCTTATGCATTTAGTTTGTTAGTAGGTGTTTATCCATAAGTCCTTGGCTAAAATATCCTTCTATCCTGTGGACTCATTAGCAATCAGAAGGCTATAGTTCAATGCTGTTGTATATAGATAGCTTGATGCTTTACAATACAATGTCTTTCATCTGATGATTTCAATAATTTTACAAATGTTAGTAAGTATTATTACTGTAGTGATTTCAAATGGAGAAAATGAGGCACAGCAAAGGTGAAATGCCTTTGCCCCTGGTCTCATAGACAGTCAGTGGAAAAGGCAGGAGCAAAACCAGATCTAAAAGCAAAATCAGAGGCAGAAAGAGACCCCAGATCCTTTGACTCCAGGCTCCCTGCTTTAATTTTTCCCATTCTTAATACTCCCTTTAAAAAATCATAATGTACATAAATAGCAATTATAACTACATTATTGATCCCACTGTTAATGTTATCTATAATGCCTTCCACAGCAATGCAAAAGGACTTGTGATGTTCAGTGTTTCTTTGTAATACAATCCCTATCTATGGAAATGCATTATGATTTGACTTCTAGCCTAATTCTGAAGTGTTCTTTGCATTTGATTTACTGCATGTTGGGCTAGGATTCTGAGATGGTTTAATTAATGTTAAGTACAGTAAGGAAAAAACTTAAAAATAAGTAAAAAACCACATTACACAAGAGGTTTATTACACTCTCACTTATACCAAAGAGCCATCTTCCAAACGTGTATAATGAGAGATGTAATTATGGAAGATTTAATGAGATGGACAGACAGCTGGTTGGAGTGCTAGTTCAGCATCCAGAAGTACAAGGGATGGCCTACATACCAATGAGGATACATTGATCTAATGCAGTGGTTCCCAAACTTTTTCCACCGCTTGTGCAGGGAAAGCCCCTGGCGGGCCGGGCCGGTTTGTGTACCTGCCGCGTCCGCAGGTTCGGCCGATTGCGGCTCCCAGTGGCCGCGGTTCACTGCTCCAGGCCAATGGGAGCTGCTGGAAGCAGCACGGGCCGAGGGACGTACTGGCCCCCTCCTGCAAGTTGATCTACATGTAGATTTGACTATGGTTGCAACTGGGTGTGACTAGGTAGCAAAATGCAAAGCATGGAAACTGCACCTGAGGTTATTAATGCTATAGTAGAAGATATGGGCTCATATAGTTAGGGCTCAAAGGTACATTAAAGATTATGTGATTTTACAGAAATTTGGTCTTGCCTTGTTGATTAGGCTTCCACAGATGTTCAACACCTCCCTGGATCAGAGCCCATACTTTGCGGAGTTGACTTTATTTTATGGAAGTGCCTTCCTGCCCCACATTCTCATTGTCCCTTTGTCTCACTCCCCAAGAAACAACCCATGTTGTCGCACCCATTTATAATACCTTCTTGTTCGCATGCACCTACCAGCACTTCACAAGGATATTGCCTTTGGAGGAGGGCAGCTTCATGGAATGAACACACCTCTTGAGGGCTTGATCCAGAAAAGTGCTGAACAGGCTCCACTCCCATTGATGGGAGTGGAAGTGCTGGGCACTTCACATGGCTGCTCAGCACCTTGCAGGATCAAATCCTAGCATAGTTAGAAGGGATCTCCTTCTCTTGAGCCATGTTCATGTTAAAGAGATCTCATCAATAAAAACTAAGACAATTGTTTCTTTATGAAGAAACATTGCTAGAGGATACTTGCATTCACCTGATTATCCCCCCTTCAACTTTGCCCCAAACATCAAGTTCTCAAGGTCCAAACAACAAAGCATAATTTAAGGTGCAAATTCCTGAAGACTTTTTTCATTCAGAAGAACTGCCCTCTTCCATGTAATTATCCTTAAGTTATAGCCTCAAAAACCTCGTTTTAGTATGACCTTTGGTGAGTTTGCACCTGAAGAACTTTCTTACCTTTGGAGCAATGAGTCTAAGAAAAACACCTTCAAAAGATAAAAAGGAGGAGGAAATACCCTCCAGGAAAACTCCTTATCCTGGCAGCTTCCTCTGCGAAGTTTTTAATTTTCTTTCTATATTTTGCCTTCAGACTTCTAATTCTCTTGATCTTCACCTTTAGGCACAGATCAGGTGTCAGGTCTGTTATCAGTTTTGTATTTGACATTTAGGAAATAAATCCTGCATTGTCCAGGGAGTTGGGAGAAGACTATGTGATCTAATGAAGCTCTGGAGCACCTGTATTAATTATTTAGCCACCGCATTACAGCAACACCTAGAGGACACAACCAGGATCAAGGCTTCCCCTGTGCTAGGCAGCGTACACACATGTAAGAGGTAGTCACTGCCCTGAAGAGCTGATAAGTGAGTTAACACAGCCTCAGCAGAGCAGTTTTGCTGTCACTCTTCAGCCTAACTGTGGGAAGGGGGCCAAGAGGTCCAAGCCCAGCTACTACTTCCTGGTCCAAGGGGTAGAGAGAGAAGATTAATGCCTAGTATTTAATTAAATAAATATATGGGGGGCCCTGCCACAACCTTTAATTCACATTTTCAGTCTGACTATTTCTTCAGGGTAGAAAATCTTTCCTTTGCTCAGTATTGGCCTCTAGCCATCTTGAGAAACACGGGGGATGGGGGGAGAGGAAGGGAATGTTCCCATAACTGCACATTCTTAAAAAAAATCTTTAAGTAAAACATTGAACAAATCTTTGCCATGCTCGAGATGGGTATTACCAGTCTCCAGACTGCCTAGGTCTGGATCTGGCTGTATCATAAATTTGATGAGATTCAGACAGAAATATTCATCCTATACTTGATTCTTTTTGTCAATCCCATCAAGTAACCTAAATCTTGATTTTGCTTGATTTTCACTAAATCATTTCTATTTCCCATCAGAGGAGCTAGACTCCCTATTGAAAAAGCTGCACTCAGTAAAATCAGATGCATTGTGTAGTGAGTCAGTTCATGACCCATTATAGCTAATGCCCTACCTATCACTTGCTATCCTGGAATCAGAAGCATTTTCAGCTGAATCACATTTGAGAATATAATACACAATCAAATCTGAATCGTGATTCATGGCTATAATGTATGTCTCCTTTTCAATCATCTCATGGCTCAATCAATCTGCATATTAAAGGCTGTAGTCAGGCTTTTACCAGGGAGACAAGCTGTGGGGGTGTAAATCCCCAGTGGATTACTGAGACAGGCAGAGGAGAGTGTGCTTAGAAACCAATTCTGATAACTCCTTTATGGAAGCTCATGTCTGGCATGTGGACGGCCAAGGCCCTGGATACTCTGCACATTATCTAGCACTTCTAGCCACACTAGCCTATGCTCACTTCCCTTTTGTGCTCAAGGAGTTGGAGCCAAGACATTCTGGCTGCACTCTCCACAGGTGAGCAAGAGAACTCCTTCCACCTGCTCTTTGGCACCCACCCACACAGTGTCAACCAGAATAATCTAGCCTTCAACAGGCATCACCTAATAAATACACAACAATTATCAAACATTTACTGAAACAAACCTAGCAAGTGAACTTGATGGATCAACTACCAAGCCTGATGCATCTACTTCTGAAGCAGCTACAACAACTACTGACTTCCCTGTATTGACTTTCTGACACCTAATATGTCACTAGAGTGAAATCATGGTGAAGAAGCAGCTAAGTAAACAATAGTGTCAAGCAGAGACCATTTAGCTGCCAATTCCAAGACGGCCTCAGAAATAATAGAGCCATTCAGAAATTTAGCCAATTTTTCAGGGAAAAACAATTAAAATAAATAAATGAATGGAGCCATGAGAGAAATGGCTGCCAGGGCAAACATCAGCTGCAGCAATGGAAGGCACTATAGGATATTTAAAGCAAACACTCCTCATTGTGGTATACTGCAGCAGAGTTTCAATAAGTCCTAGATAACATTATATTTGGTACAAGTTTCAAAAACAACACACTTCTCTGGGCTAGCTGAAAAGCATTATAGGCCACATTTGTATACACTGGCCTCTGTTTTTGCCCGCAGGATTTGCAGAATAGGCAAAAAATATTGTGGGTGTAATTCTGCCCCTGTAAGACTAAGGGCATAATCATAGAGGTCCTGGATGAATAATCAAACCTGAAGTGTGTAGTTTAAATGTAAGGAAGGTGTGGATTGGTACATTGTGAGGTGCATGCAGCTTAAGTCCACTTCTATCTAAGGCATGCAGGTGTAGGGGCTTGATTCTGCAAGAGGCAGAACTCTGCCTGTAGAGTGCTGAGAACCCACAACTCTCATTGAAGCCAATGGAAACCAGGGACATTGCATTTTAGAAGAAGTTTTTAGCATTTCACAGATTCAGCCCCCAAATAAGCATCATGGTTGCAGTGTTACACAAGTACTTATAAAAATGAAAGTTAGCAGTCCCCTCCTGAAATGTGCTACTGCAGTGTACACCTCAAAGGATGTACACAACCAGGGAGGAAGTAATATTGATTGCTAATATCTATTTTGTTAAGAGACAGGGACAGAAATCTATATAAGTCTCAGTAAATTTTCATCTCTTTGTTCTAATCCTTGATTTAAATCCACACTTCAGGACCAGACTGCTTTTGGCCAACCCAGCTACTACCTCAAATACTGCTCTTATTTTTCAGAAACGCTTGTTTTTTCCTACTGTGTGGTAAGATTTTTCTGTTGAGGACAGGAATGAGAACGATCTTCATATCTGCACTTCAACCATGCTCCCTTCTGTGTGCCCTGCTCAGCCACGACTTATTCCCTAAATGCCTGACACCAACTTCGCAAAGGCTCTTTCCTTAATCAGGGCAGTTAGTCTACTTAAAAGATTACTATGGGAGAATCAGATGTCTATGCATTATGTCTTAACGCAATAGTGTTTTATTAATTATGTATCTTACCAGTGTATGTTAAACCAATGAGCTAAGATGCCTAAGTATTTCAGATTCCCCCAAGCAGTGAGGACTCTTTTATACCAGAAGGTCTACAGTCATTCACAGGGAGGTAGACTTCTAGGAGGGGGGGGCTAACTCTGTTCCTATTGGAGTCCATTGGGAGTTTTATCATTGACTTCACTCCCCACTGACTTCATTGGGAGCAGTGCTTTAGGCCAACACCGAGTGCTTTGGACAGTCTCACCTTATGTGCATTAGTGCACCTACTGGTTCCTGAAGTCTAATAATCAGGCCTCATGTGCATTGTCACTGCTGGGCACTGGAACAAGTGAAAATGCCATGTTTTTTATTGGTTTGAGTCAAATGTTCCATTGACTTCTCTAGAAGTTTTGCTTGTGTAAGGACTGCAGGATTTGTTCCTTATTATTAGTTTGCATCACATAAAACAAAATCTCCACTTTCTGAGCTCCCTTACTCAGCATACAGAGTAAGTTACATATTACAGTTTTAGCTTTAAGAGTCAAATTTGCAGCAGCCTTTGTAATATTTGTGAGGGTAGTTGAGTTCTTACCTCTCCTCATCAGGTGCAGGTGTGTACTATTTGAAGTATTGGACTAGTGGATCTAGGCCCATCCAAAACTGAAGGCCCTCCCCCACAACTAAAGGGGGAATCAATAAATCCAGTCTCCAATTGATTACAGGCTACAGCAAAGGAGAAAACAGGAAGGGGATCCAGGTCAAAGGTTGAAAATAAAGGAATCAGAAGGAGATGCCAAGCAGAGAACCCTAGTCAGTGTCCATTGCTCCTCAAAGGCATTGAAGGAGTCAGCAAACACCACCCAGAGGAATTCTGGCCAGAGTCATGACCAAACAAGAGACCAGAAATAGGCCCCACAATTGCACAGTAGCCCCCGCCCCCATACAGCTTCTTTCTCCTGGAGTGATGGATAGCCATTTTGCCCAGCACCAGGAGGAGGTTGATGGAGGAGGTCCTGCAACTTTGTGGGGCCATGGATGGAGGTAGAGAGAAAAGTGCAGGAGGAGACAGAATAGGGGATGCAACTGACAATCCAACATAGACGTGCACCAGGATCTCCCTCACCACTAAAGGGACAGGAGTTAGGGGAGTTTGTGAACTACACCAAGTACACGCCTGTGCTCACTGCTCTGTGGAGGAGCCACCAGGTGCAACCATGCAAGGCAGCATGCAGGGTTCACACTAAACAATTTACCCTTCTCTCCAGGTTGCCTTCCTATTCTATTTCTTCATTCCTCCTCCTCCTTTCTGGATGTCTAGAGGCCACACACACACACCTTTTCAACCAACAAAGCCATTTAGGTTTTGCCTTTTCCCTGATCTCTTCTATCTCTGCAGAGAAACTCGCAACAGATCTAATTTCTCCCCCACTGGTAAAAGGCAGCTTATTATATATATATCCCCCTTCCCCAGCATGCATTACTGCCAAGCCTACAACTCCCATTAGACCTTCCAGACTACATCCCCCAGAACACCCTTGTTTGAGGCTGAATTGGGATCAGGGTAATGCAAAACCTAAAGTTCTAAAGGGCCCAGCCCTGAAAGGACCCAACCCCCCGTGTTACAGTGAGTATATCTGTGCATGTAAGCTGAACATGTCATGCCTTTGGGTCATATTTTGTGATTTTATAATACAGAAAACAGTCCTGATTTTTTTTTTAAACAAATTATTAAGGAAGTATATTTTCTTCCAAGCTGAAACCAGCATGTCAAGTGTCAACCATGAGCATTATTCAGATGTTATGAAATTCCAGGAATAAAAAGTAACAATTTGACTTGTAATACAAATCCATTATTTTATTCAGATAAAGCTAATTTTTATTTAATAAACAGTTGCTTCCTTTTATAAATATTTGGTCTGGCAAACAAGTTTCTCACCAGCTGAAACCAAACTCTATAAAAATAGGGAATTAGTCATCTTTTCTGCCAGTTACAAATTTCATGTTCTCAGCATTGTGTCCAAGTAAACATCTATTTCTACTTCCTTCAAAAGCTCAGACTCAGCTCAGACAGAAGGAACTAATGAAAGTCAGATTCTTAAACTGTCCTGATGGTATGATCAAGGGGAGTGCCTGGCACAAAGGATTGATAAGGGAGACAGGTGAAATTTTTCAGATGAATCGATTTTGCCAAAAAATGCAATTTCAACTGAACCAAAACTTTTTGCAAATTTGACATGAATAGTTTTCACTACCCACAAATCAACCAAAGGAGGCTGTGGTAGCGATGGTGGTGACACTGCCCCCCATTATAAGAAGATTTGGTTTGACCCTGAACAGCTTTTTTTTCAAAACTGTCACCCAGCTGAAAAAATCAGTTATTCACATAGCTTTACCTCTCACCTCTAGGTAACTGTTCTCAATGCGATCTTAGTTAACGGTGCCTGAAAGTGAAATGAATTGGTGTTCTCAGTCCAGTTCCTAACAGACACATCTGCATCACAGGAACCTTCACCCAAGTTAACACTCCCTAATATCCTTGTTAGCACCCTCAACAGAGAAATCTAGGAGGGAGTGAGGAAGAAGAATTAACTATGCTCACTCCTAGAAACGTTCCCTTCCATATACTGGTGGAAAGTGTCCATGCTCCACTGTGCACCTGTGCTATGGTTACAACAGAAGACTTCAGTGCTCATGGCTGTCAATGTGGCACCTTTTACAAATGCTACAATTAATGTTTACAAATAAAAATAAACAATCTCTTATTCCCAGGGGCCACATAGCTCAGGGATGCATTGCCAGGCTGACATGTGTGGTCTACAGAGGGAAGGCAATGGCCAAGAGCAAAGTATCTCATGTTAACTCTTCTATAAAGGAGCATTAAGCTCTGTTCTCAGAGGTTTGCTTGTCATGGCCGCTCAGCACAAAGAGAGGCACAAAAATAGTAGCTAATTAAAGGTAAAGGATTCCAATGGAAAATAGTAATTCCTACAGTGAGGGAACCTTTAAGAGCCTCTCTGAACCAGTCTTCTAAAATGACCAAAGGAGGCAAAAGAAAATTCATACAGTATCTACAGGCTTAGGGCTGCAAAGGTGCTTGGCAATGTATCTTCCCAAACAAAATTTAATTTGCCCTTTCCATTTACTCATCAGCCTTTAGAATCCCTCATCATAACCTTTCTAGAGTAAGAACTTCCACCATGATGCAGACAATGGCTCTGGACCCAATCCCGCCCATTTCTGAGGGACTTCACACCAGTGCTGGACACCCTCATCTCCCATTTTAAGTCAAGAGAATTGAGGGGCTCAGCCTCTTGCAGGATTGGGCTCCCTGATTCTAAGTCATACAGATGGAAAAATGTTACCGTAGATGTTGTCTGGACAGTTTCTGCAATGTTCCATCTCTATGATATACCTTTCTTTCTCTTTCCAGCATGAAAGAACCTATAAGATCTTGTGTCATTGACCCTATGCTAAGCAATTGTATCAATCAAACGGCTAAGTTCAGCCCCAGGATATACAAAGTTTCCTGTTGATTCACATAGTGGAATGCTTGCCTCACCAGCTCTTTTTCACCATTTCTACATTACTTCCAGACCAAACATCTCTTTCTGGGACAGGTATATTTTAATACCACCAGCTCTCTCCCCACCTCCACCACTAACAACTACACAAGGGGAATTAAAAAAAATACAATATAATAAATTCATAATAAAATACCACTCTCAAAACATTTGAAAATAAATGAGGGGGTCCAATTTTAAAAATAGGAAAGAAAGGGGCTGTAATATGACGTAATAAAAACAAGCTGACAGTGGTGGATCTAAAACACTGGCGGGGGGGGAAGAAGAGGAGAGGTGTATGGTGATTTTTAACTGTAGGGAGACACGTAAAAGAGATGGAATCCTGGGGGAGGTGAGTTCCACTAACTTCCACACCGTGACACCCCCCACAGCAAAGGCTCAATCACCCACCTCAATCACAGTTTCAGACACACGGGTGGGATCTTTCAGAGGTGGGTAGTGTGTGAACAATTACCCATCAATACAAGGCTTAAGGAATAGGTCTCTATAATGCTGATTCATGGATTTAGGATTCCATCATCCTCATATTACAGCCCCTTTCTTTCCTATTTTTAAAATTGGGCCTCCTCATTTATTTTCAAATCTTTTGAGAGTGGTATTTTATTATGAATTTACACATTACATTTCAGGCTTCGAAATTGCTGTTCCCCCGGGGCATGTGATTATTTTTTGACAGACAAAAAGTATTGTAGTTCTCCTCTTACTTACATGCTTGTAAATCAGGAGTATTCACTGAAGTCATTACACTGATGTAAAACTAGTGTGAGTCGAGAATTAGGTGCTATGTGTTATTTCAGTCTAAGTCTCCCGGCAAAGGTTGGGTGAGCAGATTTTGGGCCTCTATTGGTTTGTTTTCATTAGTTTTGCAAGGCTGCTATATGTTGTTGAAAAGGAGCTGAATATAATTTTCTGACCTGAGCAAACAAGAAGCCTAGACCAAACCAACCTGAAAAGGCAGGAATCTGAAGAACTCTCTGTGCAATTTTTAAAAACGATTTGTTGCTTATGTAGAGGCAGCCATAGATCATGTCCTATAGTGGCAACTGGGGTGTTTTTTTCAGCATTGTCATTATAAACTCTGGGTTTCAGTTTCTGACTCAAGCTAAGCTCTTCATAGGCGGGAACAGTCAGTGTGCTATGCTCCTGTGGGAAGGAAAGACCACACATCTCTCTACAGCAACCCTTCCAAATGATTCAGGAGTAGCCCTGACAGGCTCCAATGGAGCCATGGTGTCTTGGCCATGGGGGACCACAGAAGTCCTAGAGGACCCTTCTATCATGAGAAATCAAATACAAAGTCACCACTCCACAGACTGCTACAACTCATTGTAATAGCTTTTAAATACGTATCATGTACTCCATACATGGTGCTATCTGAAGATAGAGAGCTCACTCCTGAAGCCCTTACTCTTGTGAGTAGTCTTATTGAACTTAATGGAACTAATCACAGGAGTAAGGGCTTCAGGACTGGTCCCATAGCTAAACAACAAATTTCCATCAGTGGTGTATAATAAGATGTGGAAGGCTGGCACTAGTGCTTCCTCTATCCAAATGACTGCTAAACATTTCCTTTTTCTTAGCACCTTTCATGTTAAAAAAGTGCTATGAGATATGCACATGGCTTAGAACAAATCACTACTGATATTCCTTGTAAGTGAAAGAAGGAATCATCTGGGAGCTGGAATTAATGGTGGTGCCAAGAATCTAACAAGCTACTGGGTTTCTTGAGAATTCATGAATGGAGGTCTGAGGAGAGAAACCAAAATGAAAAGTCAGCACAGGCATTGCTACCTCTAAGCAATGTAAGCTTGGAAAACCAATATTCTTATACCTGATGCCTTCAAATAAATTACGTTTCCATGTTAAAATTCATTTTAAAGTTACAAACAAAAAAGTGTGCCTAAAAAATGTAAATGTTTCTAAAGGACTCAAAGAGAGGAATCCTTTCCATATATCAAGAATAAATTTAAACTGTTATAATGTATCACAACTGTGCATTTTCTCTCATCCCCTTTAGGACTTAATCTTGTTTTTAACATGCAGATGTCTTTATTCTTCCTCCTCTAACCTTGCTGTGTTGTATTGTTTGTTTGTTTCTAATTGTTTCCCTCTACAGTATTTCTTTTTTCTAGCAGTAGAGAGCAACTTCTGCGAGACTCTACTTTGTATTCCTTTCCTTCCTCCTAAATGAATTTCTCTTGCCTTTTACTCTCTTGGGTAAAACCAGGGACAAGGCTGAATGCAGCATCCTACTTATGAATCCACTTTTCCAAAAGTGATTATTGCTCATTAACCATTTTACTGCTGGCCCTCTGCAAGACTTGAGCTGCTGCCAATGTACTGCTGCAATTAGCAGAATGTTAAGACATGCCTGTTACCTGCAGTGACAGTCAACATACAAATTCATTTCAAAGGGCAAGACGTTCACCATACAAAGTTAGCGATATGGGGCCAGCTTTTTAAAGATATTGAGGTAATGCGGAGAGTGGCCTAGTGGGACTTGGCATTTTTGAAAATCCCCACTAGGCTTCGATATGCATCTCTAAATACCTTGAAAAATCTGGCCTTTGGGACATGTTTCTGTAAAAGTGCTGAGCAACCCGAACTCCCATTGAAGCCAAGAGAAGTAGAGGAGGCTCAGCACCTTACAGGATCAGACTCACAGTGCTCTTGAATTTGGTTGTGGTTGGATTTTTCTTGATTTTTTTCAGGGGCAAGGGTCTCCCCATCTTATGTTCATGTTCTAGTTTTCACAGATGGAGGGAGGTGAAAACCTCATTTTCATTCATGTCCCAGCAGGGCAATGCCGTTATTGACAGCGCCAACCTTAGGCACAAGCTTCCGACAGCCTCATAGTACTGCACTGACTCAACAGCTCACAGGCTGGCCAGACACCTCCTGCCGCAGGACCGGAGGAGGAAGGTGCCCACAGTCCAACCCTGGTTTTGCCCTCCAGCTATCCAACGCTCCACTCTGGTTGGGGCCTTGCAAATCATAAGGTTTGCACTGACTTTTGGAGAGAATTCCCAGATCCCAGGGTGAAATCCTGACTCCACTGAGAGCTTTGTCATTGTCTTCAGTGCGGTTAGGATTTCACTCCAGTTCGCAGACTAGCTAAAGAACGTGATGTCTGATTTCACACGCAGGTGATTTTCTCCCATTGATTGATGCTCATGCACTATATTGCAGGTGCCACTGTAGAGGCTGGAGGTTATTGTTCACTCCCATACACTTTTCCCATGTATAATGTGCTTTGTTTTCTAACTATTTTATTTTCATACTCTAATGATATTAAAGGAAGTTGGACTCAATTGCTGGGTGCAATGGCTCCCACTGAGGCTCTTTATTTATCTGAGAACTACAGCACAACTTGCTTTCTAATTACTTATTCTTAGACTGATCTACATCTAGCTTTTTATGCTTTGATTTCCAGTTGGTCATGTTGCTAAATACTTAATAATGCAGGATTGCTTTGCCATCGGGTGTTATTGCTCTTTCATTATCTCATGACCTGGAAAACCCCAAACTCAGGAATAGAACAAAAATAAATATGATAGTAAGTAAATAGTAAGATTTCTACCTTCCAAAGTTGATATAAATCAATAGTATGCAGAATCTAAGCATCTTCTCAGCAGAATTTGATTACTTGTGTTCAGAATTACAGGTGCAATAAAAATCAAGTGGCAATGTTTAATATTAATGCTTTCCAACAACCTCATTTGCTACCAACGAATCAACATCACTCAGACTCCATTGAGAAAATATCTGTAATGTGGTGGATACTACTGGTATGCTATATTCTATAGATTCTGGTTTTAGTCCACAGACCCATTTTTATAAGAACTTTCTCAGGAGCGATGACACAATGGATAAGCAATAGCCTTTGATCACCCAACTGAAACTTGACATTGATCATGCAGGTTGGATGCATGGCATGGATACATACCTGTATGGCAGCCTCAGACTAACCCATAGTCTATGTACTAAATCCTACTTGCCTTATTCATATGTGTAGTTCTAATGGACCAAATTCATCCTGGGTGTAACTCAAGTGGATTTCAGTGGTGCAAGTTAGAGAGAGAAGAAGAGCTGGATTGACAACATAAAAGAGTGGACAGGAATGGAATTCGCGGAGACTCAACCACTGACACAAAATCGTTGGGGTGGAGATAATTGGTTGATTGCTCATCAATGATGGTGCCCCAATGACCAATGCGGTTATGGGAGTGATGATGATGATGATAATGATGATGATTAGACAGAAAGAGAATTTAACCCACTGACATCAATGGGATTTGAATAGGGCAGATGGGATTTTGCTGATAGTCTGTTCACATTACAAAGCCACTGTATAAATTTGACATGATTGGCATTCTCAGCCTGGAATTAAAAGGATGCATTGGATCAAAACTGAAGTGCCCCCTATAATGCCTTTCCACACTGTGGAAGCCGCAGTAAAAAATGCCCCTCGCTATCAAGACCACCTACAACATAGCAATTAACAATGTAAGAGGAAAAAAGAATAATCCCGCTCCGTTCCTCTCCTGTCTACAGGATGAAAAATACTTTATTTCAGAATTGACTATAACCACTAGCCTTTCATCTCTAGAGACCAAAGTAAAAAATAAGCTTTGTGGTGTTAGATTAGTCAGTTGCACCCTCTTATCCCATGCAAGGGATAAAACACATACATGAATTTTGAATCAACTTAAAATGTGCCTCCTTTATTAAAAAACACACAAGGACATTTCATCTGACCTTCAGTTTTTGCACCAGCTAAGTCAGTCTCAGCATCCGTGGGCATGTCAGCACCTTTTAAATTTTAAATGGATTCAAAGGGTTTGTGTGCAAGCAGCTTTAGTTTGATGTTGATTTTGCGTCTTGTAGCTTAATCTATTGTTTTCTAGGTTAGCAGCATCCTGGTCGGTGTTACATACATATTAATTGTACGGTCATATATAAAATTGTATAATTTTCTGCACTTGTTCACATCACAGAACCATCACACAATTTGTCATATCTCTGTTCAAGAGAGATCTAGGACTGGAATACCGGAGGTATCACATGTCCGTATCAGGAGAACTTGATTAGTGCACTAATTCCTGCTATGCCTGGTTCACATTAATACCACTGATTCCCAACTTTCATGAGTACTAAATTCACTCACAAAATATCAAAATGATCCTACCACATATAAACAAGTATTATAAAATAATCATACAATGCAATTCCCTGCACTTTTTAAAATGAGACTGCATGTTATTTGATTCAGATTCTTAGACATACACAAACTTTTATACTCACTTTCATATCTTCTCACCTCATGTTTTCTCTGCCATTTTCAACTGTTACTGCTTTTCTCATTTTGAAGCTCTCTTAATCCTCCCTTCTTAAAACTTAGAATAGGGTGATACCAGACATTTTATTTTTAATATGATAAATGTTTGTATATTTCTTTTTGCTTTTAATGGAGAAGTAGTAAATATTAGGCCTGATCCCTCAGTACTTACACAAGCAAAACTTCCATGGACTTCAATGCAAGTTGTGTCTAAAAAAGGATTGCAGGACTAGGCCCATAAACTTATCTACATAAACTCTCCATCACTTTCATTTCGTCCATAGAAATCTGTCCAGATGCAGCAATAGCATTTGTCAGTTAATTTCCTGCTGCAAAGTAGAAAGGTGGAGCTCGGATAATGGGCCCCATTCTGATGTCACACCAACTCCATTCACTCTTGATTTACGTCAGTAAAATAATGCAGATCCTAGACCAATACTTTTAATGCATTGTGTCAAAAAAGCAGTTAGTACTCTCTCAGCAAAATGGAGAAAGAGATTTTAAAATATTTAAAGTCAAAGACATTTCCTAAAGACTTGCAAAGCTGGGGAGGGCTAAATATACCAAGCATGTCTCTTTCACATACAATTCCTGCTCATCTTACTTACACCAAACTCCAAATGAAACCAAATGGGAGTTTTCAATGAATAAGGTGAGCAAGATTTTGTCCCTGGCATCAGAACAGCTGGTAAAATAACATACTACCACATGAGACATCCTAGTTCAGAAATTGCATTAGAACTCTCATAGTCGAGACAGCAGGATCTGAAAGCATCACAGAGATGGTTTCCAGAGTCTCTAATGGCACAGCCTGCGTCACTTTCCTAGTAGGTGGCTGTAGAATGTTATTGCAGCCCAGTGGAGGTTGTTCCCCTCCTAATCAGAGTTTATGGAGCCCGTGTGCAGCTACTATAAAGCAGCAGAATAGGATTATATGGGAGGGGAGGGGGGCACTTAATGATGCAAGGACGGGTAAAAAAAAAATTTTTTTTAATCAAGCGGCATGTTCTAAAACAAGATCGGAGTCCTTAGTCACTGCTCTTGGGGATGCCTGGGCTGGGAGTCAGCTGGACTGAGAAACAGTCCAAGCCTGAATGTCTGGGACCCATCTGATGTAAAAAGAGACTCTCTGTGGTGGTAACAGGAGACCTCTAATTCCACTACCACAATAAACTTTAATATGCATTTTGTTTATTAATTTAATTAAGAATCCCTTTCATTTCTTGCCATTGATATCTCTGAAACACATCTCACTTAATGATCTACTTGCAAATGTTCTCAGAGAAAAGAGTTACACTGTTATTTCTACTGCCACTGCTAATAAATTAACAGAATGGGGATGTGTCATAAAATTGATAATTAGCATTATCGTATATGCAACCTTGAACAATAAGCTTTTTAACTAGTTTATTATATTCCTGTTTCCTTTTCAAACCAAGTTGACATCTAATTGCCAATATTTTATCCATAAGTCAAATATCTTAAGTCTCAGTCTCGATTGACATCTTATTTTAGCTTAAAATTCAGTATTAATACAAGAAAGACATTACACGTAACCACAGTTTTCACACACACTTATCAACATTCTTTTATATAAATATATTTTCGCAAACCAATTCTTCTTCTTCCTACTATTTATATTCTTCCTAGAAATTCTTTGTATTTTCTGAAGGCACAATATCTAGATAAGCAATGTAAAATGTGCTTCCCACAGAAAAGACTGTGGTCTCAAATCAGAAAACTGTGTGGCAAGAAATTGTTTGCTTAAACCTCAACATTCAAAACAGATCTTTTAACAGTGTTGGAGAATAACGACACCAGCCTTAAATAAAGTCCTTGCTGGTACCTGCAGTTATCATATGACAGAAGTGAGAGTAGTAACATCTCCTACTTTTATCACATTTAACAATGGGCTTGATCCTCCAAGCAAAACTCTCAGCAACTGAGAGCGTTTACACACAGTGAAGATCCAGCCAATAGTCTCTCGGAGTCAAAGGGTAGTTTTGCCTCGCTAAGGACTGCAGGATCAGCCCAACATAGCAACAAACCAAAACCTGTATGTTCCTACATACCAGATACACACACACACACACACACACACACACACACACACACACACACACACATTTAGATGACAGAAAATGAATAGTTCTATACTATTCACATTGAAACTCCAGCTTTATTCTATGTTTTCATTTATACCATCTGACAACAAGCATGCCAGAAGTATGCTTCAAGTATTTTATCTATCCATTGCAGTTGTTTGCACTACAATATATATAGATGTTTATTTAGTTTGCACACATGCAAACCTTTTCATTATTATAAAATGTTCATTTAAATACTGTACTTTTTTTTTTTTAAGACCACATGTAGAACCATTTGTTCTACTTAACAGTGACTCCTTGACACGCGTTTCAAGACAACAATATTGTTGTAATGGCAAATCTTATGAATATATTATAGTGGCACTTATATTTAAAAAGTTACATTTTACTTTTTTTTTAAACAATTAATATTTAAAGAGAGATCTCTCTTGGCTATGTGCATATGGCCACAAAACCTTCACAGCATTTATGGGATTTGTACTTGTTTATAAGAAAGCAGCTTCTAAACAGGAGATAACATGGAGAAAGTTGCACTCCAGCCCCCGAGCCCAATAAAAAGTATTTGTTACTATCAAATGTGCATCTGAAGCAAGTACTTTTTCAAGCTGTATGTAAGCGATGTGTGTGATTCCCAGACAATCGAGGTAATTATAAAAATGAATATCATTTATTGTTTTCTTTATTTAGATCACATTTGAATATTTACTTTTAATAGAAAAACCCAATTTGCAATATTATGTTTCCACTGCAACCCATCCCCACCGAGACAGATGTCTCAGAAATTGCACAAGTCTTTCATTATCACAGTCACAAGAAGTCCGTAAACAAGATTTTGGTACTGAATCTCACCTGGGGTATAAGAGAGGAAAGGGCTTTACAAATACCATCAATCCTACTTTTTTTTTTAAATTGCATATACCCCAGCAATGCAAAAATGTCAACCCACAAATGGTCTTTGGAGGAATGCCTGGATTCCTGATGAATGCATTTGTAAGGAATACCAGATGTTTTTTTCCTCACTCCCTCTTTCTCTCAAGCAAACAAGACTGTTTTCAAAGCTGCTCAGTGGCTAGCTGTCCCTTTGGAAAGGATGCTTGTTGGCATCCTCTGTGCCCCCTTCACAGCCTTGGCTTCCTGAGCAATGTTTTGCTTAGGTCCTTCACCTCTTCGGGGCTGTTGACTCTCTCGTAGCCCAGGACGGCCATGGTCTGGTGGCAATACTCCTCAATCTGCTTGATCTGCTGGAAGCTCAATGCTGTCCTCCAGGCGCTCACTGCCTGGGTGGCATTCCTGGCAGACACCACAAAGGGCTTGGAGGAGTAGCCGGGCCCGCTGGTCATGTTGAGGGCGAACTTCTCCATCTCCGGGCTCACCACCAGATTGACAAAGCCATACACCTGCCGCACAGTCTTGATGGGATCCACCACCAGGTCCTCGTAGCGGACAACCAGATAGTTGTTCTTGAGCCAGTTGGGTGGACGCAGGGCAGTCTGCAGGGTCTTGGCCATGCTGCTGCAGATCACCTCCATGGCCCCCAACGCGTGGTAATCTGAGCCACCTCCCCCCTCCTTCTTGCTGTTCAGCTTGTGGCTGGCATCTAGGAGGGGCATGCGGTGGATGCGGGGGTCCCGGCTCCTCACCACCTGCAGGCTCTCCCGGATCAGGCCATGTCGGGATTTGATCCTGGAGCTGGCCACCGCCCGGGGGTCCCGGACCAGGTGGATAACTTTGAGCTGCAGGGCCGGGTCCTGCATGAGGGGGGCCAGCACGGCCAGGTCGAAGACGCGCACGCCCTTGATGACCAGGGTGTGGTACTTGTGGCACTCGTCCTGCAAGAGGCTGAGCCGCTGCGGGGGGCACTTCTTGCAGACCTTGTCGTCCACCATGCCCACCACCTCCTTGCGGTAGGCCGGGCAGAGGGGCGACGAGCAGATCACCTTGTTGGTGGCCGCCCCGAAGATGCCCAACGTGGTGAGGTTCTTGCCGGCCCCGGCCGTGTTGTAGAGCTGGAAGACGGCCAGGTCGCAGCGGTAGAGGGAGCTGAGCATGTCCCGGGCCGCCCCCTGCAGGGAGACGGCGTCCCCCGGGTACAGCTTCTGCCACACGTGCCACACCGGCTCGTAGAGAAAGAAGACCTCGGGGTTCTGGTTGAAGAGCTCCCCGAAGAAGGACGAGCCCGAGCGCCAGGTGGTGAAGACATAGACCAGCTGGCGCTGGCGGGGCGGCGGCGCGGGGGGCCGGTAGAGGGAGCGGATGTCCGAGCGGGGCTGGAAGTGGGGCTGCTGCGGGGAGGAAGGGGCGCGCCGGGCCGGGGGGGGCTCGTTGCATTGCTGGGGCTCCTTGTGCCACTTGTAGTCCAGCAGGTTGAGCATGGTGAGCAGCAGCAGCAGCACGTAGCCCAGGCACAGCACCAGCGCCTTCCTGCGGAAGACTTTCATGCTGAGAAGCGCCGGGGGCCAGGGCAGCAGCAGCAGCACTGCAGGGGCAGGAGCGGCTGGTGGCCAGCGCCAGCCGTGGCTCATCACATCACGCGGAGCGCAGGTCCGGGGGGGCTGCCCACATGCCCCCAGCAGAGAGCCCTTCCCGCGGCGGATCGGGCATTTCGCACGCCCCGGGGGTGGGGAAGCCCAGTCCCGGCAGCCGGCCGCTCTGCTCCCTGCCTGGCGGGGCTGCGCCCTCGTTACTAGCCCGTGCTCCAGCCTAGTGCCAGCGGGTCTCACCAGCTGCCGGCTCACAGCAACTTTCGTTTCTTTCTTCCTTTCATAGCCGCAGCTGGCAGGCTGGGGGCCGGGGGAAGCAGCAGCGATCTCCCCCCTTGGCCGATGCACCCTGGAGCCGGGCTCTGCAGCCCGCCCGGCTAGCGCGCGGCGCTCCGCTGGCCCATCGCGGCGGCAGCGGGAGTTTCCGTTCCGCAGCCCAGCGGCGGGGACGCAGCCGGGGGACGGGAAGGGGGGAACTTTAGGGTGCTGCTGAGCTGCCGATCGCTCCGAAAGTGCATCTCGCCTCCCGCGCAGCGGCGGCGGCTCCTCCTGGGTGGCTGCGGCGAGACGCGCTCCGTCCCCCGCTCGCCGCCTCTCTGGCGCGGGGGGTTATAGACCGGATGCGGGGAGCAGCGAGCGCGAGGCAAAGGGGTCGCGGGGGGCTATTTCGCCGGCTTCCCTCCGCATCGGTCAGAAACGCCTTTGCGATCGCCGGCCCGGTCTGTACCAGCTCCGGCGGGTGACCCCGCAGCAGCCCCGGCGCTCGGCAGTCACCCCCCCGGCCCCCCGGGCTCCATTGCAAGCCCAGCTGTCCGAGAGAGAGACTTGGAGCACGAGCTGCTTTCCGCACTCCCGGCTCCCGGCACAGCAAAACGGAGCCGCCCGCCCGCCTATTGAACGGGATGCGGAGCGCTAGCCTGAAACGCACGCGGCCCCGCCTCCCCTCCGATCGCGCTCCGCTATTGGACGCTGCAGCCATCAGTCCTCTCGCTTTCTCCGCCCCGATCGCCCGGCTCTGCAATGGTTGCTCTCGCTGCGGCTGGGGAGAGCGGCAGCAGCCGCGCTAGGAGCGCGCTCTTGTGCAGCGCAGCGCACCCGCGCAATGGCCGGCTTGGGTCCAACACCTCCTCCTGGGAGAGTTGAAGGGAAAGTTTTCGAAACAGCCCCTACCTTGGCTGCCCTGAGAAAAAAGGCTCAGGTAGGTGCTGGAGCTAGGCACCCCTTGGGGAGGCTCATCATTAGGGCCCTACCAAATTCATGGCCATGAAAAACGCATCATGGACCATGAAATCTGGGCTCCCCCCATGAAATCTGGTCTTTTGGGTGCTTTTACCGTGTACTAGACAGATTTCACAGGGGAAACCAGCATTTATCAAACTGGGGGTCCTGACCCAAAAGGGAGTTGCAGAGGGGGTTGCAAGGTTTTTTTAGGGGGATCATATTTCCACCCAGTTCCGCCCCCTCCACCAAGCATGCTGCACCCTCGCTCCTCTCCCACCCCCCCCCAGTGCTTCCTGAGGCTGCAAAACATCTGATCCGCGGCAGGCAGGTGGGAGGTGCTGGGAGGGAGGTGCTGATCGGCGGGGCTCACCAGCGGGCAGGAGGCGCTGGGGGAAGGGAGAGGTTCTGGTATGGGGGCTCCTACTCACACACCCCTGCTTGTTTCCCCATTTGCCTCCTCACCCCACCCACCCGCCTCCCACTTTACCTCCCCGCCTACGGGACCCCCAAAGTGCAGTGCCCAGGGTGGTCACTCCAATTCACCGTACCGAAGGGACGGCTCTGGGTCACCCTACACAAGTGAAAACTGAAAACAAAACTCAGATGACAAAAATTACACAAAAACATAAATTGTCCAAGCTCCCGTGTCCACGTTCACCATTAAGTTTGCGAACCACAGCAAGCCTGGCCCAGGTTTTGGGCTTTTACACTTCTCTCTCTCTCTCTCTCTCTTCTTGGCCTTCTACGCTTTCCTTGTTTCTGACCTGATCTAAATACACAACATTTAAATTATGTTAGGGAAGTTAAGACCATTTAGAAAAGCATCTAAGCCAGGGTGTATGTCCAGTCTACAACTTACTTATTTACAGTTGTGTTTAAGAATCCTTTTTGAAGGGTTTATCTTAAACACAGTTTAGTATGAACTCATTTATTTTTCTTTTTGGATGTGTTTCACCAAGCCTAATTCACCCAAGAATTTTAGGTATCCAGTAGGACTTTGCTTCCTGAAGTGTGTTATTTAAATAGGGCCAGTATGTCACACCCCAATGGCCCCCTCCCTCAGGGAGTCCCCAGGGAAGGCAGATCAGCATTGTATGTGGCTAACGCTGTTGCAAGCATCGCAAAGCATTTTGGGGAGGGTCAAAGGTGTGTGAGTGGGGAATGGAAGATTCCTTTGCAGAAGTACGAAAGGCCAAGAGAGGGGGAGAAGAAAGAAGAAAGCAGAGAATGGGTTAACTCAGCCCTGCAGCTAGCAAGCTCAGTCCGAAAATAAGACGCTGGCCCTCGCCCAAGGACACTGCTCACAGCCGAGACTTGGCTGACAGCCGAAAAAGATGGGGACTTGAATGTGCCCGAGCGGCCGTGGTAAAAAAAGAACTAAGTGAGACACAGAGCTGCAAAGATAACAGCGAGACCAGTGAAGGCCAAAACAAAAAAGAAAACAGTCTCCGGAGCTGGGATGTTTTAGGAAAGGGAAAGAGACCACAGAAAGCGGTTTGGACTGGCACAAGGAGCACCAGGAACAGAGGTCGCAGAATGAAACACCCCCAAAGGAGCCCAGGACTTAAAACCTTCCTAAGAGCTGGAGCAATTCGGAGATTACAGCGGATCCCCCGGACGACCTGGGCCCAGGGCATGAACTCACGTCCACCCCTTCCCCTCTTCTTCTTATGTTACACCCAGGCCTGGCCAGCTTTAGGTAGTGCGTGTGTCAGTATAAAAGTTGGTTAGGGCTTGGGGCTCTAATGCTTTCTTTCTTCCCCTGAGTATCGTGAAAGTGTTCCCAGCACTCTCTGCTGTATTTTATTATTTTATTAATAAAGCTTTAAAATTTAAACACTTGGTGTTTTACGTCATCTCCTCCCCAAACGATCCTGTGGCATCAGCCTGATCACCTGATGCTCCAGGCAGATTGGTAACAAAAATCTGTCACAGTTTTGGTGGAGAATGCGGGCAATTATGGCTTAGCATTCTGGGAATGTGACATCACGTGTTATCTGGGATTGGGTGGTCCATCGCGACATGTGGAAGGTGGCTCCCTCCAATAACATGGCTAAGCGGTATGTGCTGTGCTAACTAAATCTATCACCACATATGGATTGCAGAGGGCAACACTTGGCAGCTGTGGCCTATAAAGCCCCCTGAAATGGTGTGTAAAAAAAAGGCAGTGCCAGGCCGCTTTTATGAGGTAGGTCAACGCATCTGCTGGGAAGGGATCGGAATATGCCCCCACTAAGGCCCATGTGTTTACCAATACCTCTGCATGTGTTTGAAGGACCACCTACCCCAGGGTGCCTCTCTACTTGCGGTTAAGATCACAAACACAAAATTTTTCAGTGCATTGGCCCGCCATTCTGCAACAGACTGTTAACGGTTCTAACTATGTTGTGTTTAATTTTTCATAAATAATACTCAATGTGTTTCTTCCATTGGCGCACACCCGAGAGCAACTTTTCATATTCCAGACAGATGCCTCTTCCTTCATGGTGTTAAAACACACATTTAACCTGGAGAGAAATGCCTTTGCCACAGCCATCCTGATGGGCCATCTATGTCAACAGAAAAATATGTTATGCTATGTTACTCAAAGCCAGAAGTCATTATTGGCTGGTGTATGCAATTGTTGCTGTTCTAACAATCTTGTGCATGCTGTATTGCTGTTTATGTAAAAGGCCAACAGTAACCCTTGCCGCTATACCAGGGGGAGGATAAAAACCTAAATGGTGACCCCTCCCAAC
The DNA here is from genome assembly GCA_003942145.1 of Platysternon megacephalum. NCBI lineage: Eukaryota > Metazoa > Chordata > Testudines > Platysternidae > Platysternon > Platysternon megacephalum. The sequence continues at coordinate 1,763,719 of QXTE01000238.1, read as the reverse complement.
AAAATGTTGATTCGGGGTCAAGGGGGAGAATGTCACACCCCAATGGCCCCCTCCCTCAGGGAGTCCACGGGGAAGGCAGATCAGCATTGTATGTGGCTAACGCTGTTGCAAGCATCGCACAGCATTTTGGGGAGGGTCAAAGGTGTGTGAGTGGGGAATGGAAGTGGGAAATGGAAGATTCCTTTGCAGGAGTATGAAAGGCCAAGAGAGGGGGAGAAGAAAGAAGAAAGCAGAGAACGGGTTAACTCAACACTGCAGCTAGCAACCTAAGTCCGAAAATAAGACGCTGGCCCCCGCCCAAGGACACTGCTCACAGCTGAAACTTGGCTGACCACAGAAAGCGGTTTGGACTGGCACAAGAAGCACCAGGAACAGAGGTCGCAGAATGAAACACCCCCAAAGGAGCCCAGGACTTAAAACCCTCCTAAGAGCTGTAGCAATTCGGAGATTACAGCGGATCCCCTGGACGACCTGGGCCCAGGGCAAGAACTCACGTCCACCCCTTCCCCTCCTCCTCTTCGTCTTACGTTACACCCAGGCCTGGCCAGCTTTAGGTAGTGCATGTGTGAGTATAAAAGTTGGTAAGGGCTTGGGGCTCTAATGCTTTCTTTCTTCCCCTGAGTAACGTGAAAGCGTTTCCAGCACTCTCTGCTGTATTTTATTATTTTATTAATGAAGCTTTAAAATTTAAATACTTGGTGTGTTACGTCATCTCCTCTCCAAATGATTTTGCGGCGTCAGCCTGATCACCTGAGACTCCAGGCAGATTGGTAACGAAAATCTGTCACAAGTTAATATATTTACTCAGGTTGACTAGCAACTTAAATAAACTGTTATGCCAGTTGATTTCAATGAGACTACTGAAGGCATGAGTTACTACTTAACATGAGTAATGTATCAGAATCTGGCATATAAAATGGGATGGGATGTACATTCTGCCTGGTAACAATTAATTAATAAGTCTCATCCAGTGCAGTTATACTAGACACTCAGGCGGAACCTTCAGCAGCCACAGGCTGTTATTTTTGGAGAGTTAGCCTTCCTAAAACTCAAAAATTACTCTCTCTTTTAAAAATAAATTTGACACACCAGCTGCTATAGACATTTGAAAACAAAAACATATTGATGATTCTCGCATGAGTTATATTACTGGCTTCCGTGGTGCTACTCACAGGAGTAAGGGTTCCAAAATCAGGCTTGGGCAGTTGTTTCAAGTCATAAGATTTATTTTCCCCCATTACTATTTTCATGGTCCACCCTAGAAACTCAGACCTGATTTACACTGGCTTTGTACTGGCATAACTATTTGTAAGGAATGCAGATTTTCCCCAAAATACTTATACCTAGTGTATACAGTCCTAGTGTATACACAGTTGTACTGGCATAAAGGTACCATGTGCTGGCCTAATTTATTGCTCTTCTTCTTTGGGAAAAAGCTATACCACTATTGCTGCATCCATACTAGGGGGGTTGTACCACTTGAACTGTACCAGTATAGTTAAAGCAGTATAACTTTTGTGTGGAGACAAGACATGACATAAAATGATTTCACATTGAAGGTGGTTCAGGAGCAACAGTTTGTAATAAGCCCATCCTGATTTTCCATTCAATTTAGCGCACAAATAACCTACCCTGCAAATCATCATCGGGTGGCATGAAATTTTGCAGCAAATGATCTTGAGACTTTCCCAAAACAGCTTTCATGTCTGGGGATTTCAAAGAATTCTTCACAAGGGAATTGTTTCACCAGCTCAGCAAAAGTGTCACTGACTTTGGAATGCACAGACCAGTCTGTCCCTAGAGCCAAGCCCACATTACTAACAGAATATATGGTGTAGGCTTTAGCATGACAATTCCACTTTTAAACAAACTGCTTGGAAATCTTTGTCAGCCTTCAGCTTCATAATCTTCACTATCATAGTCTCCCACTACTAATAGCATAGCGATGTCAAACAGCTTTGAGAGTAGGGCCTACTTTAGCTTCAGTTCTCCTAACATCTGCCTACATATTCTTTTAACCCTCATCATCAGAGTATTTTACACCTCCTACGTATTTATGGATTTATCCTCACAATACCCCAAAGAGGTAGGAAAGTAATATTACTTCCATTTTACAGCTGGAAAACTGAGAGACAAAGAGATTAAGATGTTGTATAGAACTGCAGTTTTTTGTTTGCTTGTTTTTGTAGTTGTTGTGTGTGTATATATAAGGTTGTGTTTTTTGGGGTTTTTTTTTGAAAAAGTAGTTCACACTGGTGCAGCTTCTCCAGAGGAATTTTGAAGGCAATATTCACTCTCACTCCGTCATTGATGCTTTGTTTTGTTGCCCTAAAGTGCTTTCTCTCAATCTGTGCTTCAGGAAGGACTAAGATACAGGTAAATAAAAACTTCCCCACACATCCTGGATAAAAACTGTCACACATGGGCTGCCACCAAACTCCATTACAGTCTTGAATGTCTGAAAATTAAGTAGATATTTCATCTGGCCTCTGCATGTATATGTAGTAGGAGTTTTCAACACATCACAGATCATCATGTATATTCAGTTCAAGTAATTTAGGAAGTGTTAACTCCATACAGACAATAAGGTCCAGGTCCTCTTCTTGCCCAGATCCCAAATACGCTTATGTTTCAGAAACACATTATGTTCTATAACAGCTCTAGGCATCATTCCAAAATTCCATTTAATTACATGTTCATTCTGTAAAGAAACACTTTTTTTATAGATTGAAGCAAACAGGAACCCTGGCACCTACTTCACCCCCACGAGCCTCTTTCCAGGCTATCCTCAAAGCATACAGCCAAAAACAGCAGCAGCTCAGTCTTCATGCTGTTTGGCAGCTTTTAGAACCTCAGCTTTCAATCCCCAATAGGAGAACTGTTATCTCTGAGGAGACCTGAATTCTGTTCCCAGCTCAGTCACTGGCATAAACCATTCCGTCACAGTATTTTCAGTTCTCAGTCTTTGTGTTCAGTTAAGAACAAGGAGTCTGGTGGCACCTTGAAGACTAACAGATTTATTTGGGCATAAGCTTTCGGGGGTAAAAAACCCACTTCTTCAGATGTAGTTCAGTTAATTACTAGTCAAGAAGTAAAGGTGGCACAATGAGACACTGAGGATGTTAAAACTAATGGTGAAAATGCCCTTGTAACAACATTAGAGAGACAAGGTGGGTGAGGTAATATCTTTTATTGAACAAACTTCTGTTGGTGAGAGACACTAGCCTTCAAGCTTACACAGAGCTCTTCTTCAGCTCTGGGTAACAACATGTCTATTATCAGGCACTCACCTTTTCACTGTCACTACTCTTTTTGTTGCCCTCCATCTCATTTTTTCGAAGTCCTGTTGTACTCTTTATCTCTTGGCTCCAGTCCTGTCCAGTCAAGTGCAGAATATTTCTGTGGAATTTTGGCTGGTACTCAGATGTCTCATTAGTTTTCAAAAGTAGCCTAATTTCCTTCCATAAATTTGTTTTCAGTCAGAGCATTATAAGAGATTCTACTTGCTCCAGAACACATGGTTCCAAGACTGAACATTCTTACATGCACCAAATCCATTGTCTTTGGCCACTCAAAATGTTTGGATGATCTGTCAATCTTTATATTTTTAATTGTCCATTTTTACACAAGAATGCTTTTAGGCTACTCTAGTGTTGCAGGGAAGTCTTCTCTTCAATGTATGTCCCACTAACAGCCCTGCATTCTAATGGCCCTGCATGATAAGTAAGGCTAAGATTTTGTCACAGATATGTTTAGTGAAAGTCACAGACAGGTCATGGGCAAAAAAGAAAAATTCACGGGAGCCATGACCTCTCCATGACTTTTACTAAAAATATCTGTGACAAAATGGGTATCTTTGGGTCCGCACACTGCCTGAAATGGGGCAGCTGCACAGGGGCTAGAAGTCGCCTGTAGCAGCTGGAGGCTGCAGGGTACCTCTACCATCTGCAGCTCTGGGGATCCCCTCACTGCCTGTGGGGGCAGGGAGCTGTGGAGTGCCCCTGCCTCCCGTATCAGCCGGGAGCTGCAAAGTACCCCCGTCTCCTGCAGCTCCAGGGGCCCGCGGTGGGCAGGAGCTTGGGGGTTCCCCTGCCACCGGAAGCTCCGGGGGCCCCCACCACCCTCAGTGACCAGGAGCTCGGGGGTTCCCCCAGTGACCGGGAGCTCTCGGGGTTTCCCTGCCTCCCACAGTGGCCGGGAGCTCAGGGGTACCCCGCCACCCATGGCGGCCATGAACGGTGTGGTATCCCACCGCCTGCAAAAGCTTGGAACTCCAGGGGCCGCCAGAGGTGGCAGGGGTACCCCGCAGCTCCCTGCCCCCGTGGGCGGCAGGGGACCCTGCAGCTCCTGACCACCGTAGGCTGAAGTCATGGAGGTCGCTGGAAGTCACGGATTCCATGACTTCCGCAACCTCTGTGACTAAATGGTAAGCCAGATGGCATACAGAGGTCTGACCACGCTCCTGGTTTTTTTCAGCAGTCATAACAATCTATGTCCCACCCTTTTTTGTTTTGCCATTTGCTTGGAGACACAGTAGCATGCTGGTGACATGTTGGACACACAAGTTGAGACAAACCTTATTGATTCATTAGTGCAATACTATGGACCCTTGTCTGTGACTGCAGCTGCTGCAGTTACTCCATGCATAATTAATTTAGATTTTGGGTACCTTATACAATAATTGATGTTGTGTTTGACAGTAGAAGTCTCTGGAAAGTTGGAGTAATAGTCAGTTTTTGTAAAGTCCTTTTCATAGCCATTGCAATGAATAAGGTAAATAAATCTTGAGCCTACATCTTTCAATAGGTATGCAGGTACTTCTCTTGCCACTGTTGACTCTTTGGTTGTATAGAGTAAAATAATATGTCCTTGTCCAGCATCTTCATTCATTCATTAGGAGTGTCTTTCAAATATTTCAGTTCCTAAATATCCTTGATGAACTCATTAGGGCCCTGGAGTTCCCAGAGCTGTGTTCTGTGAAACACTAGCTAGTATTCTGAAAAGAGCTAGCTGGTCACATGGCTCTGAATCACCTCTTCTCCAGATGCTAAATTGTATTAAAAAGAAGTTAAAATTACATTCATGTACACTCCTAATATTATTTTTCCAAGTAATCGAGTGGTGTGATTGCCACAGGATGTTATTGGATTGTCAGTAGGAGGGAGAATGGCCTATGCCAGGGGTAGGCAACCTATGGCACGGGTGCCGAAGGCGGCACGCGAGCTGATTTTCAGTGGCACTCACACTGCCCAGGTCCTGGCCACCGGTCCAGGGGGCTCTGCATTTTAATTTAATTTTAAATGAAGCTTCTTAAACATTTTAAAAACCTTATTTAATTTACATACAACAATAGTTTAGTTATATATTAGAGACTTATAGAAAGAGACCATCTAAAAACGTTAAAATGTATTACTGGCACGCGGAACCTTAAATTAGAGTGAATAAATGAAGACTCGGCACAGCACTTCTGAAAGGTTGCCGACCCCTAGCCTATGCAATCATGAGACAATAGGGAGGCTGGGTAATGACTAGTAGGTGAAGGGGTTTGGTCCATGAGACAGTCTCTCTCAAGATGTGGGATGTGTCTGAGAACCCTTGCTCTAGATTTTCATTTGTGATAGACACAAACGACAGGTCTGTCCACTTTTATAATAGTCCTACAAATGCTTGGCTATCTATAATGATTGGCATTTTTAGCATAAGCTCGTAGACCCCTTGTTTAGTAAATAACAGATACATCTTTTATCATAGTATCTTGGACTCTTTCTGCTGTGATTCCAGGTATGTTGTTGAGACAGGAAGTTTACAAAACCTTTGTAATACACTTTTCTAGGAACCTCTTTTCTCCAGATGTGTCACCAGCTGGCTAATAGTCAGCTTGTCAATAATCTTATACATATTTTAATTTGTTCACGTTTGACAGTCTGACAGAGTTTTTCCCTTCTAGCACCACAACAAGTCTGCAAACTTTTGTGGTCATGCTCAGCCTTCACACTCCTTTAATTTTACTTGCTTGACCAATATATGCTTTAAATGCAGCTCTTTATTTATAACTCTCGCTCTGTACTAGAGAGGAGCAAAAAAAAAAATCAAAATCAATAATTTATCCAGCAAATTTAACCTATTTTTCTGCTTATTGAATATTCACAAGCAGACAGATTTCCTCAAGTAGATTAATTATTCAGCAATATTCAATGAATTTTTTAACCCTGTGGATTGTTTATGAATGGTTTTCTCTCAGTATGTGATATGTGCTAGGTGTGAAATTCACCCCTGTGCTGAGGGCCTGCACATGTGCTCCTGTGTTCTCACTTAAGCCCTAAAGTTAGGCGCCTGCATCCATATTAAGGTACTTAGATAAGTGTCCTATTTTTTACAAGTGCTGTGCATACGCAGCAGCTGCCACTGAAGTCAAGAGCTGCCTGTTGGATGCTCTTCACTTTTCAAAATCAGGTAACTTATTTAGGTTCCTAAATAAGGACGTAGGAGCCTAACTTTAGACATCTGTTTTTTAAAATTCTGGCCTTTTGGGTCAAAGATCTGTGACAAAGGCATCAAATCTTTTGCCTTGTTGCTGTGTTCTATACATTCTACTCACATGTTGCACTTTTTTTTCCTGTGAACAGTAAGTAACAAACTTTTGGAAGATCTCATATATAATGGACACAAATCCTTCAGATTTTCCTTAGGCAAAAGCTCCATCAAAGGGAGTTATGCCTGAAACAGGAGTGAAGGATTAGTTCTGTGTCCTTTACTGATTTGTCTGTGCAATAAGCATAATCTATCAATTGCTTGTGATCCCAGCATTGTGAGAAGAAATGCTACTTTTATTGTGTCAGGCATTTAAACTGTACAAGCCTTTGTGAGGCACAGCAAAAACCTCTGCTAAAAACTTATTCATTCCTCCCACTCACCATGGCAGATTTCCTGTAGAGCAGTGTAAGAAGTTTTTAAAGGTGACCTGCCAAAAAAAGGGGAGGGGACAGAAAGTTGTGCCTTGTTTTTACTTCTTTATGACTTAATAGTCCTGAAAGGTTTGTCACACACTCCACCCATTCCTGCTTGTTTTTTGTTTGTTTGGTTTGTTTTACATTAGAAACAAGTTTTGTCTACTTGGAAATCACTATGGTGGTTGAAGAACTATGGGATTATATTACAAGATACTTGAAGTGAGCAATTGCGAAAGGAAAGAACTTTTACTCAGAATGTTAAAAATGCTCCATTTTTTCTTGTTAATTTTTATTTAACTTGAACAACTGAGCAACACTTGGGTGAAAAAAGAGCTTTTGTTAAAGATTCAACATCTTACTCCACTCATCAGTTAAAGTATGAGAAAGTTCTCAATCAGAGATCCTCCAACATGGCCTCCAGCAAAAGCAGGGAAGACCAAACTTGACATTCCTAATATTTCTTGGGTAAAAAGAAACAGAACCCCCCTTCCCCTTTTTAAAAATTTCCTCTACAGGTCACCACTAACTACTTTTTTTTGTAAATGTGTAGTTGCCTTTATTTACATTTTAGATTTTTGTCAGAATTCTTGGCACCACTTAAAAACCACTGAGATTCCCAGATGAAGATGCTTATAGACATGCAAAATGTTAATTATTATTGATTCTTAAAAATGTTAGAAATTCGTTGGAATAGCCAATTACCTAGAGCAATAGGAAGACTGATTATTATTAATCATTACTGTATTTAGTAGAAGGGGATCAGATCATGTTACATCATTTCTTTCTTGCAGTTCACTCTACAATACACTAAAACTTAACACTGCACACCCCTTCTGGTCTGTAAGTTGAGTTTGTAATGGACGGGAGGGAAAGGGTCTACCTTCCCTAACCCACCCAGAGCTCAGTCCTGTATTCTTGGCATACCCAAAACCCCTATTACCTTCAAAAGGAGTTTAGGGTGTCAATGAATGCAGGTTTGTAACAAAACTATCATTTAAATTTTTTTCTTTCTGCTTTATCTATCCAATACTTTTCTACATTAAATCATCTCCAGCCAGCTGCATAACCACCATTACTGTATAGAGACTGAAAATAGATTTTGTTATCTCTGCTGTTATTTTAGTGCTGCAGCTGTGTTTCTGGTTCAAAGAAGTGTTGGGTGAAATACTCCACCCTTCAGGCCAGATGTATATACAGCAACCTAGGTCTTAACTGTATTAAAATTTACCATCCTACGAAGGATACATTTGCTTATTATGATATTAGAAGAACCCATCTTCTTTTTATTCCTGTTAATGTATTTTAGAGATGTAGCATTTTAGTGGAAAACTACAAGAGAAGCATTCTCATGGTATTTTATGAGGAAGTCTCCAAACAAACCTCTTTCGCAGGATATATTGCTGAGATTTAAGCAAGTGTTACATTCTATTCCACATAAAGTACTATCACAAATGAAGGGAAGATGGCTAATATCCAAGGCTATGATTTTGTCACGGAGTTCGCGGAAGTCACGGAATCTGAGACCTGCAGGGTCCTGCCGACTCCTGCAGCGGCAAGGAGCTGTGAGGTAACCTCCTTGCCTGAGGCAGCTGAGCCTCCAAGCCACCATGGGCAGCTGGGGGATCCCCGCAGCTACTTGTTGCAGCTGGTGACGGGGGATCCCCGCAGCTCCCCAGCCACCACCATGGGGGAACCGCACAACTCCCCACCTCTGCCAGGGGGTCCCTCTCAGCCCCCAGCCACCATGAGGGGTAAGGAGATCCCCACAGCTCCCTGCCACCATGGGGGGAAGGGGATCCCCCCAGCTGCCTCAGCGGGGCAACTTCTGGCCACCAGGGGCAGCAGGGGAACCCCAGCAGTTCCCCACTGCTGGGGGGGGCAGGGGGACCCTGCAGCTCCCAGCCACCCCACAGCTGCCCAGCTCCTTCCCATTTTAGGATATTTTTAGTAAAAGTCAGGGACAGGTCACAGGCTTCTGTGAATTTTTCTTTATTGGACGTGACCTGTCCCTGACTTTTTCTAAAAATATCCATGACAAAATCTTAGCCTTATTGTCTTGTATATCAAGAGGGGAGGAAAGAGTTAAAGTGTATTCAAGTATTATTGTTATGTAATATTTGATTTGCTCTGACAATGTGTTTGGTACGTACAAGTTAGAAGGATAAAGACAATCTATGCCCTAAGGAGTTTTAATCATTCTTTTCCCTTTAGTAAAGAAAATATCTATGCATGACTTTTCCTTTCAACTCTTTCTTCCTCAGTTACAGAAAATACAATACAAGTTGTGGAGAAACAAATAGTCAATAATATTAACATGCCTGTTCGAGCCAGGACAATTTTTTGGTTCTCCCTCTTGTAAATTGAGAATTGATATTACTCAATTTGTCAGAATTGGATTGCAGAGGTTCTGTTAGAAAACACTGCTCTTTTCCAGTCTCTGAACATTCTTTTGTTAATTAGATTTATTATCCACAAAGTATTAGTCCTAATGAAGCTAACAAAAGCCCTTTCTGGAGCAGTTTATTTTTTGGATCTCAAAAGTCAGGAAATTCTAAACACATACACCAGTTCATAGAATCAATCAATAAACTCAAAATTCTGGCACCTGGCTCATATGTACTACATTTCATTAAGTAAAAAGTAATAAAACAAAAACACACAACATAGAATTAAACAACAGTGATGGGGCTGAGTGGCCCCCCACTGGTACCGCAGGGGTTAACCCTTCCTTCCTAGCAGAGGAAGCCCCGCCCTGGAAGCTCTGCTGGGCATGCTCCAACTGGAGAACAGGTATAAAAGCCTGCAGAGCTGCTCAGTCTGGGCTGACCACTGGAGGGGAAGGAGGCATTCCACCACCTCCCAAGGAGGGACAACCTGCGCACCAGGATCCAGAAGCCAGCCAAGCCGGGATGCACCCTGATGCCCAGACGGAGTACATCACAGGAGGGGAACAGACAGGAGGACCCCCCAAAGTGGAGAACCCGGCGTTTATGATAGGAAGTGACCCAGGGGAACTTTAGAGGCAAACAGTGTTAGAGCCACATAGATGCTTGGCATGTTGCGGGCGGATCCCCACCGAGCTGGTGGCAAGCGGAACTTGCCACTACCAGGGCCCTGGGTCGGGACCCGGTGGAGAGGGTGGGCCCAGGTCCCCCTACCACCACCGCCACACCATGGGAATCCTATGGACTCTGGCTACTAGGCCACACTACCCTGCTTGCAAGGGGGATTGTATGGACTCTGGCCATTAGGCCGCACTGCCTCAACACGGGGAGTGATTTATATGGACCCTGGCCATTGGACCACACTGCCCTGACACTTGGGGCGAGTTACCCGGACTCTGGCTGCTAGGCCCACTACCCTGACCAAGGGGTGATTGTGGGAAAGGAGGCCATTAGGCCGCAACTGGCCACACAAAGAGAGATGGGCACGTGAACTTGGTAGTGGTAAGGTTCTGACACCCCATCCCACTCCTGCCACAGAGGGGCGGGGTGGTGCAGTGCCAGGCCCACCACAACAACTAAATAAACTGACAAGACATTGGGAATGCAGACTGTCATACTGCCCCGATCATCCCATTCTTTCTGCAGGGAAACTGGAAATTAACAGAATTCCCAACTGATCATCCCTTTGTGGAGGTTGGATTTGGCTGTTCCTCTCCCCAAAGTGAAACAGTTGGGGGCATGGCTTCTGGAGGCCATTGCAGACATTGTAGGGCAGCACAGTTCCTGGGCCTCCTGTGGGTTTCAGTATGGGCATCAGTATCAGATCTGCCTTTGACAATGTGAGGGCTGCCGTGATTGCCAAGGATTAAGACCAGGGCCATCCTTACCCATATGCAAACTATGCAGCTGCGTGGCACCAGGAAATTTGGGGCACCAAATTGCCCCAAATTTCCTGGTGCCCTACGCAGCTGCATGCTGCTCCAGCAGCCAGCCCAATCCCCTAGCTGGCTGAGCTGGCCAGGAAAGCTGCCCCCGCTCCATGCCACTCCACCCCTTCCCCATAGCCTCCACCCCTGCCCTCCCTCTTCCTACCCCTGCTCCGTCCAAGCCCCGCCCCCACTCCACCCCTTCCCCTGAGCTACGTCCCGGGGGACTGCAGCAGGGATCCAGGCATGCCCTGCACTTACCAGGTGGTGAGAAGTGGAGCGACCCAGACCCAGCCCGCTCCGTGCCGCTGGTGAGTGCTGGGGGGCAGTTATCCCCTGCCCCCCAAGTCCCAAGGCTGGGAGCCAAGGGAGCAGAGCAGAGTGGGCTGGGACTGGGTCACTCCACTTCCCGCCGCCCCATGAGTGTGGGCTCGGGCCCACCCTGCAATCACCGGGCGGCAGGAAGTGGAGCAACCCGGCCCCAACCCGCTCCGCCGGCTTGTGCTGTGGGGTGGTTCCCCCTGCCTCCCAAGCCTGCTCCTGCCCCCCCACAGACCTTGGGCGCAGCCCCCCCCCCACCATGGGGGGGTTGCGTAGGGCACCACTATGTCTAGGGATGGCCTAGATTAAGCCACTTCCCTTAAGACAATAAGACACTTATTGTTTGTGTGAAACAATACAAGTGTAACCGTTACAGTTTCCCTGGAACAGGTTATCAGTGGCAGCAATGACTAAAATGTCACAGCTGCTTTTCAAATTTAAATAGCTTCTTTCTTTAAAAAAGCCGAAAGTTAATAGCAAAGCACTAAATATGCCAGCAAAATCTCCATTTTTATAAAAAAAGGCAAATTTTTAGCTAGAAGTACAGTATTTGAAGCCCATTCTAGAGAATTAATTGGCATCTAGTTGACAACATATGCAGGGTTTCAATCTGATGCAAATTAAAACTACTGAACTATAAACCTTAGAGAACATAGTTTCAAAAGTATCCCTCCTTTTTCATTATAAACACCCTGCAGTGCATAAATATACCCTGTATATAACTCAATTCCTTTATTCATGGTCCCAATCCTTGCACAACAAAAACTCCCATTGATATCAGATGTGTAAAGTTAGGAGCAAAAGAAAAAATAAATTAGATGCATAAGAGCTTCCTTAGATTCGTATGTAGGATGAAATTACTTTCATCCATGTAAAGTCCAAATAATTATTTTTGGAAAAGGTTTGTGATACCATGAATTAGGCAATATTAAGTCTTCAGTAGTTATATGAATACCTAATAAAGTGTGGATGTATGATATGAAATATTGTCCTCATACTAATATTGTACTGCAGCATTAATGAAATAAAGGACAAGAGTCAGTTTGACACTATAGGAAGCTAAAACAATTCCTAACAGTGAAAAACATTAAAATTAGGGCTGTCAAGCTATTAAAAAAATTGTGATTAATCACGCGATTAATCACACTGTTAAAGAATAATAGAATACCATTTATTTAAATGTTTTTGGATGTTTTCAACATTTTCAAATATATTGATTTCAATTACCACACAATTACCATACAAAGTGTACAGTGCTCACTTTACATATATTTGCACAGTAAAAAATAGTATTTTTCAATTCACCTAATACAAATAATGTAGTGTAATCTCTTTATAATGAAAGTTGAACTTACAAATGTGGAATTATGTACAAAAATATAACTGCACTCAAAAATAAAACATTGTAAAACTTTAGAGCCTACAAGTCCACTCAGTCCTACTTCTTGTTCAGCCAGTCAGTCAGACAAACAAGTTTGTTTACATTTTCAGGAGATAATGGTGCCCACTTCTTGTTTACAATGTCACCTGAAAGTGACAACAGGTGTTTGCGTGGCACTGTTGTAGCCGGCGTCACAAGATATTTACATGCCAGATGCACTAAAGATTCATACGTCCCTTCATGCTTCAACCAAACTTCCAGAGGACATGCGTCCATGCTGATGATGGGTTCTGCTCAATAGCGATCCAAAGCAGTGCAGACCAATGCATATTCATTATCATCTGAATCAGATGCTAACAGCAGAAGGTTGATTTTCTTTTTTGGTGGTTCAGTTCTATAGTTTCTGCATCTGAGTGTTGCTCTTTTAAGACTTCTGAAAACATGCTCCACACCTCATCCCTCTCAGATTTTGGAAGGCACTTCAGATTCTTAAACCTTAGGTGGAGTGCTGTAAATCTCACATTGGTATCTTCTTTGAGTTTTGTCAAATCTGCAGTGAAAGTGTTTTTAAAACAAACCACATATGCTGGGTCATCATCCGAGATTGCTATAACATGAAACATATGGCAGAATGTGGGCAAAATAGAGCAGGAGACATACAATTCTCCCACAAGGAGTTCAGTCACAAATTTAATTAACGCATTTTTTTTAAATGAGCATCAGCAGCATAGAAGCTTGTCCTCTGGAATGGTGGCCGAAGCATGAAGGGGCATACAGATGTTTAGCATATCTGGCACTTAAATACCTTGCAATGCTGGCTACAAAAGTGCCATGTGAACGGGTGTTCTCACTTTCAGGTGATATTGTAAATAAGAAGCGGGCAGCATTATGGCCCATAAATGTAAACAAACTTATTTGTCTTAGCAATTGGCTGAACAAGAAGTAGGACTGAGTGGACTTGTAGGCTCTGAAGTTTTACATTGCACTCAAAAAACAAAACAGTTATGTAACAAAAAAAAATCTACATTTGTAAGTTGCACTTTCACAACAAAGATTGCACCACAGCAGTGGTTCTCAAAGCTGGTCCGCCACTTGTTCAGGGAAAGCCCCTGGCTGGCCGGGCTGGTTTGTTTACCTGCCGCATCCGTAGGTTCGGCCGATTGCGGCTCCCACTAGGCGTGGTTTGCCACTCCAGGCCAATGGGGGCGGTGGGAAGCGGCGGCCAGCACATCCCTTGGCCCGTGCCGCTTCCCACAGCCCGCATTGGCCTGGAGCGGCGAACCATGGCCAGTGGGAGCCGCTGTCGGCCGAACCTGTGAATGCGGCAGGTAAACAAACCGACCCGGCCCACCAGGGGCTTTCCCTGAACAAGCGGCGGACCAGCTTTGAGAACCACTGCACTACAGTACTTGTATGAGGTGAATTGAAAAATACTGTTTGTTTATCATTTTTATAGTGCAAATATTTGTAATAAAATATAAAGTGAGCATTATACACTTTGTATTCTGTGTTTTGAAATCAACATATTTGAAAATGTAGAAAAACATCCAAAAATATAATAAATTTCAATTGGTATTCTATTGTTTAACAGTCCAATTAATCACGATTAATTTTTTTAATTGCGATAAATTTTTTCTGAGTTAATCATGTGAATTAACTGCAAGTAATCAACAGCCCTAATTAAAATATAAGGGAGTTAAAAAGAAAAAGGATTTTTTTTATTTCACTTGTTTTACGACAGGCATTAATTTTATCAGAAACTGCAGAACCATCTCCAATTCGTGTATAATTTAAAAACTAAATAGCAAATTAAAACAAACAAACATGAACTTTCCAAGGGTGATGGCATTCAAAATGACATTACTAATCAGGAAAATTAAATGTTAAAGTTCTAGTTGGCTTCTATGCTTCCCTGCTTGTACCAAATGGTATCATCCCTCTGCCTGGAATGATAAATGTAAAAATACTTCCAGTGACATTATCTCAAGACTACAGTTAAGGCATAGCTAGGAATGGATGGGCCTAAGTGATAGTTTGATTTGGCCTATGCACACACATTGCAGAATGGAGGACTTTGTTTTTAAAACAAGAGATATATATAATCTTCTTTGCATGCAAGTGGAATTGTACACCCATGCAAACAGCTAGTGAAGTCAGTGGGGCTCTGTGCAGGTTCTGTCTATATCCTTGTGGAACAAGTTGTAGGGCTGGGACATAATGCAACTGGATACTAGTGAATACTTCAGAATAAACTTAAAAGAGAGAGTCAACTTTCAATTAATGATATGCAACCTTGGGATTATTTTGTTTGTTGTTTTTTTAATTGTCAACACATTGGCTATAAACCAAGTTTGTTGCTGAATTTGGGGCTCCGTCATGTAAAACACATTGTTTAGAGCAGGGGTAGGCAACCTATGGCATGTGTGCCAAAGGCGGCACGCGAGCTGATTTTCAGTGGCACTCACACTGCCTGGGTCCTGGCCACCGGTCCGAGGGGCTCTGCGTTTTAATTTCATTTTAAATGAAGCTTATTAAACATTTTAAAACCTTATTTACTTTACATACAACAATAGCTTAGTTAAAGATTATAGACTTATAGAAAGAGACCTTCTAAAAACATTAAAATGTATTATTGGCACACGAAACCTTAAATTAGAGTGAATAAATGAAGACTCGGCACACCACTTCTGAAAGGTTGCCGTCCCCTGGTTTAGAGCTATACAAAATATGGGCAAAGCCTTTTCTTGGGAGCCATGGATTCCATGATTTATTTTCTTTCTTTCAATACATAATTTTTGACATTTGGTGATTTTGGATAGTGAGTAGGGGGGTTTGATGGGAAACAGATAAACAAACATCACTGAGAACTACAAGACCTTGGATTGCATGGGAGGCTAACAGAGAACAGCAATTCAGTAACAACATTGCAGCAATGCAAAGAATCAGAGCCATGGACTTGCAGCAAGAACTTTAATTCCACATAGGAAACACAAGGTTCATCTTCCCCCTCCCAAGTTTAAAAATATTTTAGAATGTGGGAAGCCTGATTTATGATTGATTGATTGATCAATACGAATGGTTGATTCCCAAGTGTCACAACCTGTGTTCAAAATCATTGTCAGACCATATGCATTGTTCTTGCTGTTTGCACTTCAAGTAGAAGAAATGTATAGGCTATTGTAGGTATAAAACTAAAGATAACTGTGATTTGACATCTGTTTTTAACTATAGTTCTATGGACCAGATTCTCAAATGGTATAAAATGTCATAGCTCCATTGGCTTCAAAAAAGCTATGACAATTTACACCAATGGGGGATCTGGCCCCATGATCTTGACCTTTTTACTCAGGCTTTACCCTGACTTTTCTGCAAAAAGTGCTATGATAAAATTACTGCCTTAGATGCTGAGTCAGGAAAACATCCCTGTCACATTGTCTGGAATACTTCATGACTGAGAGTGCCAGCCTCAGGACAGACTGTCGAAAAAGTCGGACAGACACCCCAAACTGGTGGTTTGTCCTGTAATTAGATTTCACCAACCTAGTAACAAATGTGAACTCCTGAAGCACTATAACAGTCTTACCAAGAAATAATAGACAGTCCACTTGGATATTCCAGTCTATCTTGCCACCCAGCAAGCTGGACTTATTAATAGTTGATTGCCATACACAAAAGATCTCCAAAGATTCAGGTTGCTTCCAGTCCCAATAGACTTACCCCAAGTCAATTTGTACCTCAGATCTCACACCAAAGACATCGCTTGTAGCCAATCCTATAGTAAGCTAACTAAGGATTTATTAACTAGGGAAAAGAAATGAGAGAGTTATTTACAGGTTAAAGCAGGCAACATATATACACAAATGAGTTATAGCCTATGGTTCCAAAAGGTGACAGAGTTGTAGCAATCTGTCAGCACTGAATGTCTTTTAGGGCTAACCCAGGTTGACCCTCACGGTCTCGGCTTCTGTTTTGTAGCTCCAGCCCTGTGAGAGTCCAAACAGCCAAAAAGATCCAATTTCTCCTTGTCAGGGAGTTTTATCTCACCCACCCCAAACCCCAAACTGATGAGTTCATGAGTAGGTGTCTCTTTCCTGGAGGGAGTTAGGAATGCAGTCAATAGGAGTTCTATCCTTTGAAGCTACACAATACCTCATTTGCCTTCAATGGGGCATCTTGTATGCAGGACGAGATCTTTTCCTTAACTGATGCTTCTTTTCCTGTTTGAGAAGTTACAGTATTACATACGTTTACAATGCAAACATTCAATATAACTTTATACCATGGGCTACAGAGGTTACAAGTGAGATCAATACATGCAGCATCCTACAAGCATTTCATAAAGTTTAAACACAAAATACATTCTTATCAACTTCACATCTAATATCTATTTTGATAATGCTAACTCACAGGTAAGCAAGACTGGTTTCCAGCTATGCATCTGTCAGTGTTCAGTGAGGTTTGGGGCCTTGGCATGAGCTGGCACCTAATCTGCCAGCATCACAATCCCTATTTAGGAAAACACTTAAGCATAGTCTTAACTTTTAACATGTGCTTCAATCTCATTGAATTCAGTTGAAATGGGATTAACTTTAAGACCATGTTTAAGTACATTCCTGAATCAAGGCCTTAACAAATGGATATTTTATACATTTTCAAATAATATTTTAAGCAAGATATATGCAGCTCTCTTTTTACATCCCAATCATGCCAGTTGTTCTAGCCATGCAGAGTGCCACTGTGTAGCTGAGGCCTGGCCTGTTATGAGTAATTAACACATGGAGGCCTCATTTTTTGGAATATAGAATTAGGGAAATGAATCATCAGGTTGAAAATGGAATGTTTGTGCTAAATAAAATAAGTAAATAGGTCAGTAGGCTAAGGAGACAGAATGTCTGAGCCAACTAAGATAAGAGGGAGAATGTCCAGGGAACTATTTACTATGAACTAGATAACAAGGGACAAAATAAATTAGGAATGGAGAGATGAGATAAAGAGAAAGTTGAACCATGGTCATTGCCTGGACAGTGCATGCTGCACAGGGATTGGTTCCTGAAAAGTAACCAAGCCAATCCAAAACCTGTGATGCAATGTATAGTAAATACGAGATGTGTAATGTATATAAAGGGCGAGGGTTTCTGAGTAACTTTGGAGCTGTGATGTACCCTGCATCCATCCCCCCGTGTTTGAGTCTGATTAACTCAGTGTTGCACTGCTTTATGCCAAGTAAAGATACCTGAGTGATGAAAGCTGGAGTTGAAGTGAGGTCTTGGGAAGCCAAGTGGAAAGAGGTCTCGGAAGGAATCTCAGCCCACTGAAGTCAATGAAATCTACCCATGTGTTACAACTGGCGAAGTAAGGGCCTCAGTCAAGAGAGCTGTAGCACCTCTGTGTGAGAAAGAAGAAATAAGAAGAAATAAGTTAACTGAATTACTGCATCAAAAATAAAAAAGCGTAAAGAGTAAGGGCCAAACCCTGAGAAGTGCTGAGGACATGAACTCAACTGGCTTTGATTGGAGTTGCTGGTGCTCAGCATCTCTCAGAATTTGACCCTAAATTTTGAAACAATAGCAGAACACAATATAAACATTTTCAAGGAAAGTGACTGAGAGAGAGCATACATAATCTGAGTACTTAACATCTGATGAGGCAGACTGTATATCAAAAAAAGCTAAACCACCATATACCAGAAAGGTTTGCCCAGTTAGGGGCAGTTTTATCACCTCACTCTTCAGTCTCAGTAGAAAATTGCCAATCCAAAAGACATTTTAAATTGTAAATAAACTACATTTCACTCTCCTTCTAAAGGAGGCTCAGCAAAGGATGCAAAATCATCTGTAACTATTAAAGTAGATGCCTGAGAAGCCTCTCCAAAGGCTCACCTTCTTCCTAGTTATATCTAGTGAGAGGTGGGGGTAGAGGGCAGAATTAAAGATACATTTTTTGAAGGCCATTCAATTGTAACAAGTCTTTAGGAAAGTTTTTCATATGCCTTTACAAATAAGCTCTGACAGTTTAAAGCCAATATGAAAACTTTGAAAAGCCTACAGTAGTGGTAATGCAGAGCTTCTGAAATTAAAATCTGGTCCAATGTTTCAAAGAGGTAAAAGGATTAGAGCAAATTGGAAAGAAGACCTTATTTTCATGAGCTAGCTTTACCTGAGCCCATAAGGATTTAACTTAAGAGTCCTTGAGATATGAAGATAAGATTATGAAATAGACTCTACTCTGAATGAGGGGAAAAGGTCTGCCATCTTATGCCCCGATCATGCAAATATTTACACGTGTTTAACTTCACTAAGGCTATGTCTACCCTACCACAGTAAGTCGGCCTATGCTACGCAACTCCAGCTATGTGAATAACGTAGCTGGAGTCGACGTACTTAGAGCGAGTTACCGCGAGGTCTACACCATGGGAGAAAATCTTCCATCAACTTATCTTACTCTTCTCATCAGGAGTAGAGTACAGGGGTCGACTGGAGAGCGATCTGCAGTCTATTTGGTGGGTCTTTACTAGACCTGCTAAATTGACCACCGGTGGATCGATCTCCAAGCATCGATCCCGGCTGTAGTGTAGACCTGCCCATAGATGAGTAGTCCCACTGAAGTACTCAGGTGCATAGAGTTACTCATGAGCAAGTTTATAGGATCAGGGCCTCAGTGTGTCTGGATCTCAGAGGCTAATAAAAATTAATTAAAGATGGGGCTTCCAACATAGCCATTTGATTGCCTTTGTCCCCACTGCAAGGTCCAAGATTCAGTGTGTTATTACTTACCCCCAAACTGCTCTGTTCAGCCACATGAACATGAGCCACATGGTACATGAGCAATAGGGAATGGGTCCAGAACAGGGGTGCTGGTTCAGGGAGGGAGGGAATAAAGCGGTTGGGGGGGGGTCCTTTTAAACAAAAGGTAGGGAGGAACTGTCTGCAGTGAAGGATATCCTGATTTTCCAGGTGTCTCAAATTTTCACCCCATAGCTCTGTCAGCATGAAGTAAACCACATTGCACTGGGACATGAGCAGTAAAGATCACAGTAGCATGTCAACCTGTCCTTGATGGGGCTCAGTGACCTAGGGTTTGGCAACATTGTCTGAACTGTCCCTGCTGGATCTTGCAGCACTCCCAGCAGCAGTTTATCGAAAGGTTGGTCAAGACCTGAGGTTAATCCAGATGATAGACTATTTTATCCAATGTTTTGGGCAGATCATTTTCACTTTAACTATTGGATTGCTTTAAAAATAGAAGACCCAAACATGAGTTTGTTTGGGGGTTTTGTGTTTCTTTTTTTAATAAGGGGTGAAATCCTGGCTTCATGGAAGTTAATGGGAGCTTTGCCATTGATGTCATTGGCATCAGGATTTCACCCAAGGATCCTGGTATATTTTGAAATGCAATACATTCTTCCTGAATGTTTCATAGATATTTACAATTGTCAATTCCTAATTAAATTTATCACCATACAAACTGTTTACATTTGTAGTTCTTCACACTAATAATTTTTCAGATATGAACAGTATATTAAAACAAATCACACAAACTGTTACCATAGATACTTCACAGCCAATACAAATTGTAACTAGTTTGTGGGAAATAAAGAAAATACCATATTTACACTAATAGCAACTGCAGTGACATACATTGTTCTATGTGATAAAAGGAACAGAAGAAAGTTCAAAAGATGAGAACAGTGAGTCCTGGAGCTGAGACATATCAATTGATTTGCAGTCAGCATTGTCCTGGAACAGGCAAAGAGCTCAACTCCTTTTTCTAATTAATTTAAAACAAGGATTTCTAAAGTGGATAAGACATAATGAAAACACACGAGCAACTTGGAATTCTATGCACGTATAAAATTCCCTAGGAATCTGGACATGTTCCTTGGTATTAAAAACAGGCCTAAAAACAGACAATAGAGTCTGAAGCAAAGGTTCTTCTTCCACTGGGGAGATAGTTCCACAGCCTAACAAATCTTATCCTTAGGATATTCTTTGTGATACTCAGTAATAAATTTTTCATCTCTAATTTCATCCCATTCCAGTCTAATTTCTTACCATTACTCTTAGTTATACTGGATCCCTTGTCCCACCCTAAATAATAAATTCTTCTTCCCTAGATAAATTGTTCCAATAGTTAATTACCCTCATTTAAACTTTTGCCCCTTATTTCTGGTCTGAATTGGTCTGGTTTCAGCTTCCAGGCTCTCTTTTTATGCCTTTTCCTGCTAAATTAATGCTATCTACTATCAGAAATCTCTTCCTCATATAGATACTTATAGACTGTTATCAAGTCATCTCTTGACCATCTCTTGGATAAACTAACAAGATTAAACTTCTTAAGTCTTTCACTATAAGGCATGTCTTGTCTGCTTAACTGCAAAGCATTCTTGTAGCTCTTTACTGAACCCTTTCCAATTTTTCAATTTCCTTTTTGAAGTGTGGATACCAGAACTGGACACAGTATTCCAATAATGGTCTCATTAATGCTGTATACAGAGATACTACTGCCTCCCTCACTCCTACTTGATATTCCCTATTTAGACATGCAAGGATCAGGTTTGTCTTCATCACTACAGCATCACACTGGGAACTCATGTTCAGTTGATTATCTACCATTAGCCCAAGTCCTTTTCAGTGTCAGTACATTGTAGGATGCGGTCTTCCAACTTGTAATTGTGTCCTAAATGTATGACCTGGCATTTGGCTGTATTAAAATACATGTTGTTCAAAGGAGCTCACCTACCCAAGTGATCCACATCAGTCTGTATAACTGACCCAGCCCCAACATTATTTACCATTCTACCAATTTGTGTCTCTACAAACTTTATCAGCAATAATTTTATATTTTCTTCCAGATAATTGATAAAACCAGTGACAGAAATCTAAAAATTTTGAGGCCATGTCCTTCCCTCAGAGTGAAAGCAGCATGTTGCAGACAGGTGACATGTGTTCATTCAGTGCAAGCAACTCATATCCCTCAGCGACGAAGTACGGGCTCTTGAGACCAGAGTGGCTGAACTGGAGGAGCTAAGGGAGACAGAAGTATATAGACAACACTTTCCGGTACCCAGTACAGCTGTCCCACCCCCCAGTCTGACAGTCTCTGTGCTGCTGAGGAGGATGAAAGTCTTGGAGAAGAAGAACATCAAGCTAGAGTGGAGGGAAACAATCCAATAGTTGGAACCCTCCTTCTAGATGATGTCAAGGTATCCTCTTGCACTGAGGATACCCCTCCAGCGGAGAGAGCCCCAGTTAATAGGAAAAGACATGTAATAGTAATGAGAGATTGTAGTGAGGCGGTGTGGCTCCCCGCCACCCCGGAGAGGGTCGAGCCCATCCGGAGGCTGGAGTGGGCGGAGCTAGGGAGCTCTGAGCCTGCCCCTCAGAGGGGCAGGCAGCAACCTGGAAGTATAAAGGCTCACCCTCAATGCTCACTGGAGGGCCAGCCGCTGGGGAGACCAGACGTCTCCAGCCTAGCCCGTGACTGGGAAACCCCCGCGGCCCAAGGTGCACGCCAGGACTGGCCTGACTTGCCCTGTGCTTGCTACCCGGAGGAGTTGCCGGACCTGCCCTGCGCCCACTACCCAGAGGAGGTGCCGGACCTGCCCTGCGCCCGCTACCCGGAGGAGTTGCCGGACCTGCCCTGCGCCCGCTACCTGGAGGAGGTGCCGGACCTGCCCTGCGCCCGCTACCCCGAGGAACCCATGGTGCTGGACCCCCCGGAGGACAACACCCTGACCCGAGGGGGAGTCTGGAAGTAGCCCGGGGGCAGCCGACCCTAGTCTGGCTGCAGCACTGCCAGAGCCCATGTCAGTGTGTTGCGGCCAGGATCCTCACTGACACAGCAGCGGGTCTTCTACCGCTGCTAGGGGCCCGGGCTGGGACGCACTGGAGTGGGAGGGCCTGCGTCCCCTCTGCCACCCAACTCGTGGGTGCCCGTCTCCCCCTCTCCCAGGCCTTTTGGAGGCTTGGGCCTACTGGCATTGCTCAGCCCTGCCTGAGCTCCTGACTCATTACTGTTTGTACTGTTACTGCTCAGCCCTGCCTGAGCTCCTGACTCACTGTTGCCCCGCCCTGACCTAGGGCCGGGGCTCCCTACTGTTTGTACTGTCACTGCTCAGCCCTGCCTGAGCTCCTGACTCATCATTATTGCCCCGCCCTGACCCAGGGCCTGGGCTTATTGCTACTGTTTATACTGCCACTGCTCAGCTCCTGCCGGAGGGGCCTGAGTGTCTGACACATTGCTGCCTCGCCCTGACTCCGGGCCTGGGCCTGGGCTTGTTGCTCCTACTGTACTGTCACTGCTCAGCCCCTGCCTGAGCGCCTGGCTCACTGTTGCCCCACCCTGACCCAGGGCCTGGGCCTATTTCTGTTGTACCGCTGTTGCCCAGCCCCTGCCCAAGGGCCCGACCACCTGACTCATTGTTGCCCCGCCCTGACCCAGGGCCTGGGCTTACTGTGTTTATTCCAGTTACAGCAAGGGCTGCCAAGGGAGACTCCCGCGGCCAGACTAATTCCTCCAAACATCAACTGTGTGTAGTGAGCCGGTGTGGCTCCCCGCCCCCCCGGAGAGGGTCGAGCCCCAGCTAACCTCTTTACAGGGATTCAATTATTAGGAATATACGGTAGATAGTTGAGTTTATGATGACTGGGAGAACCGTATGGTGAATTGCCTGATGGGAGTGAAGGTTGCAAACCTTTTGAGATATCTAGATAGACTTATGTGCAGTGCAGGAGCTGGTGGTTGTGGTACATGTACATACCAATGACATAGGGAAAGGTAGGAGAGAGAGCCTGGAGGGCAAATTTAGGCTGGTAGGAAAGAAATTAAAGACCACGACCTCCGCAGTAGCATTCTCTGAAATGGTTCCAGTTTCACTCGGAGGGCCAGTTAGGACAGGCAAAACTGCAGGGTCTCAATGTGATGGTGAGATGCTGGAATTCGGAGAAGGGATTTAGGTTTATTAGGAACTGGGAACCTTTTGGGAAAGGAGGAGCCTATACAGGAAGGGGAGCTCCACCTAAACCAAAACAGAACCAGATTGCTGGCATCTAAAATTAAAAAGGATATAGAGGAGATTTAAACTTAAGGCTGGGGGAAAGCTGACAGATGTGGAGGAGCACATGGTTTGGACAGATACATCTCTTAAGGGAGTATTTATTGACGTGGATACTCTACATCCTAGTAAACAGGAAAGGATAGAAGTTTATCAAGTACAGGTAGGGACTGAAGAGAAATAGTCAAATGAAAAAGTCTTATTCAGTTACATCACATGAAGTCAGACAGCTAAATATTGACATGTTATATAAAGTGTTTTGTGAAGATAATGAATACCATTCTTCTGAGGGCACAGGCCTGCAGCTGGTTCGGTGGCTGATTAGCCCTGCCTGCTGCACCTGGGAAAAGAGCTGGAACTTAATTGGCTGATCCTGATAAAAAAGACGACAGCAGGAAACAGGAGACTGCAATATCCTCCAGAAAGCCGAGGGGCCCAGTGTGGTCTGTAACCTATCACTTAAATCAGCCTCTGTTCCAGATGACTGGCAGATAGCTAATGTGATGCCAATTTTTTTAAAAGGCTCCAGAGGTGATCATGGCAATTACAGGCTGGTAAGCCTGACTTCACTACCAAGCACGTTGGTTGAAACTATAGTATAAGAACAGAATTATCAGACACATGTGTAAACACAATATGTTGAGGAAGAGTCAAAATGGCTTTTGTAAAAGGAAATCATGCCTCACCGAGCTATTAGAATTCTTTCAGGGGGGTCAACAAACCTGGAAAAGAGTGATCCAGTGCATCTAGTGTACTTAGATTTCAAAAGCCTTTGAGAAGGTCCCTCCCCAAAGGTTCTTAAGCAAAGTAAGGAGTCATGGGATAAGAGGGGAGGGTCCTCTCATGGATCAGTAACTAGTTAAAAGATAGGAACAAAGCATAGGAATAAATTATCGGTTTTCAAAATGGAAAGTGGTAACTAGGGAGGCCTCCTTCCTGTACTAGCACCAGTGCTGTTATGCATATTCATAAATTATCTGAAAATGGTGTTGTAACGGGTTGTGCTCACCACCGTGGCACCTCCTGCTGGTTGCTCTGAGAATTAGATCTGTCCATCAGCAGGGCATCCTCCTCTTGTGGTGTCTCAGGGTATGTCTTCACTACCCTCCGGATCGGCGGGCAGCGATCAATCCAGCGGGGATCAATTTATCGCGTCTAGTCTAGACATGATAAATTGACCCCCAGCGCTCTCCCGCCAACTCCTGTACTCCAGCGCCACGAGAGGCGCAGGCGGAGTCGACACGGGAGCAGCAGCAGTCGACTCACCACGGTTAAGACACCACAGAAAGTCAATCTAAGTACGTCGACTTCTGCTACGTTATTCACATAGCTGAAGTTGCATAACTTAGATCGATCCCCCCCCAGTGTAGACCAGGGCTCACTCTCCATCACTGCTTCTCCACCGTCTCCACTGTCTGTGGGGACCTGCGTCGCTCCCAGATCATGGCGTCCTCTTCAGGGTGTTGCCTGTCTCTCTGCGGTCCCCCAACAAGGGCATGGCCCTCCGGCTGTGCCCCAGCTCCATTGTTTCCCCCCTTCAGGGGGAACCGGCAGTCATTCGCCCGGCTTCTCACTGCAGTGGCAAACTGCAGGCCCTAATCCAGCCCATCGCTCAGGGGCAAGCTGAAGTCCCTTGGCTGGCCACTTCCCCTGGTGGCCAGTGGGGAAAAGTGTGTGTGTGGGGGGGGAGCAGGCCCACCCACTACTCTGGGCCCCAACCCAGGGACCCTATAGCTGGCAGCCACTCACTGCCTCTCATTCCCCTCTGCCACTACCTGCTTTCCCTGGGCCACTTCCCCATAGCTCCAGCACCTACTCAGCCCCTGTATCAAGGCCACAGGCTGGAGCTCCACTTGCTCCCGCAACCCTGTCCAGCACTGCTCTGTCCCAGGTACTTCTCTCTACAGGCAGCCAGTCCTTCTCCCTCAAGCTCCAGGGAGAGACTGACCCTCTCTGCCCTGCATTATATGACCCAGCCTGGCCCTGATTGGCTGCTTCTAAGCCTTCCTCTGGTTGGCTGGGTTCTGCGCAGCCACTCCAAGGGCTGCTATTAACCCTTTGCCAGCCAGTGAGGGGCAGCTGCCCCGTCACAGGGGGTAATCAGTAAGGTGGCAAAATTACTCAAGTCCAAAACTGACTGCCAAGAGTTACAAAGGGATCTCACAAAACTGGGTGACTGGGGAAGACAATGGCACATGAAATTAAATGTTGATAAATGCAAAAGGGCATATTGGAAAACATGAGCCCAAGTATAAAAAAATGATGGGGTCTAAACTAGCTGTTACCACTCAGGAAAGATCTTGGCATCTTTGTGGATAGTTCTCTGAAAACATCTGCTCAGTGTTCATCAGCAGTCAAAAAAGCTAACAGAATTTTAGGAACCATTAGGAAAGGGATAAATAAGATAATGCCACTGTATAAATCCATGGTATGCCCACATCTTGAATACTGTGTGCAGTGCTGGTCACCCCATCTCAAAAAAAGATACGTTAGAATTAGAAAAGGTACAAAGAAGGGCAACAAAAATTATTAAGGGTATGGAACAGCTTCTATATAAGGAGAGATTACAAAGATGGGGACTGTTCAATTTAGAAAAGAGATGACTAAGGGGGGATATGATAAAAGTCTAGTATATCATGAATGGTGTGGAGACAGTGAATAAGGAAAAGTTATTTAACTCTTCACATAACAAAAGAACCAGGATCACCCAATGATATTAACAGGCAGCAGCAGGTTTACATAAGGTGGTACTTATTCACTCAACACACAGTCAACCTGTGGAACTTATTGCCAGAGATGCTGTGAAGGCCAAAAGTATAACTGGATTTTAAAAAAGCTTTACATACGTTCATGGAGGATAGATCCATCAATAGCTATTAGCCATGATGGCCAGGGATGCAACTCCATGCTCTGGTGTCTCTAAACCTCTGACTGCTTGAAGCAGGGACTGGACACTTGATAAATTGTCCTGATCTGTTCACTCCCCCTGAAGCAGCCAGCACTGGCTGCTGTCAGAAGACAGGATACTGGGCAAGATGGACCACTGATCTGACCCAGTATGGCTACTCTTATGACCTGACATATTAATCTTTAAAGACCATGGGTATGTCTATGCTACAGACTTTCCTCATTTAAGTGTCTCTCTCATTAATTTATCTTGATTCAGGCTAGCATGAGACAGCATGTTCACACTACAACTATCAATAATGGGCTTTCGGGTACACCAGGCATCCACACTGGTGCAACACTTAATGCTGTTAGATCCAAAACTTCTCAGGAAGTTTATAGAGCCATTCAAAATGGTGTTGTGAATGCTTTCAAAGGGTATTATGGGTGAAGGTGTCTGTCCCTTTCGGGGAATATAGGGAGAAAAAAGGAGCTTCTACAATCCAGCTGGTTCTGGATAACCATTCTCCTTATTTCTGTATCAGTCCTGCATCACTGTTGCTAATAAAATGGAGACTGCATTGGGGCACTCCTGGCTTTCAGTTGTTGTTCTTACCCCTTCAATAGGCCTCATTGCGCTCCTCCAGTTTCTCCCTGCCCTGCTTTCCAGTATAATGGATTCCCATTGCTGCTAGCTTCTGCGAAATGTTGTGATATAGGTTGGCATTTCAGTTTCTGTACCAAAATGATGGTGTGCGCTAGCCTCAGACCAAAGCACAACCAACACCTTGATGGCAGCCTCTGGCGAGATGGCAGCATGCTTAGATAATGGCTTCTTAGCAGCCATTATCAAACAGAAGATTTCTGTATCAGAATGTATGGGCATTGTTGGAACTGGAAGCAGCTTATGATTGGGGATCTGGATCTTGTTCAAGCTATATACAGGGGTGCTGAAACAATTTGTATAGTGGGGGTGCTGAGAGCCATTGAACCAAACTGTAAACCATGTATATAATGGAAACCACTTCAAGCCAGGGGGTGCAGCAGCACCCCTACTTCCAGTACCTATGGCTACATAAATTGGTAAGTGACTTTCAGTCAGGATCACTGCTTAGAAATGGAGAGTAGATAGATGGCAAGAGAGGCCACCATGGGAAGTTTCCTGGGGCATTGTGGGAAGACATAGGTGGACTCACACTGACTGTTGTGTCACAGCCCTGCTGCCACACTAGGGCTTTCTTGACTATCTTGAATATCAGTCAATTCATCTTACCTTGAGATCCCTCTTTGGCTGCTGACTGGGGTAGCTACCTCAACTTCTGCTATAGGCAACACAGGGTATGTCTACACTATGAAATTACTCCGATTTTACAGAATTCAATTTTTGGCAACAGATTGTATAAAGTCGAGTGCATGCGTCCACACTAAGCACATTAATAGGGAAGGTGGGCAAGGGAAAGGGAACAATCAGTCTTGACTTTGAGATAAATATATAGTGTAAATATAAACCCCTTACATTACTTGAGCCCTGACTAGTTGAGAGATCACTTACCCTGTCAGTTGCAATTCTCTGAGGCACTCATGCTAACAGCCCTTCATTTAATTTAGAGAGGGACTAGTGGAAGACATTTTCATTGAGGGGCTCCTGGACTGTGGCACTCACTTCCCAGAGGAGCTGCAGGACTCACATTCTGTCCGGCTCCCCAGTGGGAGGGACTGAGTGGGAGTAGGAGGAGATGGAGGCCTTTTTAGGGTTGAGAAGATTTTCAGAAAGTCCTTTCTTGTAAAAGTTGTTTGATCTATTTTGATGAAAGTTTGAGGTTTAAATGTGGGTATAATGTGCTTAGAAAATGTGATAGACACAGGTGAGTACTCTAAATAGATAAATACTAACATCTAGAACTTATTATCCAACACAATCTGCAGATCTGTTAAGGACAAGTGTGTGCACTGCTAGTTTCTCAAACACTGCATGGAAGCTGAGTTCTGAAAGCAAGATGTGAGTTATGAGAATACATTGCAATGTTCAAAATGTGAATGGGATATTTACTCTGCTGAACAGATGCCAAAAAAGGCTGAATGGAATGAAAGATCTTGAAGAGCTATGAAGCTGTGGAAATATTTATTTTATTTTAGCTATACTGTTGCTGGGGAAAGGAGAAAAATGGAGCAGCAGTCTTTGAAATTGTAGCATGATTATATTTTAAAACATTCATTTTTAGCCCTGCTTATAACTTCCAGCAGCTTATTCAATGCCTCATGAAGTAATTGCTGATTTATTTATTTATTTTTACATTCCTACTAATGGCTGAAGTCTTAGATATTATACTAAACTGTTGGTGTAGCAATGAAACAGTCCTTTCCCTTTGAGCTGTTTCTTCAAAACAGCTCATGCATCAGGCTGTGCTGCAATGAATCCTCAAAACCAAGTGACGTGTCAAAATGCAAGTAGCAGTTGATAACTACTGCTTAGAATTTAACAAATTGGGCATCCAATCTGTAGTGAACTGTTTTTCCTCCAGTTTCTACTATACATCTGTCTCTAGTTAAACAAAGTGGCATTTTCAATAAAGTTTTGCTATTTGCAGATTCTTGTTTTTGCAGTTGAAGGAACACTAGAATGTTATGAATGCCCTGAGGACATTATTGCGCAGTGAAGTCACTATTTCTGAGTTGTACTGAAATTGCAATTCCTGTTTCAATTGTTATGCAGTTGCACTATATTCCGAAAGGAAATTAAGAGAGTCATTTGGTAACTCTTATACTTTAACTGCACTGCCTTAAAATATGAATCCAGATTGGCAATTGTTCAGTTCAATATTGTTTATATAACTAACCTACAATCTGCTAAGTAGGATGTGTATGAAAAATAATTTTGAAATGAAACCACAGTTTTGTTTAACTGATCGCTAACTCCTGTGGGCCTGCAAGTCCTTGAGAGCTGAGAGAGAGGAACAAGCTCTTTACTTCCTCTAAAGTATTATCAAGGGACTCCAGTGTCCCACTCCAGCTCATCCAACTGGGCACTGAAAAGGTCAACAGAATGGCTAGTAACACACACTGATGCATAGACCTTATTGGGCTTTCCTGTGGTCAAACTTCTATCAATCCTGCTGGTCAACTGGTTTCTAACATAAGAGAGAAAAGAAATCCCCAACCTCTCAAATCACACCCACACTAGAATTCTACTATGGCCCTAAATTTTGAACAATTTAGCTAATCTTTTTCCAATAATCTACCCACATCTAGATGTCTAACAAATTACTTAACAGGCACTTCTCTCTCCTGACTGCATGGGAAATAAGCTAAAAGTGCCAGGAAAAATAAAACCAGCATCAGTGTCCAAAAAGTACGCACATACACTGGTCAAAGTAACACAAGCCAGTTGTAGCCAATGTACAGATATTTATTATCTCCATACCATAGGCATGGATGAAATTCCTCATCTCCCATGTGGTTCGCTTCTGGTTTTACCAGATTACACTGAAGGGGATATTGGCACCCCACTATGCCCAGCAGGAGAAGAGTTCTAACTGAGCCATTCTGGCCTCCAGAAATATCCACTCAATAGAGTTCCTTTTCACCTTTGCCAAAACTTTTCTGCTGGTTCCTGTAACCTGATCAGGGTCTTGAAAATAGATGATGGTGGAATCTAACCATTGTGCTTATGCTGCATATTGTGGATTGGGGGCATGAGTCAATCCCAGCACATAACCTGGGAAGGAATGACATGGGTATCTGAATCCCAGATTTGAGCTTTTTTTCAATTGGTTCAAGGCTGCCTGTTATGAAATTCAATGGGAAAATATTTTAGAGCCATTGAATTATACAGATCTACTGTATGTTTTCCCTCCACACAATCTCCAAATGCATTCTGAGCTCTGTTGGCCAGTGGCTCATACTTTGTCAGCAGCCGAGCACTGGTGTCCAACATAGTGGCACCAGAGCATATGGGGTGGGTTTCAGTCATGTTTGAGGTTAGGCCCATAAGAGACAAGTCTTGTGGAGCACAACCCAGATTCTGTGTTGGGTAATAGGTATGAGCAGTTTCCCAATCTCAAGGAAGAGCAAAACAATCTTCCACAACTGCCATAGGTATTTAAAAACTACCTATTGCCTTGATATCTAAGCAGTAGGTAGAGGTGGGAGGTATTATTTGACCAAGACAGGGCATACAGGTAACTACAGAGTGACAACCCCATGCCTCATTGATAGGTTTCTGAGAAACAAAGAACATCAATGGGGATAGTGGGGGTAGGTGGGAGAAGAGCAATAGAAATTATATAATCTTGGACAGTTAAATGACAGAGGAACATGCAGAACCAGAGTCAACCCATAGAAATGTTAGCAAGGACAGAAAATTGTATTTAGCATAATATAAATATATATAAGCTATTGCCATCAAAGATAAAAGGTTAAAAATAAAAATGTTACTTAACTGAACATTGACAAACTGACAATTTTATTCTCATAATGTAATTTGGAAATTTTCTGCACTAAGTGCAAAAACCATAAAGCAAATGAGGCAAAAAGTGCTAATGTGAAACTATCATTTCCTCTTGAAGTGACTGCAAAATTTTCCAGCTTACTACACAGAGTTAAACAGCAAAACATCCTGACACAACACTAGCCCTTAGAGAGATGTTATTAATGTAACAGGCTTATCATGAAGACGGTGTTGTGATTGAAACAGGTAAAAAAATAACATGCATTTGCTTGAGATCGGAAGACTTCTGGGGTCCTACGGCATGAGGATGAAATTCATTAGCATTTTAGTTGTAGCACTAAAATGAAATAGTTTCCACCTTGAATGAGCCAATCTATATAACAGTATGAATTAACTCTAAACTATGGAATATAACTCATCCATTAACAAGAACAAAGGGGAATTACAACTGCTCAAAAACTTATTTGAAATAGTTGGATGCTATTAAGTATAGGAAACTCAAGCAGCCTTGTTTGGAAAAGTAGCTCTGGAAATTAGCTCAATTTCATAACTCCATAATAAACCCAATGACTTTTGAAATGAAAGTTCACTTAATGTGGAATTCCCATAATATAAGCATTAAACAGCTTGAAAAAGAGTCACAGTGAATTCTCATCTTGTCCAATTCAGCCATCATTAGCCTCAATTGTAAGCAGCTTGCTTGTCTTGCTGGACTTTCATAGTAACACATGCCAAGATTGACATTCTGGGAAGCAGATATAAGCAAATTGAGAAGAAAACAATTAATGCTTAGCATAAATGCATACAGACAGAAACACGCTGCGAGGATGACCATTTATATTGACATTCAATGTAGAACCACAGCAATGATTAGTAAAATAGAGACTATGGACCTGATCCTGCAAGGGACAACACATAGGCACAGCAGTCCAATTATGTGACACCAGTTGCAAGACTGGGACCTAAATGTGTCTACAGAATAAGATGACCAACTCAGATTGTATCCAGTCTCCACCTGGTGTAAATATTTAACCCTGCCCCTCCCAAAGTTTCTGTGTACGGTGGACAGAGAAATACAAAAAGTTGTAAAGAATTAACTAAAGTTGCCCAGAATGGATTAGACATTTCAGGCTAGATCCTGCATTCCTTGCACACTCAAAACTCCCATTGGTTTTACGTGGGCTGTTTATTTTTGCATTCATTCAACTCTTACTACAGGTTTTCCCCACATGAATACTTTGGAAATGCAGCAATGTTTTCTTCTTAGTGTGCAGAGACTTGCTTAAAACATTGGCTGACCGTTAGTGATACTTCTCCTTAAAGGAGATTGAGTTGGACTTTCCCTGCTATAAACTTTCAGTTGTGGTGCACCATAGCTTGGCTGTTTCCAACATACATACTAATTAAAAATGCAGGTTTTTTAGATGTGGTTTTAACTTTTTAAAATCTGGCTCAAAAATTTGTTAAATAAAGCTAACCCAAGTCATCCCATTTTGAAAGTCATCCCATATTGTAGGTCTTATCAAATTTAACCACTGTGGTATTTGTGTTAACCCATGAATTAAAAAACTTGTGTTCTCTTCCCTTCACCCCCTCTAACCTTTAAATTTTAGAAAAGGCAAAAGTAATAAAAATATCGGAGGAATTGAATCCTGAAGGTACTTTGGAAAATGTTTCCCCCAAAAGCCAAGATTTTGCAGTATTTAGATGTTTGAAAGAAAGCTACTCGAGCTAAGCACTAGCTATTAATGTCAAGTTACTGTTTTGGGTGGGAGGTTTTTTTTTTAATTAAATGTAATAATCGGGACAAGACAATATCAATGCAACCCTGCAGGGATTGTCTGTACAAAATGAAACTAGCTCAATGCAAGATAGGCTAACAAAAAAATTGAATACAACCCCAGAACACTGAAATAGCACAGAGGTAGATTTATAAATCCAGAAAAACCACCAGAACAGAAAATGCAGGGAACCAGGACCTTAGAGAGCCCTCTTGTGTTGAGCTTCTGGATTAATACAAAAGGTGATTTGTGAACATATTTGCAAAAGAAGTGGTGAGTTTATGGTATGAGGGAAGGGCGATAATTAGTACATAAGTATTCCACATGGACACTGGGTGTTTGAGAACTGGTTAAAAGACAGGGAACAAAGGGTAGGAATAAATGGTAAATTTTCAGAATGGAGAGGTGTAACTAGTGGTGTTCCCTAAGGGTCAGTCCTAGGACCAATCCTATTCAAAAATGATCTGGAGAAAGGGGTAAACAGTGAGGTGGCAAAGTTTGCAGATGATACTAAACTGCTCAAGATAGTTAAAACCAAAGCAGACTGTGAAGAACTTCAAAAAGATCTCACAAAACTAAGTGATTGGGCAACAAAATGGCAAATTAAATTTAATGTGGATAAATTTAAAGTAATGCACATTGGAAAAAATAACCCCAACTATACATACAATATGATGGGGGCTAATTTAGCTACAACTAATCAGGAAAGAGATCTTGGAGTCATCGTGGATAGTTCTCTGAAGACGTCCATGCAGTGTGCAGCGGCAGTCAAAAAAGCAAACAGGATGTTAGGAATCATTAAAAAAGGGATAGAGAATAAGAGAGAGAATATCTTATTGCCCTTGTATAAATCCATGGTACGCCCACATCTTGAATACTGCATACAGATGTGGTCTCCTCATCTCAAAAAAGATATACTGGCATTAGAAAAGGTTCAGAGAAGGGCAACTAAAATGATTAGGGGTTTGGAACGGGTCCCATATGAGGAGAGATTAAAGAGGTTAGGACTTTTCAGCTTGGAAAAGAGGAGACTAAGGGGGGATATGATAAAGGTATATAAAATCATGAGTGGTGTGGAGAAAGTGAATAAGGAAAAGTTTACTTGTTCCCATAATATAAGAACTAGGGGCCACCAAATGAAATTAATGGGCAGCAGGTTTAAAACAAATAAAAGGAAGTTCTTCACACAGCACAGTCAACCTGTGGAACTCCTTGCCTGAGGAGGTTGTGAAGTCTAGGACTATAATAGGGTTTAAAAGAGAGCTAGATAAATTCATGGAGGTTAAGTCCATTAATGACTATTAGCCAGGATGGGTAAGGAATGGTGTCCCTAGCCTCTGTTTGTCAGAGGGTGGAGATGGATGACAGGAGAGAGATCACTTGATCATTACCTGTTAGGTTCACTCCCTCTGGGACACCTGGCATTGGTCACTGTCGGTAGACAGGATACTGGGCTGGATGGACCTTTGGTCTGACCCAGTATGGCCATTATGTGCTTATGTTCTTGACCCGCCTCTCAGTAACCAGTCATCCAAATATGGATACATGTGGATTTCTCTCTTCCTGAGATAGGCCATCACAACCGCCATGCATTGGTAAAAACCTGAGGGCAGAAAAGAGCCTGAATGGAAGTACCATGTACTGAAAATGATGCTCTGCCACAATTAATCAAAAGAATTTTCTGTGACCTGGCAAAATTGCCACATGAAAGTAGGCATCCTGAAGGTCCAGGCAACAAACCAGTCTAGGGTGACCAGATGTCCTGATTTTATAGGGACAGTCCCGATTTTGGGGTCTTTCTTATATAGGCTCCTATTACCCCCACCCCCTGTCCTGATTTTTCACATTTGCTGTCTGGTCACCCTAAACCAGTCATGCTGAGACAACACAGGGAGGATAGTCGATAGTGTGACCATTCAGAACCTCATGTATCTGATATATTTATTGAGGCTGCGAAGGTCAAGAATGGGTCTTACCCCTCTCTTAGATTTGGGCACCAGAAAATACCAGGAGTAGAAACCATGATCCTGGCATTCCAGTGGAACTTCCTCCACCTCTTCTAAAGTCAGTAAAGAGTGAACCTGCTCGACTAGCAGTATTATGTGAGAAGAGTCCCTGAAGAGGAATGGGGAGGGAGGGTGGGTGTGGGGGATGGAGAGGAACTGGATGTATAGCTTGATCTGATTGTGCTTAGGATCCAAGCATTATGAAAGCAGGCCAGCCTGTCCCCAAACAGAGATGGGGAGAAAGGAGCACCAACTGAAACACTGCAGGAACTCCTCTTGGATACCTTGGGAAGCAGCCACATGCTGCAAAAGGTCCTGGTGCACCTTGAAATCCTCCAGTAGCTAAGGGGAGGAAGATCCCAGCACTGTGAAATCATCTGGGGACAAAAACTGAGCAGTTATATGCGCCAGAGCCGGATCTGCTTCCAGGACTGACAGACCTCGGTGGACGACTCTGGAGACGTCTCACCAGTACCAGGGTCTTCGACAGATCAACGGTCACTGCCACAGACCTGGTCAAGCTTGCCTTTGAGTGAGACAAGGAAAGGGACCTACTCCACCGAGGAGCATCCCATGGATTCCATAGAGCACCCATAGCGCTCAATGAACAGCCACCCATGCAGGTCAGGCGATGGCAAGTGAGAGGATGAAGATCCCAAACTGGATGGCAAAGCGTCCCAGTTCAGGGGATAGAGGTGGAGCCAGCCATGTGGGTGCAAACAACCAGTGCAACTCATCTGTATCCCAGAATGACGAGGGAGCTGGCGCCGATGATGGAAACGGTACCGGTGGCACCAAGTAGGCCTCATAGTTGCTGGTGCTGGAAGTAGTGTTGACCCCAATGCCGGCAGCGGTACCAAAGTAACTAATGGTGTTGAAGTCTAGGGAAGTGAGTGTCACAGGGATGCCAAGGACATTCCTGGTGCTGGGGAGGGCCCTTGCGCTGAGCCAAGTACTGGCTCTACTCCCATTGAGTGTGAAAGGGAGATCTTGCCGTACGGTGCTGACAGGACTTACAAGGTCAGCGGCCCACCCAGACAATGGGGCTATAAAAGACGCAGCCCTGGCAAAGTCCTGGACCAAGGGTGAGGTTGGGACAGAAAGGCAGAGGAGATCTATTGCCGCCTGATACACCACCAGCATGGAAACGGCCAGTGCCAGCATTGCCCTGGTTGGTACCCGATTCAATAGACACCCTGGGGCTGGAACCAGAGTCAACAGCTGACGGGGGCTGCTCCATCCTGTGCATCAATGTTCACCCCATGCCAATCTGTGCTACTTCTGGAGGAGGAAGACAAGTCCCCATGGGACCTGGAGCAGTCTTGGTTGGTGTTATGCAACCTTTTCCACAGCACACTTAACAGGGAACAACTCCTTCATCTCTTTGGAGAGGTGCCAGCTCCAGAACACGATGTGGGAGCACTCTCAGAACCCAAGGACGACCTTCGATCTGATGAGGGCCTCTGTTTTAAAGCAGGTTATGTGGCCTATTTGAGCAGGTGCTGCTTCTGATGAAGATACCTCGCCACTTGAGTCCATTTGGTGAATGATCTGCAAATTGAGCACTGCTCCTTGAGCTTTGTCTAGGCACAGCAAGCAACACGTGTAGGGATCACTCCCCCACACGACAGACAACGTTTAAACCCTGGTGAGGGCATTACCAGGAAAACACAAACTATAGCTAATGCATGCTAAATCTAACAAACTCTATTAAGGATACTAATTATATACCATTAGAAAAATCACTAAAAATAGTGGGATTGTGAGGTTAAAAACAGAGCTCCAACTCCAGCCACAGATGGTAAGAAGGAACTGAGTGGGGTCAGGATGGTGATGCCTCATATAGCTTGTGGCCGGGCTACAGTCACAAAGCATAAGCACTGCCTCTCTACGAGTACTGCTAGGCAAAATTCTCTGGCTCCAGCACACCCAAGGGATCTAAAAGGGAATACACTGTTGCATCTACTTAAAGAATCCCACACTGCCACATCTCAGTTGAGTTCCCTAATTATTGGGTAATAAAGTCATTCTCTCCCTCTCTACACCAATGCATATTTAAGCATTCTGTACTAAGTGAGATAGCTTCAACAGCAGTGACCAACCCACCCCACAATATGCTGTAGCCCGGCTGTTAGGGCACTCAACTAGGAGGTGGGAGACCCTGCTCCAGACCAGGCAGAGTAGGGTTTTGAACCCAGATCTCCAATATCCTCGATGAGTGCTCTCACCACTGGGCTATTAGGTAAGCAGGGCCATGACCACAGTTTTTCTTGAGAAAAGACTGACCTGGCTTAGGTGCTTAACTCCAGGCTCACAGCTGTGAATTCGGATTAGAGGCAAATGCCTGCCTCCAGCTAGGACTTAGGTGCCCAACTCCTTCTGTGGGGTGGGGCTCTCCTTGGCATTTCCTATTGGCTAGCTTAGATGGCTCCCTGCTCAGCTTGGTGGCTTCTGTGAATCATTTTTTTTAGGTGCCTAACTCTCCCCATGCATTGTACAGGGAGCCTGGGTGCCTCACTCAGGGCTGTGAATTCTACTTGGAAGTTAGCCACTGCAACTCACCCCAAATCCCCCCTCTGAATTTGGCCAAACGGAACAGTTTGAGACCAAGACATAGGCTGAAATTGTATAAACTCACTGGTTTCGAACTGTAGTCTGACAAGCACATACTGAAGGTCTGCAGAGAACTAGAGTGCCATATGATGCTAACTCTCCTCCTTTCCACCTGTTAAAATACTATGCCTAAACTTGCCTAATATGGATTTTTCACATAAGCAAACATTATAGTTGTCACAAGAGACTCTCCCCATTAATGTGGCCCACACATGGAAAATTTCAGAAATCCTGCAATCTGGCTAACACAAATACATTCAGAGAAGTCAGGACTGGTTCATAAACAAAGAGGGATAAATTTGCAGCTACTCAGAATTCCATCAGCTCTGTATCTAGAGACCTTTCTTTAGCAATGCCTATCAGGAGGGCATATAATGCTGAGTTTAGCATACAACTGGGAAAGCACTTCAATTTAAATATGTGCATATCAGATTAAAGGATGATTAAATAACACACTGCTTACATTAAATTCCAATGTTTAAGGAAGCATTAAGGTAAGCATCATCGCCTAGCATTTTAGGCTTTAGGGACACAATGCAGCCAGAATGGGACTCCATTGTTTAACTCCATGCTATGGCAGGTTAAACTCAATTTCCTTGCTTTTGTATAAACCACATCATTAAGGCTTATATATGCACCTCCCAGGGAATACTCCATAGGAGAATCAGTGACTCCATGTTCTCTATTTGCGTTTTCTCAAATGGGGCGGGTTTGAGGCCACATGGAAAGATAGGGGGTTGCTGTGCTCAATTGCCATATAATCAGATGATCATTGGAAAACCCAACTCTACAAAACACAGAACAGCTTGAACAAGGACCAACCTCTCTATGCCAGTTCCCAAATCCCCACCACCACCAGTTCCTCCATCCACACGTGCACACCATCCCAGCTGTAAGATAAGCAATGTAGTAAAATTCCTTCTCCCTGACTACACCAGGACCCAATAACTCTTAGAGCCCCCAGTCATGCAGTAACTGTACATAAGGGCTTCTGTAAGTCCAAGGCAAGGGAGAGGTGAAATGTATTTCACTGGCTGTGCTTCCCCTTTTCCTCAGTTATTGTGGGGATCACCTGGCCCTGGTTCAGTCAATACCACACTTGAAACACAGATTTCTCCTTTACATAATCAGAAAATGTACTTCTTGCAATTTCAGATGAAAGTTATATCTAGTCATTCTGCCAAGAGTTAGACAATGTGGAGAAAATTTTATTCTATTTCGTTTAATTTGCATCTCCAATATTAGTTAAGTCTTTTGTTAAGCATTTCCTGTGTAAAGATTCTGTATTTTCTTTTAATTACCACTTTGCCAGACAAGGCAAGCTATAAACAAAATTATGTACAAGGGAGACATTGGAACGTACAAGGGAGACATTGGAACAAATGGTATCAAAAGGCGTTCCTTTCAACAATAAAATAGGAATTGGTATCAGGTTTGCGAATTCTTAGTAGCTCTTGAAGGTGTACTATTAAACAGCTTTTCCAAAGCCAGAAAAAGGAGCAAACAGAACAAAATAGAAGGGAATGTCAATACAAAGTATTTATAAATTAAAGGTGCTGATAAAAGCTGTTATAAAATACAGCAGTGCGGTTAGCCATGCTGTTATAGGTTTATAGCTACTTGACTTGGAACTTGCCTAATAACGGATTGTAATTTTATAATAATTTTGAATTCCCAACTCTTGTATAGTAGGCTTTACATATGGTTTTTCATTTTTTATAACCATGACATTCCTCCCTCCCCCCAAACATAACTTCCACACTTCATATTGTAGATGTCGGTATGATGTTCATGTGATAAACTGCATTTATCTTGAACCTTTATCTGAATCAACTGCACTCTGCTACTTTTGTTTTTATTTGACCTGAAATAGGAGCGCTCTCTCACTGAAGAACTAGGACTATCCCCTTCAACTAATGTGTCGTATTTGCTTCTAGCCCTATATATTTTGAAATCAAAGTATCAAAGTATTGAAATAGAAGCTATTTTAGATAATTTTTAAAAATAATAATATAATTATTTCATTCCAAGGCCTGTATAGTTGAATTCTTAGTACTAAGCCTGTCTGGTTTTATAGGCAAAGGGATAAGAGAAATATTTAAAAAATGAACGCAAACATTTCTAAAATTGTTTACTCTATTTTACAGAAACTAATACATGACTGTGTATTCACTTCTTGTGAGTAATGCATCCATTGAAAACTCATGGCAAGAAAGCCTTCATAGCACACATGTATTCTCTTTATATTTAAGGGTCTAGAACAGGAATCGGCAACATTTGGCATGCGGCCCGCCAGGGTAAGCCCCCTGGTGGGCTGGGCTGGTTTGTTTACCTGCCGCGTCCGCAGGTTCGGCCGATCGCGGCTCCCACTGGCCGCGGTTCGCCGCTGCAGGCCAATGGGGGCTGTGGGAAGCCGCGGCCAGCACATCCCTCCTCCTGCGCCGCTTCCTGCAGCCCCCATTGGCCTGCAGCGGCGAACCGCAGCCAGTGGGAGCCGCGATCGGCTGAACCTGAGGATGCGGCAAGTAAACAAACTGGCCCGGCCCACCGGGGGCTTACCCTGGCAGGCCGTATGCCAAACGTTGCCGATCCCTGGGCTAGAATGTCTCCTTCAGTTCCTAGGCTGTCAGGACAAGCTTCAATAATGCTTTACCTCTAACAATCACATTTACATTAGTTTAATTATCACTAATTCAAAGACTCTAATGGGAAGAGAGCAGGAAAGATTAAGGGCCAAATATAAAGGTTTTAATAAAGATTTTTAGATCCTGTATTTGCAACTGTCTTCAGCAACTTAAGCTGACTAGAGACATACACGTAGTATACAATTTCCCCCCCTTTTTTAAAGTTGAGACTTTAAAAGCCATAAGTACGCCAGCATAATAATAGGTCATCTAGCACTCCATGGATGCAATAAGCACAGCTTTGGCTTTCAGAAACAGTTCACAGGAGGCCAGGTCCCTTTTTTATTTTACATTTTTATTACAATCCACCCACACCTCCAAGTATTAACACTGAACCCTCCTGTTTTTTTTTCCTCCGTAAAAAAAGAAAGTTAAGTGTTGCAGACCAAGCTGAAGAGATTTAAAGTTACATCAAGGCCTAAAGAGCAGAGTAAAGGAGGCGAAAATCTAAAATGAAGAAAAAGTTACAGTTGTTTGGTTCAAACATATGATTAAATAAAAAAAAAACAAGTTAATAAAAATTTAATTTCTTCTAATCTATTTTGAACAGTTTTCACAATTGGGAAATATATTCAATAAAAAACATGTAATGTAAAAGCTCTGCTTTAGGAATAAAAATCCACTTTAGAAAAACAAATCAGAATGTACTATATGTTGCAATCATTGTAACTATATTTCTTGAGGAAAATCATTCAGCCTTTGGCCTTTTTTCCTTTCATTGTTCCCAAGGCATGCCACTAATGTGGCTTATAGATGCATCATTGCACATATTACCCCTACACTTAAAATTCACTTTGATTTCAGAGATATTCCCCATACTTAAAATAGAGAAATACCACCAGAACTGGTAACATCTCTAGTACATCAGAACTTTTAAGTGTGCCCAGCTGTAGGCACCAAACTGGTCAAATGCTCCTACATTAAACATCACAATGGGAAATTACATCGATCAGCTGGATTCAAAGGTGCTTTTCTTTTGATATTCAAACTAACAAAAAAGGACCACAGCTGTTGATGTTGTATACTCCACTGAAGAAAGCTTTTAAACAGCATAGTATGTCTGAAATACACAGTACTTCCAAACAAACTATGAATGCCTTTAAAGATCTGTGTCATAAGTGGGGCAAGAAAACCACGTTTTAAATTTCTGTTCAGATTTTATTTGAAATCTAATTCAAATTGTCAAAGCTACAAAAAGGGGAAAACATTTGTGTTATTTTTGCTATGTCACAACATTCTAAAACAAAAATATCACTACTGCCAGCAGATCAGATACACACATTTCTGATGAAATCTCTAAACACAAAAATGTTTCATTTGGGGAAATAGTCACAATGAAGATATTTTGTACAATATAAAACAATGACAGGTCTACAGATGCAGTTACTCATGAGTATACACATGCATTCACAAAAAATTCAGGAATGCTTTTTTGTTTAATTTTTTTGTTTTTTAAACAGACTGTTCAGGCACAAAAACAAAACCGCATTTCCAATAAGTGACAGCATCATAAAAAATATGAACATTTTGTCAGTGTTTGCTTTTCTTTGACTTCTTGTGAGATCTGTGTGGAGAACGGGACTGCGACCTGGATTTTTTCCCTGATTTTTTAGGGGACCTGGATCGTGACCTTCTTGATCTTTTGGGTGTCCTTGAGCCAGATGGTGACCTGAAAAATAAAGTTTCATTACTTCTACTAGATAATTCCTTCGCTTTTTTTCTGCAGCTATATGGCCCTTTCCTCTGATCTACTTTAGAATAAAATACAGGGGAACTCCGTTTAGCCGATCTAATTTAGCCAGATCAGATAATCAAAAATTCGGATAATGAGGAAAATGGGCAATCATCATTTTAAGATGTGGAGTTGCTTTTAAATTAGCTGACCCCTCCCAGAGAAGCATTAAAACATACCCCCCTTCTTATCTACTTAACAGAATATACAAACCCCTAGTTCTTGCAAACAATATTTTGTTCATTTATTAACAAAAAAAACCAACATGAGTTTTTAACAAGTTGTACAGGTATTGATCATTTTTACACACTTTACTCTTTAACCCTGAATATTATAGGGACCATCTACAGCAATGTTTCTCAACCTTTTTGTTGCAATTTCCCAGGGCCCCACACTACATTGGGCCCAGCTAAGTTAAATGCTTCAGCCCCACCACACAGAGCTCAGGCTGACAGCCCCAGCCCCACTACCCGGGGCTGAAGCATCAATTTCCGATATTTCTCTGTGTGTGCTGGTGGTTAATATGAATAATGGAGGCTCGGATAAAGGGGGTTCTATTTTATTTGTCATTTGTAAACAGAAATTACTGACTTGTTATCTAGGCACATCAGTTAGCATGTACAATTTCTCCCCTCATGGTATGTGCACTGACTCAGTTTCAGTGCTCAGAAAGTATGAGAAAAACAGCACCAATCAGTGTCACTTAAAGCAGGCAAATAATGTACAAGCTTTCCTACATGGTTCTGCAAATGCACCTTAGCCTTTGTTTTAACACCAACTTATTCCAACATTGCTCGTTTCTATTCCATGCAATTATGCTAAATCGTGTTGAGCTGGAAAATATCTAGCATTCTAACCAAACATGTTCATGGGTTGTGACCAAACCCAGGAGTCTACAGACAAATGGATAACGAATAAACCTACTGCACCATCTGGTCCACTCCTAATGCACATGATTAATCTCATCTAATCTAAATTGATTTCATGCCTCATCAGGCTATATGACCACTACATGAACTCTGTAGAAAGATGTAATTATCCCAAAACAACTTTCTAGTTTAATATAATTGCTAACTTTCTCTATAAGGAGGTGCTTACTTTTGCTTGAATAAGAAACATCACAAATATAATGCACCATAATTTTTCTCTTCTCTGCTGAGTCACTAATAGTAGAAGCTGAAACTTCAGTAACATGACTACAACAAAATGCATGAGTATAGCAATCTAGACTTTCAGAGCAATCTTGAATTTTGGAATGCAAACAGAACACAAACCACATAAAATATTAATGAGAAATATCTCTGATCTCATGCATAGCATAAGTCAGAGACCACTATTTTGGTGATAGCAGCAATAGGATACTGTTAGGCCATATCTAGAGTAGGGAATTCAGGAAGTAATTCCCCATCATTGAAAGCCCTAGTGTAGACAAGGCAACAGTGGTTTTCTTCACTACACTGGTAAAACGTCTTCCATAAACCACCAAAAACTTGTGTCTACACCAAGGCTCTCACCAGTGAGAATCTTCGCTTAAGTTGCATTTCTCAAACATGACATGAAAGATAATGAATAATCATTAATACTGTGGTGGTGTGTGCAAATGAGGCTCTGCTGTCAATCCCAGAACTGGGGGATTATTATTGTAGTTTGGCATTAGGCAAAGGAAGGACCTTGAATCATACAGTTTATTGGTACTGCTGCCTTGTATAATTTAGGGTAGATTTCCAGAAGAGATGCCTAGCTTACCTTTTGACTTTTTTACTGACATCTCTAGGAGAATCTTTGTGAGATGACCTGGAACGTGAGGTCTCTTTGTGGGATCTTTCAGATCGCTCTGAGCGCTCCGATTTTGGTGATGGGGATTTTGCTCGTCTACTGCCACTGCTGCGAGATGGACTGGGTGATGTACTGTGTCGCCTTTTCCTTTGTAAAAGAACCAAATAATAATAATTTACACACACACACCTACAAAAAGGAATCCCCTCCGTTTGTATACATTCTTTGCCAATTTAATATGCAGTTTCATTCATTCATTCCTTAAAAATAGCGTAGTGCTAACTTTTTTTAAAATCACAGCTTCCAAATAGTTCAGTACTTGATCAGACTTTTTATCTGGGTCACAAATTACAACCTATGACTAATCCCTGTTTATGGATTAGTGACAAAGTTGCAATTAAATACAATATTGCTACAAGTTCTTGAAAAAGCAACACGAGTTACAAATAATGCAGCTATCCTTACTGAGCTAGTGCCAAGACTCCAGCTAAACACATACGTTAGTAGAGGGCCAGCACGCAGACTAAAAGCGACTGTACAATTTAAACTGTTTATTCTTCACCTCACTACGAAAGTATATTTAGACCA
The DNA here is from genome assembly GCA_003942145.1 of Platysternon megacephalum. Classification (NCBI taxonomy): domain Eukaryota; kingdom Metazoa; phylum Chordata; order Testudines; family Platysternidae; genus Platysternon; species Platysternon megacephalum. The sequence continues at coordinate 1,719,630 of QXTE01000238.1, read as the reverse complement.
GAGCAATTTACTTTTCCTAAGTAATTTAGTTTTAGGTCCAGTTTTCAGACTAAAAAGTTATTTCACAGTTAATTTATTCCTAAAAACACAGCTAAACACAGTGCATTGTTTTCACAGAGGTCCTATTTTTACCTATTTTTCCAGATGCATTGACTGAAACAAAAGGTTCTTGAGGAGTGGTTTGGGCAGATTAGAATACAAGATCTGTTAAACTCAGAATCCTGTGTTTTACTGTCCTACAACACTGGTCTACAATTTTTGAGAAGTCGTCTGCTTCAGAGATAAAATGTGATATTTATTATGTATTTTGATATGCTGAATTCAAATATGACAATTAAAACAACTGATTGGCTACTGTTTCTAAGATATTTAAGTTTTTACATTTTATGTCTATGTATATTGTGTAGATAGTAGAGTTTTAATCATAAATTGTAAACCTAGGTCTTTTCATGTGTTTATGGTTGCTTTACATGATAATATTTCACCTGTCCTGTTTATGTAACACTTTAAAAATCAGCAAAAGGGTTATATAAATAAAATTTATTATGAAACAAAAGGCAAAAAACTATTATGTACATAGTTTAGTCCTATTCAGTGTCTACTCGGCGCTTCTTGGCTTGTCTCTTGTATTCATTAAATGGAGCATCTCTTGTCACTGTCCAGCAATAGTCTGCAAGCATTGATGGGCTCCATTTGCCCTGATAGCGTTTCTCCATTGTTGCAATGTCCTGGTGAAATCGCTCGCCGTGCTCGTCGCTCACTGCTCCGCAGTTCGGTGGAAAAAAATCTAGATGAGAGTGCAAAAAATGTATCTTTAGTGACATGTTGCAACCAAGGCTTTTGTATGCCTTGAGGAGGTTTTCCACCAACAACCTGTAGTTGTGTGCCTTGTTGTTTCCGAGAAAATTTATTGCCACTAACTGGAAGGCTTTCCATGCCGTCTTTTCCTTGCCACGCAGTGCATGGTCAAATGCATCATCTCGAAGAAGTTCACGAATCTGAGGACCAACAAAGACACCTTCCTTTATCTTAGCTTCACTTAACCTTGGAAATTTTCCACGGAGGTACTTGAAAGCTGCTTGTGTTTTGTCAATGGCCTTGACAAAGTTCTTCATCAGACCCAGCTTGATGTGTAAGGGTGGTAACAAAATCTTCCTTGATTCAACAAGTGGTGGATGCTGAACACTTTTCCTCCCAGGCTCCAATGACTGTCGGAGTGGCCAATCTTTCTTGATGTAGTGGGAATCTCTTGCACGACTATCCCATTCGCAGAGAAAACAGCAGTACTTTGTGTATCCAGCCTGCAGACCAAGCAAGAGAGCAACAACCTTCAAATCGCCACAAAGCTGCCACTGATGTTGGTCATAGTTTATGCACCTCAAAAGTTGTTTCATGTTGTCATAGGTTTCCTTCATATGGACTGCATGACCAACTGGAATTGATGGCAAAACATTGCCATTATGCAGTAAAACAGCTTTAAGACTCGTCTTCGATGAATCAATGAACAGTCTCCACTCATCTGGATCGTGAACGATGTTGAGGGCTGCCATCACACCATCGATGTTGTTGCAGGCTACAAGATCACCTTCCATGAAGAAGAATGGGACAAGATCCTTTTGACGGTCACGGAACATGGAAACCCTAACATCACCTGCCAGGAGATTCCACTGCTGTAGTCTGGAGCCCAACAGCTCTGCCTTACTCTTGGGTAGTTCCAAATCCCTGACAAGGTCATTCAGTTCACCTTGTGTTATGAGGTGTGGTTCAGAGGAGGAGGATGGGAGAAAATGTGGGTCCTGTGACATTGATGGTTCAGGACCAGAAGTTTCATCCTCTTCCTCTTCCTCGTCTGACTCAAGTGAGAATGATTCTGGTGCATCAGGAACCGGCAGTCCTTCTCCGTGGGGTACTGGGCGTATAGCTGATGGAATGTTTGGATAATGCACAGTCCACTTTTTCTTCTTTGACACACCTTTCCCAACTGGAGGCACCATGCAGAAGTAACAATTGCTGGTATGATCTGTTGGCTCTCTCCAAATCATTGGCACTGCAAAAGGCATAGATTTCCTTTTCCTGTTCAACCACTGGCGAAGATTTGTTGCACAAGTGTTGCAGCATATGTGTGGGGCCCACCTCTTGTCCTGATCTCCAATTTTGCAGCCAAAATAAAGGTGATAGGCTTTCTTAACCATAGTGGTTATACTGCGCTTTTGTGATGCAAAAGTCACTTCACCACAAACATAGCAGAAGTTATCTGCACTGTTCACACAAGTACGAGGCATCTCTGCTCACTTTGGCTAAACAGAAATGTGTCCCTTTGCAAAATCAAACACTGACAAATAAGAGAGCACGACACTGTATGTTTTCTAGAGCTGATATAGGGCAATTTGTTCAGCAGAGTGATGTAAGCTTCGTTATGATTGCATTATCCATGACTTCTAGGAATAACATGATGCAATTCATATCCTGTATGACGCAATACCAGCTTCAGATTGCATCATTAATTATTTTGCCTAAAAAGCAAGTACTGTCCAAACCCAGTCATAGATTTGTTCATAGATCCAGTCAAAGATGTATTTTAGTCATTTCTGGTTTAAATTGAGATCCCTTCCCTTTATAACTCACTTATCCTCCGCCATTCCCAAGTCAAGGGTCGTATATACTGACCCAATAGCATATCTTGAAAACTAGAGCCAATCAACAATTTTAAGCATCATTTTCGTTCTCAGTGACCCAGAATTAGTAAAGTTTGACTACATTTATTTCAGAAGCATTTTGGCTATAGAGCAGTGCAATCAGATTAAATTTTAAATAGCTGAATTCCTTTATTATGGCAAGAACTACAAATACAATTTAATTTAAAGTCTAATATTGCCTACAAAGCTATTAAACAAGTGGTTTCCATGTGCTCTGGGACAGAATAAAAGCTGCACCTCTCTTTTCTTGTTGGTGTACATTCTTCTTTTTCCTTCTTGTCTTTGGATCTGGATTCAGATTTTTCCTTGTCTTTCTTGTCTCTCTCTCGTTCTCTTTCCAGCTCCTTTTCTTTTTCCTGAGTTATTAAAAACAACTGAGATTTAGGTAAGATTTGTTCTATGATACAGAGAAAAGGTATCCACTGTATCCACTATTCGGTTACAAGTTTGGGGACAGGATCAACATTTGAATCTGGGGAGCAGGAGAAAATAATGGTTACACCAACCCACAAATCTTACAATTAGGTTTCAGAAAATTTAAACAACATCTTAACACCTACATTTTCTAAATTTCCATTTTCAGGAGTAAGACGGTACCTCTATCTACTTAAATATATACATTCTGGTCCCTGTCTTGAAAATGAAAGTATAGACTACCTTATGACTATTTATCCAATGTTATAGAAAAATGAAATCAAAGTACTGTACCAGTCCCCACTCCTCCCTGTAACAGTGTATGTTGTCACATGCACCACCAATAAAATTAAAAAGAAGACAATACAGGTTGATGGCTGAACATGTGTAGTTTAATTTTGCCAGCTGGATCTCGTCTCTCTCCCCACCCCCGGATTACAGGAGACAGGACTATACAGTTAGTGAGTTTGAGCATAGATACTGAAACAAGATAAAATGTGGGCTTCAACACCATGTCTACATTTTTGTTATTTCAAAATTCCCTCTGCAGTTAGGAAAATTCTACTATACCCTATATCATGAAAGGAGGATGAAGCACTCCAGATGCTGAGATAACACTAAGTGCTGCATGGCAGCACTATAATTATAGATGCTAATAAAGCAGCCCAGGAACTCAAATGGACTGACTTTTGAGAAACCATTATAATACAAATGCTTAGATATCTCAGAAAGATTATGTTCTACATTACAGTAAATCCCACGACAACTATATTATTTCTAATGTCACATCTTTTAAATATGAAATAGTTATAGTTAAAGCATTAACCTTGCATTGCTAGTCCACTACACCTGCTGCAGTACAATTACACACTACCATTCCACTGAAGTCAATGGATTGTTAATGGGCTACCTGGCACATTTGGTAGTACAGCAGACTAGTTTCAGCTGGCCAGACCTGGAACATTTAGCAACAATGAAGCTGTTAAACAGCTAAACACTGCTATTTTCTCAAACTGATTGCCATACTATGAGGCAACTTTACCTTTGAAATGCTCATTTATTGTAAATTAAATAGGCAAAAAAGGGCAACTATCTCAAAGCTTAATGCACTAACTGCAAATCAGCCATTTATGCACCACTCTTTTGCAGAACTGCTAGGTTTATTTTGCAGCAAATGCAAAGAAAAGAATTATTCACCAAATAGAGAAAAACTGCACTCTCTTGAAGTCAGTGTTGTAAAGAACGTCAGTTATAATTGTCATATTTAATATTTATAATTTATATTTTTTTACATTTTATTTACATATTTATAATTTAATGAAAATTAAAAGAAGAACAAAGCCAGCTAATGACAGAAATCTATGCTTACAAACTGGTAGAATGAACTCAGATGAAGATCAAGCACTTGCAGAACACACGCAGCATCTGAATAGGTTATCTGGGTTGTGATTTTATTTTTTTAAATAACTCCATTTTACTACATACATCACCCTTGCTACACAAGATAAACACCACTTCTCTCTCCAATTATAGCTAAGACAGAGTAAGGAAGACTCTTTAAATGTCAACTACATTTAAAACAGAAGTTACTGGTTTCAAACACAAAGCACCAACAGCTACCGTCATTCTCCAGATGTGTATATTTCCTCCATAGATCACCATTCTGGACTTTGACAGGTCTCTTTCCTAAAGGTGACCTGCAAATCTATTTTTAAGTGAGTTACCCTTACATTTGTGTGCTGAATGCCCCAAAGGAAGAGAGTCAGAGAAGCACTCAACACAAATTACTACATTTATGTTTAGCTTCCAATAAATTGTATGAGTAGTTCCAAGCTTTGCTGTGACATGCCAGAAGCAATAATTCTGTAATACCATGGGTGATGCTGGCAGACCAGGTGCCAGCTCACTCCAAGGCCCCTAGGCCCCACTGAACACTGACAAATGCATAGCTGAAAACCAGACTGGTTCACCTGTTAGTACTTTTAAAATAGATATTAGATTTATAATAATGTGTTTAGTCTTTATGGAATGCTTGCAGGATGCTGCATGTATTAATCTTATAGTATCAGTGCCCTATGTTTTATGCATTGTAAACCTCTGTAATTGTGTAAGTCATCAAACAGGAAAGGAGTATTAATAAATGTAGAAATGCTAGTTTCTTACAGAAGGTATTAGGTCCCGCCCACCAAGAAGGCCCACTGAAACCAAATGAGCCATTGTGAAACATCAAAGAACAAGGACTTTGTTGATTGCTTCCCCCCACACACCAAAGAAGAGGAGACGTGCAGGTGGACTCATCCCATCAGCTTGAACTCTGGGGGAAGGGAATAAAAACCCCTGGAAAAAGGAACAGTAACTCTGTGCTGCTTGAAATCTGAGGTGAGAAGATTTGCAAGCATAAGCAAGAGGGCCCCAGGGCTTGGCCTGGGTTAGCCCTAAAGAACATACAGAATATGTCTACACAGCAACTAGATACCCAAGCTAGCCCATGCCAGCTGACTGTGGCTCGCAGGGCTTGGGCTGCAGGGCTGTTTCATTGCTGTGCAGATTTCTAGGCTAGGGCTAAAGCCCAAGCTCTGGGACCCTCCCACCTCACAGGGTCTTAGAGCCCAGGCTCCTGCCTGAGCCCAGAAGTATGCAATCAAACAGCCCCGCAGCCCAAGCCTGCTGGCCAAGGCCAGCCACAGGTGTCTACTTGCTGCATGCCAACAGAGCTTGCACACTACAGCAGCTTCTATTACTTTTTGGAACCTAAGACTAACTTGTGTGTGTGTGTTTACCTGCATTAACTTTGTAAATAACTCATTACTTTTCTTAGTTCATAAATCTTTAGTCAGTTTATAATAGGATTGGCTACAAGTGTTGTCTTTGGTGAGAGTTTTAGGGTGCAGCTGACCTGGGGTAAGTGACTGGTCCTTTGGAACTGGGAGTAAACTGAATATTATTGTGATTTTTGGTGTAAGGGACCATCTATCACAAAGGCAAGCTTGCCTGAGTGGCAAGACAGACCAAGTACCCAAGGCGACAGTCTGCGACTCCATGTTAAGGCTGTTATAGCGCGTCTATCAAGTATGAACTCCTGATGAACTCTAAGTATAGAACTCACAACCTGTTTGGGGTTTGTGCGCTGCTTCCTCACAGTCTGCCCTGAAGTTGGTACTTACGCTCGTGAGCCACTCCAGACAGCCTGACAACCATCATTACTAGAACTCAGACTGTGGAGTCAGACCAGAGAAGCTCAGGTTAAAAGTGTTTTTTATTTACATGCCAAGGTTTTGAGAAGTTCAATTTTTATATTGTTTTGGATATATTTTAAAAATTCTGTAACGTAGCACTTTCAGAGCTCCTCTGACCCAGCTCTGGAGGCCACAGAGGACTAACGGTAGTGGTAATGTTGTAGAATGATTCATTCTGGGGTGCAAGCACAAAGCTGGACCTAGCTAGAACAAACTGAGGTGTAGGGGAACTAGAGGAGTTTCGAGTAATGTGTGTCCTGAATGCCATATTCTCTCTCGCTATTTGGAAGCATTTGACAAAATGAAGTTTTTATCAATTTACCAACAGAATAGTCAAAAAACTGGAAAACAGCTTTAAGTGTAAACTGAAGATTTTTTTCCACTCAAGCCAGTCTACTTTGTTTTATATACTCAATAAGGTCTATAAGTGACCCTCTCAAACTTCTTTACTGATTCGCTACAACAGAGGTGAGCAAACTGCGGCCCGCAGGCCACATCCGGCCGGCAGGACCCTCCTGCCCGGACTTTGAGCTCCCGGCTGGAGAGGCTAGCCCCCGGCCCCTCCCCTGCAGCCTCAGCTCGTGTGCCACCAGTGCTCTGGGCGGCGGGGCTGCGAGTTCCTGCTGGGCAGCGCGGCTGTGAGAGCCGCCAGCCTGCCCCGGTGCTCTACACTGTGTGGGGGCGTGGCTGGCTCCGGCCGGGCGGCACGGCTGCCAGTCGTGGTGCTCTGATCGGCATGGTAAGGGAGTGGGGAGGTTGGATAAGGGGCAGGGGCCGTCAGGGGACAGGGAGCAGGGGGCGGTTGGATGGGGCGGAGGGGGGGGCCAGGGGACGGGGAACAGGAGGGGTTGGATAGGCGTCGGAGTCCCGGGGGGCCAGTCAGGGGGTGGGGGTGTGGATATGGGTCGGGGCAGTCAGGGGATGGGGGGGGGGGGGGGGGGGGGGGAAGGGGGGGGGGNTGCAATCAGATTAAATTTTAAATAGCTGAATTCCTTTATTATGGCAAGAACTACAAATACAATTTAATTTAAAGTCTAATATTGCCTACAAAGCTATTAAACAAGTGGTTTCCATGTGCTCTGGGACAGAATAAAAGCTGCACCTCTCTTTTCTTGTTGGTGTACATTCTTCTTTTTCCTTCTTGTCTTTGGATCTGGATTCAGATTTTTCCTTGTCTTTCTTGTCTCTCTCTCGTTCTCTTTCCAGCTCCTTTTCTTTTTCCTGAGTTATTAAAAACAACTGAGATTTAGGTAAGATTTGTTCTATGATACAGAGAAAAGGTATCCACTGTATCCACTATTCGGTTACAAGTTTGGGGACAGGATCAACATTTGAATCTGGGGAGCAGGAGAAAATAATGGTTACACCAACCCACAAATCTTACAATTAGGTTTCAGAAAATTTAAACAACATCTTAACACCTACATTTTCTAAATTTCCATTTTCAGGAGTAAGACGGTACCTCTATCTACTTAAATATATACATTCTGGTCCCTGTCTTGAAAATGAAAGTATAGACTACCTTATGACTATTTATCCAATGTTATAGAAAAATGAAATCAAAGTACTGTACCAGTCCCCACTCCTCCCTGTAACAGTGTATGTTGTCACATGCACCACCAATAAAATTAAAAAGAAGACAATACAGGTTGATGGCTGAACATGTGTAGTTTAATTTTGCCAGCTGGATCTCGTCTCTCTCCCCACCCCCGGATTACAGGAGACAGGACTATACAGTTAGTGAGTTTGAGCATAGATACTGAAACAAGATAAAATGTGGGCTTCAACACCATGTCTACATTTTTGTTATTTCAAAATTCCCTCTGCAGTTAGGAAAATTCTACTATACCCTATATCATGAAAGGAGGATGAAGCACTCCAGATGCTGAGATAACACTAAGTGCTGCATGGCAGCACTATAATTATAGATGCTAATAAAGCAGCCCAGGAACTCAAATGGACTGACTTTTGAGAAACCATTATAATACAAATGCTTAGATATCTCAGAAAGATTATGTTCTACATTACAGTAAATCCCACGACAACTATATTATTTCTAATGTCACATCTTTTAAATATGAAATAGTTATAGTTAAAGCATTAACCTTGCATTGCTAGTCCACTACACCTGCTGCAGTACAATTACACACTACCATTCCACTGAAGTCAATGGATTGTTAATGGGCTACCTGGCACATTTGGTAGTACAGCAGACTAGTTTCAGCTGGCCAGACCTGGAACATTTAGCAACAATGAAGCTGTTAAACAGCTAAACACTGCTATTTTCTCAAACTGATTGCCATACTATGAGGCAACTTTACCTTTGAAATGCTCATTTATTGTAAATTAAATAGGCAAAAAAGGGCAACTATCTCAAAGCTTAATGCACTAACTGCAAATCAGCCATTTATGCACCACTCTTTTGCAGAACTGCTAGGTTTATTTTGCAGCAAATGCAAAGAAAAGAATTATTCACCAAATAGAGAAAAACTGCACTCTCTTGAAGCCAGTGTTGTAAAGAACGTCAGTTATAATTGTCATATTTAATATTTATAATTTATATTTTTTTACATTTTATTTACATATTTATAATTTAATGAAAATTAAAAGAAGAACAAAGCCAGCTAATGACAGAAATCTATGCTTACAAACTGGTAGAATGAACTCAGATGAAGATCAAGCACTTGCAGAACACACGCAGCATCTGAATAGGTTATCTGGGTTGTGATTTTATTTTTTTAAATAACTCCATTTTACTACATACATCACCCTTGCTACACAAGATAAACACCACTTCTCTCTCCAATTATAGCTAAGACAGAGTAAGGAAGACTCTTTAAATGTCAACTACATTTAAAACAGAAGTTACTGGTTTCAAACACAAAGCACCAACAGCTACCGTCATTCTCCAGATGTGTATATTTCCTCCATAGATCACCATTCTGGACTTTGACAGGTCTCTTTCCTAAAGGTGACCTGCAAATCTATTTTTAAGTGAGTTACCCTTACATTTGTGTGCTGAATGCCCCAAAGGAAGAGAGTCAGAGAAGCACTCAACACAAATTACTACATTTATGTTTAGCTTCCAATAAATTGTATGAGTAGTTCCAAGCTTTGCTGTGACATGCCAGAAGCAATAATTCTGTAATACCATGGGTGATGCTGGCAGACCAGGTGCCAGCTCACTCCAAGGCCCCTAGGCCCCACTGAACACTGACAAATGCATAGCTGAAAACCAGACTGGTTCACCTGTTAGTACTTTTAAAATAGATATTAGATTTATAATAATGTGTTTAGTCTTTATGGAATGCTTGCAGGATGCTGCATGTATTAATCTTATAGTATCAGTGCCCTATGTTTTATGCATTGTAAACCTCTGTAATTGTGTAAGTCATCAAACAGGAAAGGAGTATTAATAAATGTAGAAATGCTAGTTTCTTACAGAAGGTATTAGGTCCCGCCCACCAAGAAGGCCCACTGAAACCAAATGAGCCATTGTGAAACATCAAAGAACAAGGACTTTGTTGATTGCTTCCCCCCACACACCAAAGAAGAGGAGACGTGCAGGTGGACTCATCCCATCAGCTTGAACTCTGGGGGAAGGGAATAAAAACCCCTGGAAAAAGGAACAGTAACTCTGTGCTGCTTGAAATCTGAGGTGAGAAGATTTGCAAGCATAAGCAAGAGGGCCCCAGGGCTTGGCCTGGGTTAGCCCTAAAGAACATACAGAATATGTCTACACAGCAACTAGATACCCAAGCTAGCCCATGCCAGCTGACTGTGGCTCGCAGGGCTTGGGCTGCAGGGCTGTTTCATTGCTGTGCAGATTTCTAGGCTAGGGCTAAAGCCCAAGCTCTGGGACCCTCCCACCTCACAGGGTCTTAGAGCCCAGGCTCCTGCCTGAGCCCAGAAGTATGCAATCAAACAGCCCCGCAGCCCAAGCCTGCTGGCCAAGGCCAGCCACAGGTGTCTACTTGCTGCATGCCAACAGAGCTTGCACACTACAGCAGCTTCTATTACTTTTTGGAACCTAAGACTAACTTGTGTGTGTGTGTTTACCTGCATTAACTTTGTAAATAACTCATTACTTTTCTTAGTTCATAAATCTTTAGTCAGTTTATAATAGGATTGGCTACAAGTGTTGTCTTTGGTGAGAGTTTTAGGGTGCAGCTGACCTGGGGTAAGTGACTGGTCCTTTGGAACTGGGAGTAAACTGAATATTATTGTGATTTTTGGTGTAAGGGACCATCTATCACAAAGGCAAGCTTGCCTGAGTGGCAAGACAGACCAAGTACCCAAGGCGACAGTCTGCGACTCCATGTTAAGGCTGTTATAGCGCGTCTATCAAGTATGAACTCCTGATGAACTCTAAGTATAGAACTCACAACCTGTTTGGGGTTTGTGCGCTGCTTCCTCACAGTCTGCCCTGAAGTTGGTACTTACGCTCGTGAGCCACTCCAGACAGCCTGACAACCATCATTACTAGAACTCAGACTGTGGAGTCAGACCAGAGAAGCTCAGGTTAAAAGTGTTTTTTATTTACATGCCAAGGTTTTGAGAAGTTCAATTTTTATATTGTTTTGGATATATTTTAAAAATTCTGTAACGTAGCACTTTCAGAGCTCCTCTGACCCAGCTCTGGAGGCCACAGAGGACTAACGGTAGTGGTAATGTTGTAGAATGATTCATTCTGGGGTGCAAGCACAAAGCTGGACCTAGCTAGAACAAACTGAGGTGTAGGGGAACTAGAGGAGTTTCGAGTAATGTGTGTCCTGAATGCCATATTCTCTCTCGCTATTTGGAAGCATTTGACAAAATGAAGTTTTTATCAATTTACCAACAGAATAGTCAAAAAACTGGAAAACAGCTTTAAGTGTAAACTGAAGATTTTTTTCCACTCAAGCCAGTCTACTTTGTTTTATATACTCAATAAGGTCTATAAGTGACCCTCTCAAACTTCTTTACTGATTCGCTACAACAGAGGTGAGCAAACTGCGGCCCGCAGGCCACATCCGGCCGGCAGGACCCTCCTGCCCGGACTTTGAGCTCCCGGCTGGAGAGGCTAGCCCCCGGCCCCTCCCCTGCAGCCTCAGCTCGTGTGCCACCAGTGCTCTGGGCGGCGGGGCTGCGAGTTCCTGCTGGGCAGCGCGGCTGTGAGAGCCGCCAGCCTGCCCCGGTGCTCTACACTGTGTGGGGGCGTGGCTGGCTCCGGCCGGGCGGCACGGCTGCCAGTCGTGGTGCTCTGATCGGCATGGTAAGGGAGTGGGGAGGTTGGATAAGGGGCAGGGGCCGTCAGGGGACAAGGAGCAGGGGGGTTGGATGGGTCAGGGGTTCTGAGGGGGGCAGTCAGGGGACGGGAAGTAAGAGGGGCAGGCTGTTTGGGGAGGCACAGCCTTCCATACCTGGCCCTCCATACAGTTTCGGGACCCTGATGTGGCCCTCAGGCCAAAAAGTTTGCCTACCCCTGCGCTACAAGCTATTTTTGGTAGCACTATTTTTCTATACATTGTTTTTTCCCCAAAATAAATTTACTGTTAGAGCTTTAACTGTTGAGTGTTTTCTTCTCAACACATTCTGATGGCAAGGAACCAAATCACGATGAACTTAATTTAACAATACAGTGGAATGTCAACTAAATGCATTTGTTAACACATTACCTTAGTGCAACACCACATCTGAAATCTAGAATCAATATTGAATATATAAAGAACATTTCTTACCCTCTGAAGAAGTTTGTCTCTATAATGTTCAACCTGTTCCTGAAAACTCTGGCCTGGTTTCTTGGGTCTTTTTCCAGACTCCAACTCATCTTGAAATTTCATCACCTTAAGCTGCAAATTAATAACCACCATTTAAAATACATTTTTATTGGACTTAGTATTCCCAGGTTTTAGACAACTGGCTGAAAATGAAACTTGGTTGAAATGAATTATTTGTGTATTTTGTTCTCTCAATATTAAATGTACAAGTGTCACATGTGAAAGGACATCAACATCAAAGTAGTGAAATTGTGTATTTGACCTTAGTCTCATGCAACTGTTTACACACTTAACAAGAACTAAATAAAAACTGAGATTTGTTTACAGTTATTCACAGCTACCACTGAAACCTCTACTCAATTAGTGTCCATCATTTGATTTTGCTACACCCTAAAATCTCTCTCGGAACACTGCCTATATATTTCTTGCAAATGAAAGTTTACTGTTACCATACACCCTGTTTCAACCTCTCATTTGCAGGTTCTCTTAGAAATTGTCTTTTTTCCATTTAACCCCAAATTCTATCTGACTGAAATGAAGTGTTTGTGATACACAAGCCAAAATTATCCTTTTCTTCTGGGATGTTTTGGTAAACCAATTCACTTTCAAGATGGATTATTTTAATGATGTAAATATTCTTTCATACACTGTCCATTACAGTAGTGACATTCGGCTCACTAGCACTGCTGTAAGTAATGTCGTCCTTACTGTGATGGTACCTCCACTACGAGTCACAGTAGTAGCCAGGGAGTCTTTGGGATTTTTCCTGTAAGGAACTTCATTTTTTTCTCTGCATATTAAACTTTCCATCAAACTGATTCAGACCATAAAACTTTACTCCAACTTCTCACCTTTTTCTAAAGCCTTAACTTAACACTATTCAGTTACTGCATATAAGCAGCACTGAATCATTAAGCCAGGGGTGGCCAACCTGTGGCTCCGGAGCCACATGCGGCTCTTCAGAAGTTAATATGTGGCTCCTTGTATAGGCACTGACTTCGGGGCTGGAGCTACAAGCGCCAACTTTCCAATGTCCCGGTGCTCTCTGCTCAACCACTGGCTCTGCCACTGGCTCTGCCACTGGCCCTGCCCCCACTCCATCCCTTCCCACCCCTTGTAATGTCATTTTTATTTTTTTGTCAGAGTGCACTAGAGATCTCAGCTTTTCAAGTATCACAGCCCGATTCACAGGGCTTTAAACTGAATAAAAGTTGGAAAAAATGGTGCAGTTTTAAGCCTGCCCATGCATTTTTGTATTGCACCTGCAACGAAAAGCCCCCCATTGCTGATTGAGCCCATGCTGAGTAAGGGCCTTTAGTTCCACTCCCACTTAGCTCTTAGAGCCGATCAGCCACTTACAGGTGTGTAAGAGAAGAGGGACTAGAGACAATCTGTGCTCCCCAAATTCAGCAGATATTCTTGCAACTCTGCTTGGAGGAAGGGAGAAGGAGCAAGTACTACATGCCGAACTAAGACAGTCAGTTAAATTCCCCACCTGCCTAGGCAGTCTCTGCCTCCCTTGCTTTATGACCCTGGTACTTGGAGCAGTAAAACTTCTAGCACTTGTTCTATCTGTGGTAATAGACAGGAAGAAAAACTGGAAAGAGAAGAAACTTTGAAGCAGGAAAGTTAGAGACAGAGCCACAAAGGGACCTGACAGTCCCTGAATAGCCCTAGAGTCACGCCCACTTGCCAGAAGAGAGGAAAGGAGGATCAAGGAGCAAGCTGAGGCGGATGGTGGGGTGGAAGGAAAACAAAACAGAACTGAAGAATAGGACTGTACTTCACGTGACCCTTCATGCCCCCGTTTTTCATTCTTTAATGCATTTTTGTGGGTGGATATTCCTAAGTACATATAACTCTTCTATAAAATAGAATGAACTTAGGAGAATCCATACTGCAGGACTAGAATTATTTAATTCAAAATATAAAACAACTATATTTTTGGTATAAATCCATTTATTTTATTTTTCATTTTTTTTTATTATTTATTTTTTAAACACTGACCTCAATCTCTCTGAGTTTGGCGCGCTTTTCTTCACTCATTTCAGAGTACTTGATTGATGACTTGGATTCAGGCATTTCTTCTTTGATGGGATTGGAGTACATATGCTGCTCTTCTGATTTAGAACTCTGAGTATCCTCCTCATCTTCGCTTTCTTCTTCCTGACTTTAAAGGGCAAGAGTACAGAATCCACTAGTATACAGATATCTACTTGATGCAATAATTTTCTTGAACGTTACAAATCTTACTTATTGAAATGTCTGTATTTCTTAGAGTCTTAGGTCTGTACTTCTGCAGATTTCTAGATAAGTTAATCTTATTAACTGATACACCTAAACTTGCAATTTAATGGTGTACTATGTCAGAGATTGACCAGGTGCATGAGGTAGCTACCCTAATACTTTCTCCTTTTTTTTTTTTAAATAAAACGTACATTTAGGCTTCAGTTATTTTACACTGTACACTAAATGCATCCCAACAAAGCACTTCAAAAACTATACGAACTCAGTCACTTAGTCCATAATTATTCTGATAATTATGAAGCTAAAAATGGTGACCCAACACTATTTACAGGATCAGGCTAAGTGATGCAATTTTTGCTTCTTCAAATGTAGTTAGTTCCAAAACAAAATAAAAGTATTCTGTTTTTACATTTCTTCACTCAGTCCTGAGAACAGACATCAGAAGAGTCAGACTCTATAATGGTATTCCCAAACTCGCCACTAGAGTGCTGCAGCTCAACACATAATCCAGTCTAAGATGCTGTAATCATTATTATTGATGCTCTCAAACTACTTAAAAGAACAAAAGACCAGAGACTGCTCAAGAACTATAACACTGCATGAGGTCTAGTAGTATCCAGAAAATCATATATATGGGAAAACTACTACCTGCTCTTCTGATTCAAAGTAGAAAGTGAACCTTTAGATGTGTTCACATAACTCTATGCAAGTCTCACATGTCAAACCTCAGGTAGTATTGGACACAAACTATTTTACATTAATGGGTTACTGAATACAGCTTCTTTTGAAAGAGTTCCACTGACAACATTACTATAGAGAATAACTGATGAAATTAGAATGCAGCAATGATTGACAAAGGTATGCAGTGCTTCAAACCTTGCTTCATATCTACATTTTCATATTCTCCCTCTTTTCAAATTTAATTTGGATTTTAACTAGGGCTGTCAATTAATTGCAGTTAACTCACACGATTAACTCAAAAAAATTTATCACAATTAATTGCCGTTTTAATTGCACTGTTAAATAGAATACCAATTGAAATTTATTAAATATTTTGGATGTTCTTCTACATTCATATATATTGTATTCTGTGTTGTAACTGAAATCAAAGTGTATGTTTTTTTTACAAATATTTGCACTGTAAAAATGATAAACAAAAGAAATAGTATTTTTCAATTCACCTCATGCAAGTACTGTAGTGCAATCTCTGTCGTGAAAGTGCAACTTACAAATGTAGATTTTTTTTGTTTTGTTACATAACTGCACTCAAAAACAAAACAGTGTAAAACTTCAGAGCCTACATGTCTACTCAGTCCTACTTCTTGTTCAGCGAAATCGCTAAGACAAACAAGTTTGTTTACATTTACAGGAGATACTACTGCTCGCTTCTTATTTACAATGTCACCAGAAAGTGAGAACAGGCATTTGCATGGCACTTTTGTAGCCAGCACTGCAAGGTATTTACGTGCCAGATATGCTAAATATTTGTATGCCCCTTCATGCTTCGACCATCATTCCAGAGGACATGCTTTCATGCTGATGACATTCGTTAAAAAAATAATGCGTTAATTAAATTTGTGACTGAACTCCTTGAGAGAGAATTGTATGTCCCCTGCTCTGTTTTACCCGCATTCTGCCATATATTTCCTATTATAGCAGTCTTGGATGATGACCCAGCACATGTTGTTCATTTTAAGAACACTTTCACTGCAGAGTTCACAAAACGCAAAGAAGGTACCAATGTGAGATTTCTAAAGATAGCTACAGGTTTAAAAATCTGAAGTGCCTTCAAAAATCTGAGAGGGACGAGGTGTGGCGCATGCTTTCAGAAGTCTTAAAAGAGCAACACTCCAATGCGGAAACTACAGAACCCGAAGCACCAAAAAAGAAAATCAACCTTCTGCTGTTGGCATCTAACTACTATGATGAAAATGAACATGCATCAGTCCGCACTGCTTCGGACTGTTATTGAGCAGAACCCGTCATCAGCATGGACGCATGTCCCTTGGAATGGTGGTTGAAGCACGTAAATATCTTGCGATGCTGGCTACAACTGTGCAATGAGAACGCCTGTTCTCACTTTCAGGTGACATTTTAAACAAGAAGGGTCTAAAGAAGACATGGCATAAGGCAGTGGTCCTCAGACTTTTTACCTCGCGCCCGCCCCTTACCCCTGCCCAAACTCCCCTACCTCTCCTCCCCCAAAACCGGGGCCGGGATTAGGGCCATGACTCCGGGGTGACTCTGGGGGGGGAGGAGATGCAGACATGGGTAAGGGGGCGGGGGCGGGGGCTGGCAGCCAGGACCCTGGGCATGGGGCCAGAAGCAGGGCTGGGTGGCGCTCCCCCCTTCTCCCTCCCCCATGGAGGCTGACCTGGGCCCCAGCCGCGTCCCCCTTAACGTTCTTCTATACACCCCCCAGGGGGGTATGCCCCACAGTTTGGGGACCTCTATCATAAGGTAAGCAGAATAGTTAAAATGATGTAATTTTAGACTGTTCCGGGGTCTCTCACAGTTACAATTATAGTGTACATATGCATTTTTATCAAGTTATACGATGTTAAATATTGCTTTCAATGCAATCTAGAAATAAAACTGTACTGTTTACATAGGCTATATTTAAAATATTTTTGTTTTTCTTCAATAAAGATAACATTTCCTTGCTACAAAAATCCAAGCTCAGAATGGACCTTTACACTAAAATCAGTACGCTGTTAGTTTGCCAGTCACATGTAACTGTTATATGGAATGTTGTAACCTAATGAACTACTCTATATGCAAATGCACTGGGGAAATCTTAAATCAGAGGTATAACAACTTATCAAAATTATCTGAATATAATCTGAATTTCAAAAAAATTCCCGAATAGGGTTTAGAATTTGTAATCTTACACCAAGGTAGTTATTACATCAGCTTGGATGAAAATCCTGGCCCAACTGAAGTCAATGGGAGTTTTGCCATAGACTTCAATAAGGCAGCCCCTAACTTTCAGAAAGAAGCCTACATGGGTAAACTAGAAACATTTAGAGCCTTACTTTTGATTTTCTTCCTCTTCTGATTCTTCATGCTGGTCAAACAACTCCCATTTAGAAGTTGTAACAGCTGGAAGAAAAAATAAGAAAGTTCTAAAAACAAACAAAAATTACTTCATCTGAAATTTGACAGTCATATGTAAATATCCGATGTTTACTATCCCCTCTTCTTGGAAATGAATTACCGTATACACTTGTTCATAAGTAAAAAAGGGAAGCATCGGAGAAGGGTGTCGGCTTATCAACGGGTACAGAGAGGGGGAGAGGTGGGACACAGCCTCCCTCCCCCCCCAAAAAAAAACAGAGGGGGCAAAGAGAGGCAGCACAGCCAACAGAGCCAGAAGAGAAGAGGCGGGGCCAGAGTCTCTCCTCTTCTGGCCACGCTGCTCTCCCCCCAGCCTCCGAAGCAGCTGCAGCTCCATGGCTGGCAGGCTGCGGCCGCACTGCCCAGCCTGCCGGAGCAGCTCCGGCTGGGTCAGAGACATCCTCCCCTGGCCTGCCCCAGGTAAGGTGGGAAGGGATGGAATGGAATGGGGAGAGTGTGGGGGTCCCGGGCTAGGGTGGGGGTCCCGGGCTAGGGTGGGGAGGGGTTACACGGGAAGGTCCCGGGTTAGGGGTGGGGTCATGTGGGGGGTGGTCACAGGGGTTACTCCCCTGACCCCCAGCTTCTCTTCCCCCCTCCTCCCCCAAATTTCCCTGCCAGTTGCTGTCCTGGCCCGTCAAGGTAAAGCCATTGGCGGGCCGGGACATTTTGTTTACTTAGATTTACCTCCGTGCCTGTGGACGCTCAAGGTAAACAAACCATCTTGGCCCGCCAACAGCTTATCCTGATGGGCCGGGGAACCAACGTTTGCTGACCCCTGAATTACAGGGTCGGCTTATGAATGGGTCATAAAAATTTGCCATTTTTACTTATCCATCTTGCGGGGGTCGGTTTATAAACGAACCGGCTTATGATCAAGTATGTACGGTACATCTTTACTCAAATCTGCACTTCATCAGAATAGTTAAATATATTTCTGATTTATTATTTAATGACAACACACAGCACACTTAGGTAACGTTTTCAAAAGCACCTGAGTAACTTTCAGAAGCCTAAGTCCCATTTACAAAAGTGATATAGGCACTTATAAGTCTCAGTCTCAATAGCAATCAATAAGACTTCAGAGCCCAAGTACTTGCATTACTTTTGAAACTGGAACTCTGAGTGTTCTTTAAACATTTTATCCTTAGAATAAAGATTTGGGAATGGATAATCTGTAGTATATTACTAAATGTTTTCCAATATTTATTTGTTATGCATGGGAAGTTTTTAAAGTTGACGTTACTAAAGTATGAAAAACAGATGCAGAACAAAGCTCAATTTACTTCACAGAAAATTATAACTGAAGGAAGCAGTTATCATTGAAAGTATTTAAACTGCATGAATAGTTTTAGATAGCTTACTTACAAGTGTTCATGAAAAGCAGCCAAGTGACAATGAAGTAAAACATTACACTTCCAATTTACTTACAAAAGTGCCTCAATTTTAAACGTTTTTTTAAACTAACCCTGAGCTTCCAATTCTGCTTCATCCACTGCTTCCCATTTTGAAGGGGCAACTTTGAATATGGGCTCATTCTTTTTAGACTCTTCAGAAGTATCCACTGTTGAGGAAAAAAATATTAAGAAAATCATTGTCCAAAGTTCTCTCAGTAGATCTTAAACACTGAATTTTATTAGGGCATTTGCAGTGTAATAAAATATTTAAGTGCCTTGTGCCATCTTATTTATTATTTGTATCACTATTAACACCCAAAAGGATCAGGATTGGGGCCCCACCATGGTAGACATTGCACAAACATTTAGGGAGTCATGGTCCCTGCCCCAAGAGATTACAATCTAAAACCAACAAAATTATAAATTAATTATCATCATCATAAGATTAAAAATAGAGTCAATCATGAACTCAACATTCTACTTGTTAAATACTCTGTCTTATTCCTTGTTGCTGCTCAATTTTTACATGTACTTCATTTTGAAAATCAAGTTTACAATGAGGCACCAGGCTATTAATGCTGATATAGGAGCTTGACTTGAAAAAGTTAAGTACATTATATCAGGAAACCTAGAATTCCAAATTACAAGTTGAACTTACAAGGTACACCGTCAAGATCATCATCAAGCGATTTAATAGGGATTCCATCAAGATCATCTATCGGAGCAGCATCAATAGGAATTCCATCAACATCTTCCAGTGGTGCACCATCAAGCTCTTCCTCAATGGGAGCTCCATCAAGATCATCTGGTACTTCCTGTAGGCAAATATATTTATGGTAAATACTTAAATTCCTTCAGCTAGGGGCTGCCCAATGAATTATCTAAATTGTTTACTTTAATTTCTCTAATTCATTTCAGGTAACATTTACTTACTTGCTGGATTTTTTTTTTAGTTATAGCTTCAAACACATCTTAAATAGAAAATAACAAAGTGTTCCTGGTAGCACATATATTAGTGCATTACTCTAAACTGGTATTTGCTCCCTACACTGCTGTGTAATTTCAATAGAAGTGACTAAATTATCTCATACAAAACTAGGAAGATGAAATTTGTCCACACATTACTTAAGAGTTCTGCAATATCCATATCCAAAGGAAAGGAGGATGAAACACATACATAAAGTACAGGTTTGGCTCACAAGGCAAATGCATTAATTCACTGAAGGACACACAGCTGTGCACCTGACTTCAGATATGTGAAAGATTCCCTGAAAGACTTTAAACTGAGCAACTGGCAAATAGTCTCCCTCCTTGGTAGCAATACAAAGCAATATTCACATAATTAACCATTCCTAAAGAATCTTTCTAATACATTAGGAACAAGCACTTTCCTTCAGGCTTGTATGCTTTCTTGACTCTATTGTTAGCATTCACAATACAATAAGAACAAACCCACTTTCCATTTATATTTCAGTTACCATCTCTTGTATACTATATTTTGGCAGTGCTGCAATGCAAAGACTTGTTCTAACCCTGTATTTGTTTACTAGCCTCCAGTGACTTGATCTTCCTCATTTAGGATATATATATATATATATTTAGTTATAAAAACATCAGTAATCATCCATCCCATGCTCTGGGTGTTTAACAACTAGGAGTGTACAGTGCATCCCACTGTAATTCTATATCCAGGCACCTCACACAAACATCCTTCAGACTGCCTCTCCTGGAAAAAAAAAAAAGCAATTCCTGGCTCTGATAGACCAAGGTGGGGGTAAGCAAACTGCAGAGGCCATCCTGCATAATGACATACCAACAACAGTTCCCCCATTTAAACTGGGATACTTCCAGCTCAAGTAGCTCCACTAATTCCAACTGTGATATTATGGCAGAGGAAGAAAGACTTTAAGAGGTTAATACCAACATCTTAAATTCCACCTGGAAATTCACAAGTCAGCTCTACCAGGTAGAGTACAAAGTAAATGGCCTGTCACATTCTGCACTAGCTTCAGTTTCCAAATAGTCTCAGGATGTAACCCCATGATATACTGCATTACAGTAATCTAGTCTGAAAGTGACAAAGGCATGAATTATGGTAGCAACATCCATATCTAAAAGAAACGGTCAGATTTATCTTCCAGAGCATAGATGGAAAGAAGTTCTCTTGGATGCTCAGGTGACATCTAACAGCCACCTCAAGTTTATCAAAATTCATAAATTTCAAACCTGTCATAAACAGCAGCGACACTCACTCAATCGGGGGTGCCAAAATAATCCTTGCCAGTTTTTCTGGTTGCTTCACCCTATTTGCATCATTATCAAGGTTTAGTTTTAGTTAAGCCAAGCACTTACCTCTATTTCTTTTTCTTCTATAATATTTACAAGCCCCAAGAAAATATTCTGCAGTTTGATCAAAAAGGGTTCTGGATAAATCGCCCAGTCTTCCCATGCTCTGAAGCATGTCATTACCCGTTGCTAAAAATAGAAAAATGCTAGCACTTTGTAATAAGAGGTATTTTAAAATTATCAGAAGTTTATAGTACAGCACTATAAAACTATAAAGTTTTAAAACATGCATTTGGCATATAATCAATTTTCAAGAGAAAAACAATACTGTATGTTTTCTGTACATAGAAATTAGAAATAAATTTAGTTTAAAAGTAGCAAATGGCCACTCTCTGTTAAGGTTTTATAAAGTCTAATTATCAACCACTAACAAACAAAAAGGGTGAAAATAAGATTGTGTATTCTGTGTCCGGCAATTCCTTCTCACATTAAGATTTCTTACACTGAAAAGTACATTGTCTAATACAAAACTAAAAAGTGACCCCTACCAGAACAAATCCATTCTCAAATGCTACATTTCTTTCCCAATTCATGAGTATATAATTAATTACATATTTAATCTATTAGTTGTTGTATTTTCCTCATTTACATTGATCTCTACCCATCGGACAAAAACCTTCTAATAGAAAAGCTGTTTTTCTTCTTTTAAGCATTTTAAAAGTAACATTTGTATAAGGACACAGTTTGAACACAAATTCAAAGCTACTATCTCTCATAGAAGAGACAGAAATGGAACTCTGAAAGTTCAAAATGGTACTATCCTTAATTTGGAAGTTTGGGGGTTTAATCAACTTTTGTTATGAACACATTCTCTTGTGCAGAAGTATATTACTAATTCACATTCTCAATATGTCATTAACAATAATGCACATACCTTGAAGTTTTCCGACTGTAAATGGCCTTGTATTGTACGGTAGGTAGCATTGAGATCAGAAAATATCTGACATAATTTTGTTTCAAAACTGGAAACAAACACATTTCTTAAGTTAAACAGTGTAACATGAGGATTGTAATCTAGTTCATACTGCGTGAACCTGGAACCTATTCCTTTTAAATACTGTGGTTTCATCATGAGGATTCATAGCCATGAACTGAACTATAAACCAAATACAGTTACCGAAATTTGCTTCACTGAATGGTGGAATTACATGGGGACATACCCATCAGTGCTTCAAACCCTTTAGACTATGTAGTAGGGATGCAATGGCATAAAAGCACTGTATCCAGTCAGGAAACAGTCCCTCTGTGAAGACACTATGGAAGACAGCCATAAGCCTCTCTTACAAGGCCTGACATGGGGGCATGCTGAGTGGAGGGCTGCAATGTTTTGGAGAGTCCAAAGAGTGCTGCAGCCCACAAGGCAGCCTTGGGAGGCTACCATAACTTTAACAAGGCTCCAAAGAAAACAAGGAGTAAAAGGGTACAAAGGCTTGCTCCCTTTCCCTGGTCGCAAGTTCTATACTGTGTCTCTTATAGTGCTTGGAAAATTTTGAGTTAGATTCTGTGCTATAGCTATCTTCCAGATTTTCAAAGGACAAAGTCAACATTTAAAAGAGACTTCTGTCTGCTAGATTTACTTGCTATACAAGTAGCAACAGCCCCAATTCTATAATGGGGCTCCATGCTGGTGTGAGGGGCCACCTACATGACTCTAATTGCAGAAACTGGGGAGAGAGGGAGAGGGAGGGAGCTAACAACGGAACAACACAGACTGGAGGAAAAAATATTTCGATATTCTTTCAGTTGTATTCTTTGTGCGTTTGACAGGATTTCATATATAGTCAGTTTCTTGATTTCCTTGTACAATATGCTTCTCCTGTTTATGTGGGCCTTTTACACAGCAACATGGGAGAGAAGAAACGTGATTGTAAAATTCAGCAAGGAAACTTAGGGACAGATATATCTGAAACAACTAACAACTCATATTTTTAAAATGAATTTGATTTCAAGTTGCCATTGTCTCTTTCACTCCAAAAGTTCAGCACGTTTGGAATTAAATTCAGTACAACTGAGCACAAAATAAGAAACTGAGGTGATAAACTATGTCACAAAGGAGCAGCTGTTCCTATCTCTCTAATCCCTGCTGCTATTTAATCCATTGATATGAATTAGGCTACAAAAGGGTGACAAGAGTAAGATGAAAACTAAGAAGCTAGGTGAGGGAAACTGTGCAGGGAATGGAAGGAAAAAACAACAGAAAATTGTTGTTCAAGGCAGCGGCCTGACTGTTGCAAATGGGTACTGGGATCTTAAGGTCACTTCTAAAATTCAAGCCAATTAAAACCATGTGCATAGATGAAAAGATGGTCATGAGAGGAAAAAAAACAAGCAAAAAGGGCACATCTACGAGAGAGCACGATAATGATACCCACACCAGTAAAGTGAGGAAGGTTTATCCTTTCCTATTTACAATACAATATTGCACTGCCCCTTTTATCCAGAGGGAAAAACTAGATGAATGTACTTTCAAAGCTATATTACATTCCTTTATTTCTATAAAGAATTTAAAAAACTTGATACTTACAATTTTCTATAATATGAAGCATTGGCAACTTTAGCTGAAGAGTTGTATAACACATCCGACACCAAATATAATCTTGCAATCTACAATAAAGAGGATCCAAATTATGACCAACTTTTTAAAATTTAAATTATGCTGTGATATTATTGTGATATCTTGGGATAAATACAAGACATGCAAATTCAAGAGACTTTAGTCTATTTTAAATTAAATTAAACTAGGCTGATGCCAGCTTTCCTTTCCTATGTTTATATCCATTTCCAGCAAGAACAGTCATCAGAACTTCAGTACATACATATGCTGTATAATCATATCAGGTAAAGATTAGAATTCTGATTTGTTTCTATATGTATGAAAACTCACAATACTCTATTCAGACAGTGAAAAGGCAACCTCCCTTGTCCCCCCAACCCCTCATATACAAGGCTAATTTGGAAGGAATGGAAAATGTGAAAAGTTTTGAATGGAAAAATACTAGGCAAAGAGAGAATAAGAATTTGCTTGAACAAAATGGCACTTCTCAGAAGAATGGAAAACCAACTTCAAACCCTGGTTTTAATACAGAAACTCAGTATCATCTTACATACGGGGAACAATACTTTTAACTGCATGCACCCATTATAGAGAAACGTCCCCAAATTATACATAGTATGATTAAAGAAATTCTTCATACCTTTTTAGGAAGAGGAGTCTTCAGAATGGACAATGACTCCGTAATGCAGTCTACAATTTCTTCAGCAGCTTCAGCATTATTAAGACAGAAAACCATTGCATCGCCAATATCGTTCTTACGAGGCGTTAATCCACGCAGGATTTCCTCTAATTTGTCTCTCTGCCTAAAATTTCACAGTGTTTTTCACATTTTCATATAAATTAACAGCACTTTGCCTATAAATTTCTAATTAAGCTTGTAGTGAGATCAACTTGTTTAGGGCCAAAGTAACCTTAATATTATAATCTGTTGTATGTTTTCAGTGATTAAGGTATACATATTCATTAAGATGAAAACCTCCTAAACACAAAATGTAAAGACAAACTAGCCACTAAAACAGACCAAAGGCTACTGAAAACTCTCCTCTAGTCTACGCCAAGTTATACCCTATTTTCAAAAGCTACACATATTACAATAATTATGTTGGTGAAAAGAAAGAACAAATAATGGAACAGAAGTCCACACATTGGCTTTTAGCAACACATGGGGAAAAAAGGTTGGCAAAATGGAAGATGTTTATAAGGAAAGAAATGCTAGACCCTATTTTTCTCTCATAATAGCATAACAAGTGATTTAATTACACTGACTTCAATAAAGTTATTCCTAATTTATGTCTATTTGAGAGGAGTATCAGGCCTGTGATTTTCAATCTTTTATGAGGGTTTTGGATACAAAAAGGTATATACAGGAATACTTATTGTGAGCTCTCTTTAGTATACAATAGTCTTAGAATTTGTTTGTCAAATGGAAGACAAGACTGTAGGAAGAATAATTTAATTTTCCAGCTTCTGTTTTGAATTGAGTTGAAGTTACATGGCTGTTTTCAATAAGTTCAGCCACAAAGTTCCTTTTGTAACATAACACTTTGTGCACTACTGTTGTTAATAACATGTCATTGCAGTTACAGCAAATGGAAGAACAGAACACTGTGAACTAAGTTTCCCTCTGCCAATTAGTAGCTATTTCATATTTTAATTTCCAGTCAATGAAATCAGTAGAATAAGGTCAAAATAGATCAAATTCTGGTGATAGGATGAGCAAACGGGGACAACATTTACATTTAACTCTTTTCAGACATCCAAAGCAGGTAATGTTTTACCTGCTCATTTATTTTCTCCAGCCCAGACTCTGGAATTATATTCACCCACCAACAGATGGAGATAGGAAACCAACAAATACTTTGACATCATCCTCCCAACCCCCATAAATAGAGGGCTACACTGACTTAAACAGTCTGAGCACTTCTCAAGCAGTTAAACAAGCCAGGGCGAGCCAACTCAACACAATCTAAGTCAAAAGTGAAAGGCGACTAGAAATTAATCACACTAAAAATCCATGAACTGTACTAAAAACATAACAATAGTTCTAAGAGAGTTCCAAACTCCTAACATTACAGTAAAACACAGTAGGGCATCTGGGATGGCATATCATACTACTTAAAAAAAAAAATTAGCAGGTAAGACATTACGATGACAAAATTGAAAATACTAGATCTTAAGTTCTTACTCCTCCTTAAGTGCACCCTTCTTGTTAGGTTCCTCTACAAACGCTTCAGTTTCTTGCTCTTCTGACATCCCATGCAGGTATGGATTTAATGGTGGTGGCCTCCAAAATGATCCATTTTTGAACATACGAAAATCTTCTGTCCTCCACTTGGTTGGAGCGTCTCCCTAAAAAGAGCAATAATATTTCACTGTGTTCCTGTATTTTATCATGTACAACATTGTGAATTATCACTAACATTTTACTTGCCTGTAAAATTGAATAAAGCTTCCATCTGTAATATACATGGGCTGGAGTCTGGTTTTCAAACAAAAACCTAAGCCGGGGGCAGGGAAAATAAAAAGTAAAGCATGTTATTGCAAGTATACATTTGAAACACAATTAAAAGGAAATACTATTTAAAGAAATGCAAGGCATCAATATGCAACTCCTTCCCCTCATCCCACTCTGGCCACAGAGCGACCCAAGAGCATCAGAAGTAGAGTGCTGCCCCTGCACAGTGAGAGCAGCTTTGGGGAACCAACACATGGAGACATACACAAGCGACATGATGAAAAGCAAAACTCCATTAGAGCTCCCTGTGCCCCAGGACCGAGTAGGATTTTGGTAGCACAGCTACTGGACCTACACAAATTAAGTGGCTTGTCCCACTGCAAGGGGGAGACATCAGCTTGAAGGGCTACTATAGCCCCTAAGACTGCATTAGAAGCTGTAGAGGTACTCTCTAGAATATAGTTCAGTTACTCAAATTGTACATGAGGGACCAAAACTGGTCAAAAGTTTTCCAACTGAACAGTTTTCCACTTGAAAATGCTGATTCGACAAAATCTAAACATTCTGTGGGAACATTGTGACAGGCCAAAGTGCTTTGTTTAGAATTTTATAATATAATAGCATAAATTAATATGGCAGTCAAAACAAAGTTGAAATGAAGCACTTCAAACTTATTGAAATTAAGGTAAGGCTGTTTTGATTTTTCTGAATTAAAGTTTTTCATAAATTTTGTTTTGCAGGAAATTTTGAAGTTTCATTCAGATTCAAGACAAAGGGAAATTTCAAAAGGTCAGACTTTCTTGTAAGACAGAAATTCTGAATTTCAACCACAGATCTTATCCAATTCCTGCTCAAAGTTAACAGAAAGACGCCTAACTTTTACTGAAGCCTGGCGTTCGTGTAACACGTTGTGTAAAATATGCATTTTGTACTCTGCTATTATCAATGACATTGAACTCTTTCGACTACTAGGAGTCACATGTCATTTGAAAGATAATTTTACTGTAGATCATCAGTAAGGTTTTGACATCACCAATGGCTTTAACGGCATGAGTATTTAGAGCTCACCAAAACAGTTTACAATTGGAAAACACCCTTTTGACAAACCAGCATTTCACTAAATTGCACTGATAAATTTTTATTTTTAAAAAATTAGAAAAAATTCATGTTGAAAATGTCAAAACTGAATGTTTTGTTATTTAACAAAAATCTTCAATTTTTCATTTTGAAACTATTTTGTTTAGAAATTGGCGGGCGGGGGGGAGGAAATTTCATTTAACAAAAAACGTTGACGTTTTGGCTTTTCATCCTGATTCAGGATACATGAACAATTAGTAAAACTCACTAATTTCCAATATTTAACTTATTTACATTCAAGATATCCACCCAGAAAGCATCTCCCACTACAATACACTTCTACCCCGATATAACGCGACACGATATAACACGAATTCGGATATTACACGGTAAAGCAGCGCTCCGGGGGGGCGGGGCTGCGCGCTCCGGCAGATCAAAGCAAGTTCGATATAACAGTTTCACCTATAATGCGGTAAGATTTTTTGGCTCCCGAGGACAGCGTTATATCGGGGTAGAGGTGTATTTTAAATAAGATAATTACTAGCAATAATTGAAACAGATTCAATGTTACTGCATATTAAACAAAAATAAGCACCTGAACATTGGATTGTTGATTTCTCGGTTCATGATCATGGCTTCAAACATAGGCCCTTCACGTACCACAAACTCTATCATTCGATGTATCAATGCGAGCAAATTCCTACAACAACAACACAGTTAAAGAAAAATGTATTCAGACCTAACGCTATACAAAACTACACTCCACCTAAGATACTATAACTGTGTGCAGGAGATTATTTTGCTGTACTGTTAAAAAAATAGTATAAAAATAAGGTAACGTGGAGCACCGTTAAAGCCGTGCATCAAGAACACAGGCATACTAAAATGAAAAGATGCCTGATAAAGGTGGAGTGTGCATTTTCTAAGTGAAGCTTTTACTCCTAAACGTCAACAACTTAGCTCGCAGTCATCTTCTGCCTTAGTCAAAACTAACCTTTGCCTTAGTCAAAACTAACAATGATCTTAGCTATAAAAAAGGGCAACTGAACACCAAAAAGTGATCTAAGTTAGTCAACAAAGTGATCCCTGAACTAGTGCTGATGATACATTTTAGATTTTAATGTATCATTTAGTGCTGATACATTTAAAAAGTTAGTGTTCTGCAGACTGTGTTTACTGTTTGCTTGCACTCAAAATTAATACAAGTTATCATTTTAACCTATTTAATAGAAACTCCATCCAGCTTTCAAGCTAAAGACATACAAAAAAAAGAAATATCTGAGCGTGCAAAATTGTGCATCAGCTTTCCTGACACAAACCAGGTGGAGATTTTATTAAAATTAGGCCATTAAGGAGCCAACATCCTTTTGGTCAACGTTTAAGATGTATGCCATTAAAACAACCCTGTACATAGTTTATCAAAACATACCATTTGGTGTTTCATCCATTTTGTAGCAACCCAAACTCAATGAGCCAAATTACAATTCCAAAATCTATAAAGAAAGGTAGACCCCATGTTGCTCCACACAACAGCCTTAGACATTCACAGTTAGACGAATCTGTCAGATGAAAATCTGAAAGTATTTTTTAATTTGAAAATGTAGGCCCAGTTAAAGACTGGTAAAACAACTCCTGCAATATGGTAGAAACTGATTTTCAATCAAAAAAGATTTACTATTTAACAGTGACCTTCTGTTGGCTAAACTACTATTAAGTAGGATGCAAACTAGTTTACATTTTGAAACAGGGCCCTAAGTTTTCAAATATAGGTCACAGCCTACACATATCAATGAAAGGCTTCATGATGTAAGTATTTCAGATATGGTGCAAGCAAAACAAATGCAGCTTTACTTTTAGCTGGTTTGTGTTTTTACCCCATATTAGTTATTTAAAGCAAAACAAAAGGATATTGGCTCTTTGAACATTGTACGCACATTTCCCTTTCAGTGACCCCAAAATAGGTTATAACCCATAAAGTGTTACGTTTAAAATTTGGTAACTGTTCGTAAAAGAAGATACAGAATTACTTCATTTGTGTCTCCATGTACCAAAGTGCTTAATATGATTACTAGGTAATGAGTATTTTATTTTTTACCATCTTAATAGTTCAAAGCTCTTACAGATGTAAAGTTCTTAAGCGGACAATTTTTTTCCACAAAACTAAAGAATGTAATGAAAAAATATTTAAGACTAAAGAAACAAAATCTGCCCCTATAGCTTTAAAAATTGGCAAATGGTCTGAATTATGTATTAATTATTAATAGGACTACATTTCCTTCATATATCACACAAAAGACCAAAAGCAGTACTTCAATTAAGCCCTACCTAGAACTCAGGGGTTTTTTGCATACTAATACATTTGACAATCTTGGAAACATTCTGAAGAGAACATATTCAAAATAATTCTGCAAGCCATTTTATTCAGTGCAGTGTTCTGAAAGTCCAAGTAGCAAGAATGTTTCACAATGTGCAAACTAACTGTATTTGAAAATAGTGTAAAATTACAATTAGACTTTCAAGCCTCCTGATGCTGATAATATCACAGATTTTTAAGGCCAGAAGGGATCACTGTGATCCATCTAAACCAACTTCCTGCATAACACAGCCATGGAAGTTTACCTAGCAACTCCATCACCAAGTCCATTAACTTGTGATTGAACAAGAGAATATTTTTAGAAATATATCCAGTCCTAATTGCAAGACTGAATATGATAAAAGATTTAGCACATCACACTTCTGAAAAGGTCATATCACTTCTAATACCTACAGTGAGAATCCAATACTTTAAAACCAGTTTCTCTTGCAAAACAATGAAAATGCAAACAGAAAATCTTCAGTGTTTAAACTAAAATATATGCATTATTAAATATTGTTCAAATGAACAGGAAGGAAACTGGCTTTACAAT
This sequence comes from Platysternon megacephalum, assembly GCA_003942145.1. Lineage (NCBI taxonomy): Eukaryota > Metazoa > Chordata > Testudines > Platysternidae > Platysternon > Platysternon megacephalum. Next base: position 1,689,429 of record QXTE01000238.1, on the reverse strand, counting down.
CTTAGGCCCCTGATCTTGCAGATATTTACACGTTATCTGTAATCATGTGAGTAGTCCCATTGAAGTCAATCACATAAATTAAATGTTTGCACAATAGGGACATTGTATAGTATTTTCCCACTACTGGCACCACTAATGTCACTTCAATCAAGTTTTACCAACAGGAAGCTAAAAAACGTTGAATTTAAAGTTATTTTCTAATACAGTTCAGTTAATATGTGATGAGTACTCCTCACCACGAGCTTTCAAAATGCTGCAATACATAAAATGGGAGCATAGCTTTCTCTGAAAGCTAGTTGCACCACACACATTCCTAGTTTAATACTTGCTTTACTATCCAATAAATCTTTCTAAATCTGATTTTACAGGCAAATCCCTGCTGGCCACTATAATTATCCCACATCACTATTCAAAAGTTGCATCACCCTGAAATTTAGCAAAATTACCACTGCATTTGTGTATACTTTAAAATATGTTTATACTACTGCCTTAAAATATTTTTACAAAAGCCTTTATACAAAAAAAAAAAAAAAAAAAAAAAAAAAAAAGGGGCTATTTTATGACAAAAAAAACAGTGTAGTACAAAAGGATAGTTTAAAGTGCATTATTTAAAAATGTCAATTATCTTAAGTTGGCCAACAAAAAATGTCTTTCAGTTACAATAAAACCACATTTATTGGAGCCGATCGTACCAATGTCTGGTCAAAAACTGTATACTTTCCCAATCCATCCCATGATGTTTTCCTGGTCCCCCGCTGCCACAGACAGTTCAGCTGGTGTTGCTCACCAAGGCCAATGTCAAAGAGAATTTGGTATTCTTTTGTGTTATTTACTTTTTAAAACAGTGTTGTGTTCCTATGTTTGGGAAAAGGTTTTAGCTTAACTGAGCAAGGGTATACCTACATCAATGCTTCTACCGTTACACTAATGTGAGGCCAAAATTAAATACATACTCCTTGCATTACAGAACACCCTTTTCCACCTGATTACATATCTAGTTGACTGCTGTGTATAAAATTAAAAAAAAGGGTAACAAAGTTCAATTAATAGGGTCAACTGAACCAGAGTTCTGAGTTGTATGTTCATAATTCAGAAAAGGAAGCAGTACACTAAATTAGATACAGAAATGTTATAGTCCTAAAGTATCCAGGTGTTAATGGCAAGACCTACAAAATTATCACTAATCTTAAATACTTCTCAGACAAATGTTCTCTGATGAAATTACACAAACTATACCCTAGGATTCAACTCTGGCTGCTGAGAATCATAATTCTGTTCTTCTCCACCAAAAACTGCTGAGGTAAATATTAAATGTGAAATATAGACTGTAAAACAAATGAATTTCCATTATAAGTAGTATGAAAGAACCATTGCTCAGTCAAGCCATTACCTTTTCCTCAACATCACAATTTTTCTTTAAAATTCCGAAGGGGATATTTTCTATATTTAGATCAGTAATAATAAAGAAAAACATGTACCTTTCTGTTGGGATAACCACTTTGACTATGGCTTGCGACAGAGTCTGTATATGAAGTCACATCAGATAATAAACATAGAATATGTGAGTATTGTTAACAAGTAACAAGCAAAAATATACATATGCATTGAAAATACTACACATCTATCACAAGATTTGCAGGCAATCACTGCTGGAAAGTTATAACTAAGCAATTACATAAAAAGCAGATGGTTGTGTTCAGTGAATCACAAAAGTTCACTAATTGCAAAGTATTAGAACATTCCTGTTGGAACGCACATCAATGCACTGAATAGGTACTACACTGAGAATAATTAAGGAGTTTTAATTTATGAAACAATTCTCAACTATTTGACCTGGCTCATACTGATTTTTGCTACTTTGTTCCCAAGCCTTTTAAAAAAATAACCCTATAATTTAAGTGTCATTCATTAAAGAATCAACAAATTCTTACAAATGTAAATCAAATTGGTTTGTGTTTAAAAAAAATACTTACCCTTCATTTTTACTGTCATAGCTAATGTTCTAAAAACCTCTGAAAATATTCTGAACTATCCTCAAATACTGACTCAATATATGAACTTACTAGCAGCCATCTAGAGAGAAGAACTATTTTATGAGCTCATTCTAGTGTAAAAATTATGCTATCTGAATTCAAATGTAGCATTTGCTTTAAAGGAAATAATTTAGATACTGCAAATTTGGCAGCTTACAAAAGGGGGGACATAGGAGGAAAAAAACCCAGGGAGCTTGGAGGGGGAAAATGATGGCCAGATTTAAAAGAGTAATGAAAATAAGACAAGGCCCAATACCATGGCCTACTGTACTCAGACAATGCCTCAGGGATAAAAGTCCCTTGGGCTAAGGCAGGGAACAGCTCAGTTTGTGTAGCTAAGGGCCGCCAGAAACAGACTGAACAATGCAATTCTATAAAGCCATTGAAAAAGACTACCATAGATTTAATATTTATAAATTAGATATGGCCCATGGTACATTTTTAAGTTACCTTCTCAAAATCCTCCTTGTTTTTTGGTGGTGGTAACATTGGAGCATTAGGGTTCTTCAATCTCTCTCTAGGCTGAGCGTTAAAAGGCAGTCCTGATGGAGGTGGTGGGAGGGTGTGTTCCATCATGGAAGGTGGAATGTATATTGGGTGTGGTGGAATCGGTACAGCTTTGCCCCAACCTAGCTTCATTTCAAAGGACATAATCATCTTGCCTGCAAAAGTGAAAGGTTATAGTTGATAAAACTGAAAGCTACGTCAAAGCTGCGCCACTGTTTGCAATGTTTCATTACGGCTTTGGGGCCTGGGCCTGCCTATACTAAGGTTAATCTGTTTTCGCTTAAACTGCATGGTAAGATTATACCAAGACTGCAGGTTACATCATACCAAAATGAAAGCCCACTACATAAATTTTTTTTGGAGGGTTTCAAAGTATGCCTTCAGGAGAGTATAGTGCACATAACTTGAATTTTTAAAGAATCAGCAAGATCCAGGGTAATCATAGGTTCTTTGCATATATACTGAAGCTTAACACTCCAGTCTCCAAGCCCTGGTCTATACTACAACATTTCACCATGTCTGACCACAGCTGCCAATCATTTTGGCTGATCCACAGCTGAATGCTGTTCCGCAATCCATATAAAACAGAATGAAACATGGTCAGCATACTACATTTAAGTCCTAAATGTCAGAATGATAAAGCTTCAGCAAATATTAGCTTTCCAAATACTAGTTTTCTCCATATGGAAGTTCTGAAATGAGTATTAAACATTAACAACAAGCTACTCCTTAAGGAAGGACAAAGATAGCATGAATGCAGGATACAGGGAAGGTAAGAAGCGCTCATTACAAAACAGGAAGTATATAAAGCAAGGACAATAAAAATAGTTAAATATTTATCCAAACTGGGGAATAAAATAAGTAACTACCATGTTAAAAAAATCTGACGTTTTATTCACAGATAAACAGTTTAATGAGTGCAAATCAAAATTGTACACTCAAATTTTAAATGCACTTTTGGAGCATGATCTCTTCATTATCCAAAAAATTCTGCCAAAATGCCCTCTGGGAACTTTCAACTTCAAAGCAACCACTAGCAGTCATAGTGGCAAAATTGAACTAATCAAAACTAGCCATTCTACAGCTGGTCATATCTTCCTTAATCCAAGTGAAAATGTATTCATCATACTATACTCACTGGCAACAACAACAAAAATGGAAATGTGGTCTGGAGAGAAAGCCTTTCCCCTCATCCCCTTACATAAAAGCAGTACTTTAATAAGTAACTTGGCAGATTCTTCTCTTTATCCCTTGCCAGTATTACAGCACAAGGTTTGTGCATCAAGTCTAAAACTTTATGATCACTGTGTTAAATTCAATTGATTCTAATACTCAAATCAAATGGATGAGCTATAGTCTATACAGCATTATTTTAGGCCTAGTCTACACTAAAAAAAAGATTTGCCAATACAGTGGTACCATACTAGTAACCTAGGTCATGTCTGCACTATCCCTTATGTCAGCAAAACTTATGTTGCTGAGGGTATGAAAAAAACCACACCCGAACGACCTAAGTTTCGCCAGCATAAGTGCTTGTGTGCACAGCCGACACTCTCCTGCCAACATAGATACTGCCTCTCGTTTAGGTGGTTTTATGATGTCCACGGGAGAGCTCTCTCCCATCAGCACAGAGTGGCTACATGAGCAATCTTACAGCAGCGCACATGCATCAGTACAGTTGTGCCGCTGTACATCCACTAGAGTAGACATGGCCCTAGTGTAGACACACGAATATCAGCAAGAGTGTGCTTTCACTGTATAGTTATAGCATTTCCCCAAATGAAATAAGCTACACTGTCAAAACACTTCTTTGCAAGTGTACCTGCATCTACAATAAGATTTTGGCAATATAAAAATGATGTAAAAATATCACACCCCTAATCAGTATTACTATACCAGCACAAGTTTTAAGTATAGACCTGGCCTCAATTCACACAGCTTTAACTATTTACCAAAAATAACCAATCCACTGGTAACCATTTAAACTATTATAATATAGTAGTATCTCTCCCACCCTCTGCAAAAATAATAATTTATAATATAGTAGTATCCCTCATACCCTCTGGAAAAAACTATTTCCACTCTCAGAGGAAAGGAAGCCATAATAAGACTTTTCAAGTGTTTCAAACTGCACTAGCAAGTAAAAATGAAATAAAAATATGGTAAGTTTCCACCTTTTCTATGACACACAATATTTTCCATTATTTCATTTTGAAAGAACTTAATTCTAAGATACGTCTCCCAAACTTATACTTCAAGTCTCCCCTAAAAGGTAATTATAACTAGACACAATTTAAAGTCCCGTTTACCATTTAAATTCTTTAATGCTCGTTCAGCATCTCTCCTGTTCATAAAGGCAACAAAACCACAGTTCCTCTCTCTTGCTCTTTCCTCATCGGTTCTTGGCCACATAATTTTAACACTAGCTAATGGTCCAAAGCGCCCAAATTCTTGACATAACATCTCTTCATTCATCTATCGGAAAAGAAACCAGAATTAGCATCCAGTTACAGTTTTTCTAAGGCACCTATATCACCTTGGTATCTAAGTGTTGTAATATTATTTCTCTCAATTCTCTGAAAAAAACAGGAGATTATGTAGATGCTTGGGAGTTTTCAGGGTGGTGCTGCTTATGGGTGCCATTCTAGGGGGAAGGCTCTCTTGAAAAGGAACGTCTCATATTCTGACCCAACCACAGCCAGGCTTCAGCTCAGCCTGATCTTTTCCAGCAAGGAGTTCTATAGCAGAAATGCTTCCACGGAGAATGCCCTACCCTCAGTATTCGAATGTCTAAACCTGGATCTCTACAGTGCCATAACATTTTTCACTAATATATAATGCTTTTTTAAGTGTATAGTTGCAATCATAATTAGCCACCATAAAACAAAATTTCACTGAGATAAAAGTCTACAGCAAACTCCTGAAAGAGTTCAACTGGATCCAATGTAACTGCTGCTCTTAGTTACATGGCTACATCCAACATTACCTGAGGATTAATGTTTCCAAGGTACAAATTCGTTGTGCTTGGATCTCCAACATCATGTGAACCTGGTGCATAATCATCCAGTACTAAAATGAAGAGAAGATTATTATAACCCAAACATTAATTTAAAGTGACACAATACGGTACTAAATGAAAAAAGAATCTATATTACCACCAGAAGATCTGTTTCTTCTTGAAGGAGCATCCACTATATAAAAAGAGATTATGTATATTTAGTCTATACATTTTATAAAACAAATAAACATAATAAAATAATGATTACTTACTGGAACGGCGCTGGCCATCTGAATCTGACTGAGGTGGCTCAAAACGACTTAATCTACCTTTTGTTTTATGCCTTTCATCACGCTCCTCTTGAATTCTACAAAAATGTTAAATACAGGTAGCAATTATCTACAATTCAAGTTATTTCTAATAAACAATTTTTCAAATAATATCTTCCAAAATATGATTCTTCAGTCATTTTAGCAGTCATTTTAAAATGAAGTTAGTGGCAGTAAAAAGTATCAAATTGCCAAAGTTTTCCACTTAGCCACAGAAATGAGACAACTCAAACAGTCGTAAATGTAATCTTCCCCATTTCACCCCCCCCTAGTGTGCCTTTACCCCAACCTGGATGGGCCACCTGTAGGTGCGAGAAGTTGTTCAATTTACAAGATCAAGGTCTAGGGCACCAGTCTGAAAAAAATCAGGAGACCTGGGTTCTGTGCCCTGCTCTGCCACTGACCTACCATGTGTCTCTGGGCAAGTCACTTCACCTCTCTGTACCTGTTTTCCTCTCCTACCTTTTCTCAGTCTTGTCTAAATTTAGATTGTAAACTCTTTGGTGTAGGACCTGTTCTCATGTTTGTACAGTACACAGCACAATGAGGCTTCAATCTCAGTTGGGGCCTCTGGGCACTAATGTCACACAAATTAATATTCAATCATTGGAAGTTTTGCTGAATGTAGTGATTTTTCTTAATGTAGATACCTGTGTTTTAGGAACTAGAATAAGACCACCAATTCATTTCATATACACAAACTAGCCAGGAGACAGTAATAAAGTTTGGTCACTATCAACAAGGGCTATCTATGGATTTATAACCCAATGTCTCTGTATCAATTATCAATCCCATAAGACTTCCAGGTGTCCTTTTCACCTATCCTACCTTACCAAAACAAAACATGTAATATCATGGCATACAGGTATTTTATCATCTGCGATATAGAGCAGTGGTGGGCAACCTGCGGCCCGTGAGGGTAATCCATTGGTGGGTGGCGAGACAGTTTGTCTACATTGGCCGGGAACGGCGAACTACAGCCACTGGGCTCCCAGTGGCCGCGGTTCGCCGTTCCCAGTCAATGTAAACAAACTGACTTGTGGCCCACCAGCTGATTACCCTCACGGGACACATGCAGCCCGCAGACCGCAGGTTGCCCACCACTGATATAAAGAGTCTTGTTTTCAGACTCTCTCCAGAGGATTCTGTACTCAGTTATAAGAGAACTTTTTGCTGTTTTTAAAGAACAATTCCATTCATTAAAAAAATCATCTGAACTGTAGATTGACCGTTGCTCTTCAATTAAGTTCATAAAAACCCTCTTCGATCCCCTGCCCTCCCCCCCACCCTCCCAGACCATCCTGCCCTCCTTTGCACACCTTCTTATCCAAGGATAAGATATTCTGACTGTTTTCCCTTCAGCTACAATCTGCTCTACCCCCTGGCTAAGATCCATGATCTCAGCACACAAGCACACACACAGAAGCTAACACCTCCCAACCCCACAATGCTATGCTCCACAAGTCATCTAATAAAACCAGAGATCACAGGCAACACTCAGAAGCATATAAATTGCCTCTGGTCCATGGGACATGAAGTCCTTGGCATAGCCAATGAGATATGTGCAAAACTCAGCCACAGAATGTTCTTGTTTTGGTTTGTTTAGACTAAACTGCTTTTGTAGTCAATCTTCACTGAAAAAACTGAAAACGTTCATTACCATGATCACTCCACGGTTCCTTTGGCCATAGTGTAAGAGACACTGACACAATCAAATACTTTGTTATTCATTATTCCGATACACAGGAAGGGGAACAAATCTACATTTTTTTGGATCCTTAGAGAGTGAAAAGAGAAGCCTCAACTTCCTCTTCCTTTATAGTATCTGATCATTTTGCTTCAGTTTCCATACATAATATAACCAGTGACAGTATGATAAAAAGTGGTACTCACTCTTGAAGGTACTCAGCGGCTCACTTTCAAGTAATAGGAAGAGCAAAAAAGCTTAAGTTCCTTCTTTTGAATGGAAGCTGCACTGAGAGCAATCTAGCAAAACAGAGGATGCCCTGATCCCAGTTTTTCTAGCTGGATATTGAAGTATTATGTTGGTGGTTGGCTGATCCAATCCAAACCCTGATCTCTACTTACCCTTTAAACTGCAAGAGCAGCTAACTGATCCAAAAGTAGTCATCCTGGGTCATCCGCAAAAGCACCCTTAATTAATATTACTCATTGCTAGTCCCTGGAAATACTTCAGACATGTTGTGGAATTTAGGTTCTCCACACAGAGTTTTGTATTTTTACTATCTTTTGCAAAATTTAAGTCTTATTTTAAGCTGAATTACATTTCTAACCTTTCTAGTTACAAGGATATCCTTCCAACTAGGAAGGCAATAGGGCACAGTTTTAAAGGCCATAATCAGACAAACTGAAACAGCTCTGACAGATTCAACCCTAAAGAGAAAGGTTTAAGTGTCAACACTGTTAACAGTTTTATTGATCATTTTAGCAGAGACTTCGAACTAATGTTGAGTCTTACAATAGGATTTTTTTTTGCAAACACTTACCTTTGCTGCTATGACCAGTTCAGTCCCACAAGTGGTGGTAGCAGCAAGAACACCAGCATAAATTAAATGGCAAAAAAACCCAAAACCAAAAAAACCACGACTCTGTTATCCCAGATTTAAGGCTATCCAACAAAAGCTTGTATCCTTCCAGAACATCAAGTTCGGTAAAACTCAAACTTGCGAAAAACAGGATGTGCAGTTAGGGTACACACCCACACAACCTTAACTGCTTTGTATCTGCGGATATTCGCATACATCCCAGTCTACCTGCAACTTACCCCCATATTCTTTTCCCAGTGTCCCCCACCTGAACTCCCACCCAACCTCATTTATACCTCCCCTCATGATCCCCCCAAACCCCTCTCACCCCATTCCTCCCACTTCTCCACCCCCAAAAATGCTCCCCTCCCCATCAGCAAGCATTCACGTCTTTTTAAATGGGAAAAAAAAAATTGCATTCCCCAAAATAAAATAAAAAACAGAGATTTTAACATTTTAGACGTTTTGTGCCTTACAACGTTTTCCAGACATCTGCCCATGTTGGGACTCAAACTGACACTGGCAAGTTAGTAAAGTTCAAAGGCTTACTGCTTATCCCCTTGAGTTATCTATCTGCTGTGAAAGTTTTAAGGCAACAAACCCTGTTAGCTTCTCTGTCTGCACATACTCAGTGTAATCCATTTGACAGCATGCTTAAAAAGAACCAAACTCTTTGGCTACTAACATTGAAATCTGACTTCCCCCAAAGGGTTAGTGGATGCCATGCACTTTGTTGGCATAACACTCAAGTGTTTGAGACCCTGACGTGATGATCTCAGCCCTGGTTTGAGCTCTGTAAGAGGGGAAATTCAAACATGTGTGCCATTTTTGCTAATTTATTATGGCATTCCATGCACAGTCAAACTTACTGTTTTAGTTCTTCTTTGAAGAGTTCTAAATTGCTCTTTTTCTTTTCTTTCTCCCCCTTCTTCAAAGGCTAAAATAAAGGATACATCAGCCAATATTTCAGAAGAACATACAATGAATGGTTTGTCAAATAAATGTTTGTGAGACCTGTATTTTAGATAATTTCCAATTCATATTATCTTTGGTCTACAGGTTTCCTAATGACTGAATCACAGACAAAAATCCACCTTTAAAAACATTAAGGCTGAGCCCTCTGAACACAAAGTCAGGAAATACAAAAGTTAAAGTTGAATGTAAACCTTAACTCTGTCTTCGTGCTTATACATTACAATGAAACCTTTAATTGTGTTCTCATGCTCAAACATTATCTTTACAACTTAAGATACATATTTAACATCTTGTAATTCTCTTTGTCAGTCTTAACACTTATTTTATCACAAAAGTTAGTCACTAAGGATGTAGTTAAGAACAAGTCTTCACTACAACGTTACATTGGCAGTAACATTTTTACAGCAATGTGACAGTGAAGGGCTCAGTGGGAGGAGTAAGATGCACTCAAGAAGTGCAACTAAGTAGCTCTTTTTTGTAACTGAAAATCTTTGCACACTGAAATATCTTCTATGTTGTCCATTAGTATCCAACTCTATCATCTAAATCCACAGCATATTGTTTTATGTTTGGGGTGGGTTCGCATTAATATCACTTGTTACTTTCCCACACTAGCACACAATGCTATAGACGCTTCACACATATCTAAAGATTGTAGAAAGAATTCTATTTAGGAAACATGATTAAGTAGTTAAAGACTATCATAATGGATTGACACAGGAACAGCATTAAGTCTGCAGGTTAAACCTTAACTTGCACATTTTCTGACTTGAGTGTTCAGTTGCACAGTCAATGTGCCCCTAACAGTTTTTGTATTTTTTTCCATTTTTTTTAAAAGCAAAACAAAATCAAGCTAACAATATACAGTACATGCAAACTGACAGAAAAGAGAAAAATGAAAGAGAAAGTAAGTGCTTCATCTTAGAAGACTTGCAAGTCGTGCAGACTATTGGTCATAACTCAAAGAGCTGAAGGGATTTTGCTTAAGCTTCAAAAAAAATTCACCTTGAGACAGAGACCAAGCATGGAAAATGTAGATCAGTCCAAAAGGTAAAAGTTTCTTAAAGTTACACGCATCTGAAAACAGATGGTTAAAATGAAAAATGTTTTGAAACCTTCAGAATAGCTGGTGCTACCAACTATATATACTTCAATAGCAATTGGGAACATTCTTTTAATATTCACCAAATACTAATTCATGATGAAGTTATCTTGATTAAAAAGAATACTAGAGCATGTACAATATTTCTTTTGCACAAAATCAAGACAGAGCGCCATTTTTAGAGAGGCATGGATACCAGTCTGCATACAGGGCTAGTAGACCTTTGCATTCTAATCTCTACAATGACTTACTATATGGTTTGGGCAAATCGCTTAATGTCCATGTCTTGGTTCCTCTGATATGAAAAATGGGGATAAAACTATTCTACGTAGTTAATGTGTGTAAGTGCTTTGAAGAGGGAATAAACAGGAAGAAAATATTTTGAGAAGAATAACTTACAGGCTTTTTGGTTTCTATCATTAGAAGGGATGGAGGCTTCTCATTAGAGGATGGCTGATTTGGCTGATTTTTTTGATCTGCAAATCGTGCTGAAGGTTTGTAGATTTTACCTCGTTTTTCATCTGTTTCATGTTCATCTGGATTTAAAAAAGGAACTCAGTTAACAGTTACTACATAAAAAAAACTGATTATTTGGCTCATTATTTATTTCTGAAATTCTGTCTCCAACACAATCTAAAAAATTAGTTATTTATAAATCAAAATGAAATGCTGTAATAGTATCACACTCTGCAATTGTAATACTCAGGAAAGGCATGTGTAAAGTGTAGTTGGTTTTAAAAAAAAAAAAGAACACTTTCCTTTTAATATAAAAAAGTGATAATTTCACTAACATGCTAATGATTTATATAAACATCTCCTAAAAGCATAAAGAAAATTTTTGGCAAGCAATGTACTTCATTAAACACAAAATAAAATCCAAACCTAACCTTTTTCTTTGTAATTAACCAGAAGTTGTTGGGGATAAAATATTCAAGTCTTACCTTTAGACGCATTAACAATTCCTCCTCTTACAAATGTTTTCACTTTATTACCATCACTTCCTTCAAAGGCAGCAAGGAATTCTTCATAAATTTCTGCAGCTGCCTTCTCATCCTCCTATACACCAAATGTTAAATCTTTTTTACTATTTTTACAAACAGCATCCGTGAGACATCTAACCTTAAGCAGCTATATGACTTTCCTTTTTATTTTCTAGAGCTCATGATACCTGTTCTAATTCAATGTAAATTTCACTTTCAGACAAGACAATTTTTCAGAGCAGGAATGTGGGAAGAATTAACAACACAAGAACTAGAGACAAACAGCTAGATTTGTATAGTCAAATATGATTACTCATTTAATAAATGTAGAGTTGATTTTTTTTAAATGATTTATAATTTCAGAACTAAAAGGAAGACGGCAAACACAAAAACACTACAAAGACCCTAGACTCTGCGCTAGCCTGCGTGTCGCAAAAAATGTATAGTGTACACTATGGGAGTCAAACTGTGTCTGGATGAAATTAATAATGGGCTCGGTTTTAAATGGTGTGTTTCACAAATGACAAATTAATAAAAATAAGTGAGACGGCAAATTAAATTCAACACCACTGCATTGCCTTACATTAGGATTTTCAAAGGAGTCTGGGGAAGTTAGGAAGCCAGATCCCATTGAAAATTCAGAGAAAGTTGAGAACTTAACTTGTTTAGGCTCTTTGAAAACCCCCAACTTTAATTAGCATGAGTTGACATCACACAAGCTAAAGCAAAGAGTTAAAATATACTGAAACATGTTAAAGGCCTTTGCTAAAATTCCAAATTTCAATATGTTCTTAAGCCATTTTACATCAGATATGTGCATTTCTGCATCAAACCATATTTAACATAAATTTACTGTGTTCCCAAGATAAAAATCTCTAGTTTGAAAGTAAAATCTATTTTGTAGAATAAAACATTTTCAGCACTGAAATATCTAAACAGAACAGTACCACTGATTCTCTTGGTAGCAATTAAAGTCAAATAATATACAACATAAAACCACACAAGAGAAAAGTCACCTGAGGTGATAGTAGGTCAAAGGGAGGGACTGATTTCACAGACTGAATGTCACAACAGTCGCTGGACTGTCATAACCCAAAGCTTACAGGAAAGCCACAGGATCTGATCTCTCATTTAGACTTATCCTGGCTTTTTTCCCCATTTCAAAGGCAGACCTCTGTGCTCCCCAATACAGTTGGCAGCAAATATTTCTTAAATTACCACATGAAATAAACTAGTATAGTTAAGGTATTATTTACTTACATTTTTAAAAAGTTAAGTTACAACTAATTCTCTGAAACAGAATTTTTATTTTCACTGCCAGTTCTTTGTTTGGATAAGATAATGACAAGATAATTTCATATATAAAAAGAAGAAAAAAAAACCTTGTCTATTTACCATTACCTTCTTTTTTAACTCCTCTTGTTCCTTCTTACTTAAAGTCCTCTTGGCAGCACTCATTTTGCCAATACTGAATGCTTTAAGTTTGTTTTCTAAAAGAGGCTACAAAAGGAACAGAAAACAGAATGTATAGAGAAGTAATTTTTAAATGCATCTCATTATTTGAATCTAACATCCAAAGTAACATTTTACTGAAAGGACTCACCCAATCTGCTGGTTTAGTTACTTGGAAAAAACCTGAAGTCTGCCTGGACTTGTCCCTCAGGACAGGTAGTTTTCCAACAGCAATACAATTTTGAAATATTTTGATAATTTAAAACTATTCAGCAATAGCCTATGAAGGAAGCTTTTAACATCCAAACTTAGATGAGCTAGGTTGGCGGTCTTGTGATATGTTCTGAGCTAACTTGTGGGAAACCTAACAGAGTCTGTGAGCCCAATACATGGGTCAGCAGAAGCTGACACCGCTGAAGGTGCCTACTTGCTTAAACCTGGAGAACAATATGTTCCATAACTCAGTGGCAACCCCTGCAGCCATTTAAGAAATATGGACAAGCACTGAAAAGAGTTGAAACTAATTAAATTCTCTTGGCCAGAAGAATGATTTTGTGATCCTAGCCAGTAGTGATGGAGGATTTTAATGGAAATAAAATGAAAGGACTGCTGAGGAGTTTAAATATATGTTTTTGCTATGGGAAGATACAAAGGAAAGTTATATTCTTGAGCCTTTGCAGCACCAGCGCCTTCATTCCCCAATTTCTCATTCTCCTTGCCTCTCCAAATTTACTCTCTCCCCCTTAAGACTATCAAAGAAGGAAGATCACAAAGCACAATTACACTTGCACAACTGAAATAGTAATAATTGATCATCTGCAGGATTCTTCTGCTTCGCTGACTGAAGAAAGATGGTAAGGCATTGAGAGGGAGGACAACGTCTCCAAGAAATGGGCAGTGGGGAGGTTTGGGAAGGGGAGAAGAGACAAGACAGCAAACTTATTTTGAAATTCTAATAGTCAAAAGATAGCAGAAAATAGTCTCAATTTTTAAATAATTTAACTTCTGTTTGTTATTGAAACTAAGAATCAATATGAGAATAAGGAAAATATCACCAGTAGTCACCAGAACATCTCTACATATGGTATGACACTTCATCCCCCCAAAATAGTTTCAAAGCCCTACCACAACTATCAACTCATTTATACACAATGATGCTAACAACTGCTAGCTCAGCAACACACAACCTCTTTAAACAGGTCTCACACTTTGTGAAAAGTTAAAGTGAGTAATCTGAACAACTTAGTCATGATACCAAAGAGATTTCAGAATCAGCTAAAAAAAAAAAAAAAAAAAAAAAGTTAGCTTTGGAATAACTTCTGTCTGGAATGGAATTTCCCAGGAATTTCAGTGCCTCAGTCATTTACCACCACTTCTAATAGAAGTTTCCTACGCAAAGCCATTTTTACACAACATGAAAAAGCACTGTAAGAAGCTATTGCTTGAAATAACTTGAGCTATAATACTTGCTTGGTGTCCATACGTGCACCACCCTAGATGTGTGACAAGAATAGAGTCCAACAATTGGAACAAGAGAATAAGAAGGCCAAAGGTTCACTGCTCTTGAACACTGAGAAGTTTGGCCTGGGGAGTGAAGTGGCTCCCTTGTCTTAAAGCAGTTTTGTGCCCTTATAATTCCCAGGAAAACTTTTTGAGACTGTTTCATTGCTGTAATTCAAAATCCTATAGGCAGCTACAAAACTGATGGGAATTATATATGGCTTAGAAAAGCTATAAAAAGAGCCAGGTACTTGAATATTTTGGGAATACCACCCCATCCAAAAAAATAGAGATTGCCAGAAAGAGGAGAGTAATTGAGACAGAACGAGGGAGGAGAAAGCTGCCATTTAAGTAGTCAGGTTGGAGCATGGAGGGAAGAGAAATCTCCCCATTTACAAATGCCTTGCTAACTAGAGGCTGATACAAATAATGGAAAGCCCAAGCAAGATCAAGGATCAATACTGTGTTAGCACCTGCTTCCTTCCTAGAGGCTTGGGGTGGGTAGAGGATTTCTCACCACGGCACTGTCTGCAGAGCTTGATGATACGCCCCTCATCTTTTTTGGCTAGCAAGCTTAGTAACAAGTTTTTTAATTTCTGCTGGGGAGCAAGTGTTTAGCCCAGGCCAAACTGCATCTTTTGAAAGGTGCAAGTCACTGTGGGAGAGGTGCTTCAGGAGTTCAGTTGTATGGTGAACTGTGTTTCAGAAACATCAAAAGAGGGTGTGTAAAAAAAAAAAAAAAAATCAGTATTCTACATACTAAACTGTTGCAAAGTCATGCAACACACCCTTTTATGCAGTGTCCCTGCAACGGTTTCCTCGCTTAGTGCAGGCAGGCCCAAACTGAATGGATTATCTGGACATGCCTAATATCAGCATGCTGATCAGAACAAAGGTGATGTTTGTAATTGCTGACCATACCTGGTACACCATTTGTAGTATACAAAACTAAACTGAAACTGTGAATATAAAGTGTTCCACTATCAGCTTCAAAATTGTTCGTAAATCAACAACATTGTAGATTGTTTTTTTGTTTTTGTTTTTTAAACTTTTGTTAAGCTATGCACGGATTCAGCTTTGAAGTGCAATGGTATTCTAAAAAGTAACCATAAGTAAGATTGGGGGCTCCACAGGTTTACGGTCTCAACTTTCAGAGCATACCACGTAAAAAAAAATTTTAAATTAAAGGAAAAGGATATTTTTTGTCGCTACCAGGCCTGTAAATTCAACCTGAAATTGAACTCAAACTAGGTCTTTCTAACTCATACAAAGGCTCTGCACCAGGATTGAGGGAGGGAGAACGCCAAGCTTGTTATAATGAAGCTGCTTACATCCTGTCATTAAACAATAATGCTGGTGATTTATAAGCAATTTTGCAGCTAACAACAGAACACCTAACATACACAGACTGAAATTTTGAAAAAATTCTGTGTGCAAACTAAGCTTGGTGCTGTGTTTCAGAGCTCTATTTCCCAGGCACCTGGGAAAGAATTCTTTGTAGTAACTCAGAGCCCTCCCCATCCAGTGTACCCAACCCTGGCCATTGGGGATATTGGCTGATCATTTGTGTGTTGGCTCAGAAGCTGGTGTGCCTATCAATTTACCATCTATATAATGGGGATAAATAAGAAATCATCACAAGAAGGCAAAAAAATATTTTTTTTAAAGCAAGAGCAAGTAACCTAACCAGTCGATTTTGTCAAAATCTGCTCTACTAGGCATTCTAAAAAGCAGAGGTTTAAATTAGAAAACAATAGTTCACACACCAGGTCACTTAAAATCACTTAATTTAGCAGGCAAGGAGCTAAACTTTGTCTAGAACACTGAAGAAATTGTTCAACTATATATACTCTCTTTACAACTAGTTTATTCAAACATCTATTGCCGTTGCAATTAATATTATATACAGCTCTTCTAATATTGGTAATTATTATGAACGAAAGGATCTTGTTACAGTAATCTACCCCTTTCTGGCAAGAAAGAGGTGAGGGGAAGACAATTCTCTAGCACCATGATTAAGCAATTACTGTTTTCAAAATTATTTAAGAGAATATTCTGAAGTGCTAAAATGAGGAGTGTCACATCTCTGAAACCTGCAAACGGATTATGCTAAAAGTCCAGGAGGCAGACACATGCATGAGACTGGCTAGCAAGGTTAAAATAATTCTATGACTCATTTACTAATGAATATCAATAGTTTATATGTATTACCCAGCAGTGGGGGCTGACTGTGGCAAAACAGGTGAAGTATTCTTTGCAATCTAATAGCTATATTCTTTAGGACTTACGTGACTATCGGCAGATCCAGTTGTTTGTACCGCATCTGGCAGTCTGACCTGCAAATGATGGGGAAAAAAGTCACTTAGGAATATACTAGCAGCATTTACTGAGAAGCA
The DNA here is from genome assembly GCA_003942145.1 of Platysternon megacephalum. NCBI lineage: Eukaryota > Metazoa > Chordata > Testudines > Platysternidae > Platysternon > Platysternon megacephalum. The sequence continues at coordinate 1,672,611 of QXTE01000238.1, read as the reverse complement.
AAAGACATTGGCCCTTTCAGATGCAGCTGTTGGGATTCCATTTTCATTTCAATTTCTTCCACCACTATCCCGGCATGCATCTTTACCCTCATATATTTAAGATTTTTTAAAGTATTTGAGCAGTACAACTGGTATACTCAATGTGGATTGATAGTGTCTGAGGCAACAAAGGAAGAAGAATAGAAAAAAGGCTCTTGCCCTTATCCATAAACATCTCAATTCTGCTCTCTGGATTTCACAAACTCATCATTCCACCAGGATTCAGGAAGGGAAGGAGGCCACCTTAAACACTAATTCCAGGCCTGTTGCATTGAACCTGCTTACATCTTGAAACTGTCAACATGAAGTGCCTTCAAAGATAACGTTATTTGCTTCATTATATTTATCTTAAGTTATAAAATTATTTAATAAATGTGATTTGTTGATATTATACTTCTGGGGGAATTCTGCGCGAAAATGTAAAAATTCTGCACACTTAAAATTCTGCATATTTTATTTGTCAAAATAATGCAATATAATCGTGCCAGTTTCAATTATTTTGGTAATTTATTTAAACTACAATACAATGGCTGTAGAATGGGAGTGGGGCACGTTGGAGGAAATTCCCAAACTCCCTTTGTCTAATAGTAATATAGCTAGGTTTGACCCTTTATTTCTAGTTATTAGTCAACAAATATATGCAGCCATATGCTCAGTGTTACATCGTAGGCAACTGAAGAACAAGTGAGGGCTGGGGAATCAAACTCACAATATTGGCTATTGACCATCTCCAAAAAGGTCAGCACTAAACAGCTAACGGAGCACATTTTGATAGGAATTTTTTTCAGTCCAAAATTTAGACCAGTTCTAATCACTAAAGCACCATATGCATTTAGAAGGCCATACTGTCCTTTACACCACTCTGGCAATGTAAAGGAGCCTTAAAACTTTTACACCAGTTTTATACTCCTGGGGGAATTTACAGAGACAATGGGAACAATTCACTAAGCAGGCAGGCTGCTACATTCTGCTCTGCCCCACACCTACCTTGTCAGAAACACCCCAAAGCCCTGCCTCTCCATGCCGAGCATGCTGCAATAGTGAGAAAGTGGGACAGAGCGTGTCTCTCTCACACATGACTGCAGAGCTCCCACCCAACACCCTGTCCCAGTGGTGATTTACGTCCCTACCAGGTGCCCGAACCAACGTGCCTGCGCTGCCAGGGATGGGCGTGTGGCCACTCTTGCGGGTTTCCCTTTGCTTCCCCGTCAAAAGTCGTTTTTTGTTTGTTTGTTTGTTTGTTTTTTTGCAGGAAAGCAAAGAAATCTGCAGGGGACATGAATTCTGTGCATGCAGAATTCCCCCAGGAGTAATATTAGTACAAGTTATTACTATGCTGTGATTAACCAGATCTGGATGGAATTAATCTTAACCTCCCCAACCCAATTAAGTTAACCTTTACTAGTGACACACATACTAGTTGACATAAAATTTTATTTTAAACTAAACTTTAAATGTATTTTAAATGTAATTGATATTAGCTGTCACTCTTAATTTTGTTAAAAAGTGAAGAGCATTGTTGCTTTTCTCTGAATAGTAAATTTAGTATTTTTGAAAGATATGTTTGTTTCTACTTCTTTCTTGATATCTTTTCTAATATTAGCCTTTAACCTTGTAGCTGGTAGATGTTAGTAAGCTTTATTTTGTAATGATTTTTTTCACTTGAACACGGAGGGGTCTGTATGTATATAGGACAGCTATATCCGCAAAAGAGAAGGATATCAATTACCAAATAATGTATTTGAAAACATCTCTAACACCTTGAACATGGTAAAACTAAGTAGACAAGAGATAATCCCCATATCATAGTCATCCACAAGCCTGCAGTTGCTAGAACTGCAATTTTCCAAAAAAGAAATGAGGATTAAAGCAACCATTTTGCACCAAGAAGTAAAATATTTGTAGGGAATTTATACAGAACCCTAAGGACATCTAGACCAAATTGTAAGTTTGTTTCCCACTATATTCCAATAAGTAACTGAAGCTGTTTTATTAAGCTTAATATAGGAGATTGAGAAATTACCCTTCTGGGGGGGCTGTATCTGTTCATTAGTACATAACTTATTCAACAACAGTGGAGATATGTACAATGTGAAATTTCATCTATGTTGCCTAAGGGATATAGGACAGTATATTGGATAAAATCTTTGGTGAATGTGAAACATGCCAGATTGGACAACATTTGAAACTCATGTACAGAATGCACAAAAGCACAATGTTCTCTACTCTACCCCACCAGTGTGCCATTCCAGAAATTTTGGGGGAGGGAAGGAGAGAGGAAAAGGGTCAATCTCAACATCAATTCAATCTGTGTCAGAGAACAAACAAGAGTATTAATTTTTCTGGTGGCTTTTTATGCTGTAGAATTAGAATGAGACCAACAAGCTAGATTACACTGATCTCCAAAAATCCATCAAGTAGCAATAATTTGTCATCATTGCCAAATTCAAGCAAGTAAACCAAGGGTTAGAAAAGTCATGGCCTGGATTCATACCCTGCAAAATACTATTTAAAGCTGTTCAGGCAGTGCATAGGAACTCCTTCAGATCTATAGGCTGCTCTAATGTGCAAGGCAAGCATAGATAAACCTGAAGAAGCCAGGAGCTGTAAAACTGGCTCCCAAATGCCACCCTCCCACAACCTGCTCTGACAAGTGGACCTCAGTGAAGAAGAAAATATGGCTCCATATAGCCTAGTATTTGGGAAACCAGAAATTGATAGGAAAAGACAAAGACATGCATTCATTCCACTTGCTCAAGGTTTTGCAACACATATTGTAATCTATTGGCATTCTTGTGATTATTTTACAATTTTATCATTGAAGTTTTGGAAGGAGATTTGGTTTGGTGCATGTTAAGTTATGGGGAGGATTTTTTTATTTTTCCAAAAAGTTTATATTTAGACAAATATTCTAATACTTTCATAAGAAATTAAATCACTTAATTCACCTATCCAATCATTTTATGGCTATATTCAATTCAGAAGTATGGAATCACGTAGCAAAATGGCTCAATCTTAAAGAATTTGTAAACCTAGTGAAAAATATCTTGCTGTCTGAGAGTTAAATCTCTACGAGATTATTTAAGGAATGTAATGTAGAGAGGCAATTTACAGCTCTACTTTTAGACATTTGCTTGATTTACTTCCCCCCTCGCCCTACTTCACTCCTTTTTATGAATAAGTATGTTTAAGTATAACAGAATGCATATTTAATTAAAGTATAAAGTCTGTGTGATATGATTGTTAGGTGACAAAATGTTTTTATCCTAGCTATATTGTTTAAATACAGACTCCTTGGGACCCTGTTTAAACAGAAGCCATATCCAGACATACTATTATAATATATTCCTGGGAGAATTCTGCACCACTGCACACGCACAGAATGCATGCGCCATGCAGAACTTTTTTTTCCCCTGCAGAAAATACATTCTGCCGGAAAGGTGCTGCAGTTACTCCTTTCGCCCACCATGGGCCGCTGTTGCACCAGAACAGAGAGCAGCTGCTCTCGGGTGGGAGAAGCCCCAGCTAGGGATAGGGAAGAGAAAGAGGCTGCTTTCCTCACAGTGCCTGCCCGTGGGGCCAGGTCTGGAGGCACAGGATATGGGGGGGATGGATAGCATGGGGCACATGGGGCTGCTGGGGGGGGTGTCACAGACAGATTCAGAAAATCTATGGGGGGACAGATTGGGGCAGAGGCTGAATGGGAGTGGGGGTTCAGGGACACATGAGGACAGGGGGAGGGAGCTGGAGGGGCACATGGGGATGGGGGTGGCTGAGTGGGGGTGCAGGGCCACGTGGGGACAGGGAGAGGGGTGTGCAGGGACACATGAAGGCAGGAGGTGGCTGAATGGGGGTGGAGAGCTACATAGGAGTTGGGGGTAGCTGAGTGGGGGCACAGGGACACATGGGGATGGGGGAGGGGCTTCAGGGACACACAGGAAGGGGATGCACGGATATATGAGGATGGGGGGAGGAAGGGTGGCTGAGTGGAGGTGCAGGAACACATGGGGATGGGGGGGATGCAGGGACACATGACAGGGCAGATGTGTCTGACTGACTGAGAGGATTGGGGTCAGCCAGGGTCTGCATGGTGGAGGCTCCCTAACAATCCCTCTCTGCCCCACCAAAAACCCTGTTCCATACTTCTCCCACCCACACCCAACAACCTGTTAAGTCCACACCCAGGCTCCATCCCAGCAATTACTTTCCTCTCCCTCAGCTCCTCCATTATCCCTGACTCCCGCAAGCCTTTGCATGGCTTCTGAGGGGTGCAGGAAATAAATTTCTGTATTATAGTTTAAATTAATTATTACTCAGAGTTCTGAATTAATATGCCTAGTAAGGAATCTATCAAAAAACATTTCCTGAACCTTTTTTTTTTGTTGTCGTCTGTATTGTTAGAGGCATACTTGCTGACAGGTATTTTGAAAAAAATTACCAAAATAATTGAAATTGGCATGATTATATTGTGTTATTTTGACAAATAAAATATGCAGAATTGTGCACAGAATTTTTATTTTTTTGGCACAGAATTCCCCCAGGAGAATAGACTATTAGCTATTCTTCCCAGAACATAGGGCCAGGAAGTTGTCTGATTCAACCTGTAGTAACATTCAGAAGATGAGCCTGAAAATCCAAGATAAAGTTTACCATCAAGCTACAGACTAAGTGGCACCTTTAGCATAAACACTCTTTATAAACCTCAACTTACCTCTCTCATTCAATAAATACTATCTATAAAAAATGAAATATTAATGTTTATAGTGAACTATAGCCTGCCTAGTAATTACTTTTGTTATTAAAAACTGGCAAACTCAATTCAAACTGATACAAACTAATTTTACCCCATTAACAAAATGAAGATGACTCAGTCCATGCAGTTTTAAACTAATGCTTATGTAATATCTATATTTATTGTCACTCTTATACTGAAAATAAGAATGATAATTCAGTGCTTTATGGCAAGGCAAAAGGCAATTTGCACAGTTATCTTTTTAGACAAGTAAGAGAATTAGAATCCCCTACTCACCTTTCACTGAAATTCTAGTTATCTAAAAAGACTGAAGAAAGATTTGCTAGTATGTGCCACAAATAGGCCTTTCCAAAGACAGATGGCTTTTGGCAACAAGTTCTTAAGCTTTGCTAGCTTTTAGTTCATGGCTGAACAAAACAATGTCTCTTTTGAAGTGATCCTTATGTAAAAGCAATTATATTTAAAGATATCCAATTTATTATTAAATCAATTAAAAATAAACTAATGCAGACACGACAACATATGAAGACCAGTACATATACATATGGTCTCATCATAAATAGGGTATTTATTTTAGAAGAGATTCCTTATGAAACCTTTCTTAACGGTGGCTGAAAGTTCAATTTTCCCTTCTCAAAGAGTAAGATCCTTAATTTTAGATGATTATTGTTAATTGAAAACATTTTGAGAGAGACGCTACAGAACAGAAAAAGTGCAAATTACATTAAATACATACGTTCCAGAAATCTCCACTATTAGAGGAGGGTCCCCTGTAATTTATGGCTGTTTCATACAACATTTATGTTTAAATTGAAATTAAAAGTAAAATGTAAAGATAACTAAAAAATTTGGTAATCTTCTAAAATTTCCTCATATTAGCTACAGAGCATTAACAGACTTCTTTGTTGTAAGAAATTTGTTTTTTAAACATGTCATATTAAGAAAATGTTATTCCCCATCCATCCAGATTGGAACAATGCCAGACACCAGTAGTCTAAGAAATACTTTGCTAAGAGTATGGCCAGTTTCCAATCGACCAAGATATTAGCACTTACATCTGCAACCACTGTGTAGCCTTAAGGAAACTACCTCCATTTTTAACACCACCAAATCCATTTAAAATAAATGTTGGACAGAGCTTGAAGAATTGAACTAAATAAAGGGCTGGTCTACACTAGAAAATAAGCGCTAGATCGATGGAAGAATTCTTCTGATGACGAAGCTATCACCTCTTGGGGAGGTAGATTACCAACATCAATGGGAGAACTCCGAGTTTCATGTGGAGACAAGTCCAAAGCCACAAAAGCCAAGGATACAACCCCCACAAAGAGATACAAAGTGCCTCCAGGCTTCAAAAATTGAAAATAACTACTATGTCACCTCCCATCCTCCATACAATTCTATCTTCACATTCCTCACTTCACCTGCACAAATAGGGCTTACCTTCACTATTGAGGTAACACAAGGCATAGTTCAAGCATAGGGGTGGTAGTAACACCAGTTCACTGGTGCAACCACGGATATAGCTGTAAATTAAAAAGCCACACTTCTTTTCTGAAAACACTTTTTCCTCCTTTCCAATTACCAACTTCAAACCCTTTTTTCATATTCCGTTATTATGTGTTACACTACTGCCTAAGGGCCCCAATCTACAATCGGAGACACACTGTTCTTGGCCCTACACAAATGTAATAAAGACAGTCCCTGCCTCAGAGTTGACAAGTTAGGTGTATGACCAGACAACAGTGGATGAAAGGGATGATTTGGTTACCAGACATTAAAATCATATTTTGAAAAATAACAGGAGCACAGCAAAGCTTGAAACACCCACCCATCCCACTTGCTATGGGAAAACATGGAAGGCTTATGACATCATTTGAAATTCTCCCCTTTTAAAGAAAATAATTTTCTAACCTTTGTTTTGAAAATAACCTTCCAAACATGAACTGATGCAGTGTTGTCTTCCTGGGGCTGCTGAAAATTCCAGTGCCTGTGCTGCTAGCCACAGTTCTCTTAAGCAGCAGAATGAAATTAACAAAACCCTTGTAAGTTCCTTACTAGAGGCGCTGGAAAGCTAGGAGCATCAGCAGAGGCAGGGACAGAGGCATATTATCCAGCATATGAAGCATAACACTTAGCCTATGTCTACACAAGAAGTACATTACCAGTATAGGAACATCAATATACTATACAAGAAAACCACTCCTAGCATGGACACAGCTATACCGGCAAAGTTGCATTTTATAGTGGTATAGTAACACTCTCATGCTCCCATGAAAGAAGAAAGCTGTACCAGTAAAAGTGTAGTTTTGCCAGTATAACTGCATCTACACTAGGAGCTTCTGTCAGCACAGCTATATCAGTCAGGAATCACACCTCTTCACACCCCTGACTGACACAGCTGTGCTGACAGACGCTTGTAGTACAGGCATAGCCACTGTTGTAAAGTTATAGAGAACAATATTGTACACTATTGTTTGAGAGAGAGTATGTGACAGGGTGGATTTGATTTAAATCACTAGTTAGGAAGACTCGATTTAATCATGGATTTCTACATAAAAGTGCATTCTTGCTGGTTGTTATAACCTTAATACATATTCTTCACAACTCAGAGATAGATGTAGGTTTCATTTTTAGAAGGTACACACTATACATTTTTAAAGTGATTTATTTTGAAAACTTTTCAGATTAGTTTTACAGCTATATCACGAAATGAATGATTGTTTGGTTGTTTCATTTACCAAAGGTAATTGAAGCAGATATTTATGAAGTCTTTGGGAAGTGAACTATCATTAATATTTGGAGGATTTTCTTGCCATGCTGTATTAGGAGGAGATTACCACCAGACAGACATTTCAATTGTTTTAACTAACTAAAACAACAACTTTATGTATTCTGGATTTTTTTCTTCAACAGCAAATATATACAGTACAGACCCATTTATGCGCGAATCTGCTTAACGCGCAGTAGCACCATGCCTCCCAGTGCTACCTATTTAACACGCGGTACAGGAACTTGCTATGTAGCGCTACAGATTTGCTCACTAACTCACTGACATAGAAATCGACAGGAAGTGCGGAGCGGAAACGTGTTGTACGTCTTTACTACCGACCNNCAGCAATGTTAAAGCGCTGCCACGGCAAAGGACCCTGCAGCGCTTTAAGGTCCCTGCCTCTTTTGCCCCCCCTCAGCTGCCAACGGGGGGAGGGAGCAAAGGGAGCAGCTGCCCCGGGGCCGGCTATTTAAAAGGGCCCAGGGCTCGGAACGCCGCTACCGCAGCAGCGGCATCCGGAGCCCCAGGCCCTTAAAATCGCCACGGGAACCCAAGGTGGCACGGACCAGGTGGCCTGGAAGGGCTGGCTGGGGGATGCTGACCCCCCTAGCCCCGCCCCTTCCACCCCAGGCCCCGCCCCTTCTGGGGGCCAGAGCCACCCCTGTACCGGTAAGTGTCCTGAGTTACTTTCACCCCTGTGTAGTAATAATAATCTTTTTATTAGATTACACATTTGAATTTATATTCTTGCAAAGCACCATTAATAGATAGGCCTGCAGTATTTGGGACGCTGTGAATATGTATGTAATCCTAGATAATTATACATGTATATATAGATATCTTAAGATATTTCAGCATGGCCCTCTTAACCCACGGTCCGTTAACACACGGTCATGACGGCTTGACTCCCAACATCCACGCGTAAACGGGTCTGTACTGTAATATTTTAACAAAACAAGCATATGAATTCGTTTTTGATAAAATTGTTTTTAAATAAAAGTTAAATGAAATATTTTTAAAAAATTAAATCAACTATGTCAGCCAGGTCTACATGAGAAACTTAAAATATTGGCTTCTGCAGCTAACTCAGTCATCTTCACCTTCATTTTCCCGTTTGTTCATAATCTGGAAAAGAAAGCTTTCCTGCTTTTTCAGGTCCCAAACGATTTCTCAATTTGGAATGAATTAGTCTCAAGGAAGAAAATATTCTTTCTACACCGGCAGAAGCAGCTACTGCTGTTAAAAGTGAGATCATCACATCAACAGTCTCTGAATCCAAGTGCTTAAGTGACTTCCACCAGTTCACTGGTGTGACTTTCTTTAAAACATCATCAGCAAACATATTTCTTGAATGGTTCTTATTCCCAAACTGGGTCTCTTTTACGGCCTGCTGCCATTATAGGTTTTCCCTTCTAGTGAAAGAATGGTATGGTAGATCTCAAATCAATGAAGGCTACACTCAGAAAGACCTCAAGACTGCTGGAATATGCTGCTCAAACAGTTCCACTTTTGTTTCTACTGCTTGTCCCTCCCTTCTCACATTTATCTCCAGACTTCTTCTCTTTGTCCAGATCTATTCCGCCCCCAACAATCTTCTGTTCATTGAACTTTTTGAAACTTTGCACTTTTAAAGACAGGTAAGGGATTGACTCTGTGTACACAAATTTGCAGAGGGACAATAGGGTTGAGGTCTGTTATTTCTCACCTCTATATATTTATTTATTTATTTTATTTCAAAACATTTTTGCTGTTAACAAGCATGTTATCTCTGGAGACACAAATCCACAGTTTGAGAACTGCAAAACTAAGCATCTCTGATCATAGAATATCAGGGTTGGAAGGGACCTCAGGAGGTCATCTAGTCCAACCCCCTGCTCAAAGCAGGACCAATTCCCAACTAAATCATCCCAGCCAGGGCTTTGTCAAGCTGGGCCTTAAAAACCTCTAAGGACAGAGATTCCACCACCTCCCTAGGTAACCCATTCCAGTGCTTCACAACCCTTCTAATGAAAAAGTTTTTCCTAATATCCAACCTAAACCTCCCCCACTGCAACTTGAGACCATTACTCCTTGTTCTGTCATCAGGTACCACTGAGAACAGTCTAGATCCATCCTCTTTGGAACCCCCTTTCAGGTAGTTGAAAACAGCTATCAAATCCCCCCTCATTCTTCTCTTCTGCAGACTAAACAATCCCAGTTCCCTCAGCCTCGCCTCATAAGTCATGTGCTCCAGCCCCCTAATCATTTTTGTTGCTCTCCGCTGGACTCTTTCCAATTTTTCCACATCCTTCTTGTAGTGTGGGGCCCAAAACTGGACACAGTACTCCAGATGAGGCCTCACCAATGTCGAATAGAGGGGAATGATCACGTCCCTCGATCTGCTGGCAATGCCCCTACTTATACAGCCCAAAATGCCGTTAGCCTTCTTGGCAACAAGGGCACACTCTTGACTCATATCCAGCTTCTCATCCATTGTAACCCCTACGTCCTTTTCTGCAGAACTGCTTCCTAGCCATTCGGTCCCTAGTCTGTAACAGTGAATGGGATTCTTCCGTCCTAAGTGCAGGACTCTGCACTTGTCCTTGTTAAACCTCATCAGGTTTCTTTTGGCCCAATCCTCTAATTTGTCTAGGTCCTTCTGTATCCTATCCCTACCCTCCAGCGTATCTACCACTCCTCCCAGTTTAGTGTCATCTGCAAACTTGCTGTGAGTGCAGTCCACGCCATCCTCCAGATCATTAATGAAGATATTGAACAAAACCGGCCCCAGGACCGACCCTTGGGGCACTCCGCTTGAAACCGGCTGCCAACTAGACATGGAGCCGTTGATCACTACCCGCTGAGCACGACGAGCTAGCCAGCTTTCTATCCACCTTATAGTCCATTCAGCCAGCCCATACTTCTTTAACTTGCTGGCAAGAAAACTGTGGGAGACTGTATCAAAAGCTTTGCTAAAGTCAAGGAATAACACATCCACTGCTTTCCCCTCACCCACAGACCCAGTTATCTCATCATAGAAGGCAATTAGGTTAGTCAGGCATGACTTGCCCTTGGTGAATCCATGCTGACTGTTCCTGATCACTTTCCTCTCCTCTAAGTGCTTCAGAATTGATTCCTTGAGGACCTGCTCCATGATTTTTCCAGGGACTGTGGTGAGGCTGACTGGCCTGTAGTTCCCCGGATCCTCCGCCTTCCCTTTTTTAAAGTTGGGTACTACATTAGCCTTTTTCCAGTCATCTGGGACCTCCCCCGATCACCTTGAGTTTTCAAAGATAATGGCCAATGGCTTGCAATCACATCCGCCAACTCCTTTAGCACCCTCGGATGCAGCGCATCCGGCCCCATGGACTTGTGCTCGTCCAGTTTTTCTAAATAGTCCCGAACCACTTCTTTCTCCACAGAGGGCTGGTCACCTTCTCCCCATACTGTGCTGCCCAGTGCAGCAGTCTGGGAGCTGACCTTGTTCGTGAAGACAGAGGCAAAAAAAGCATTGAGTACATTAGCTTTTTCCACATCCTCGGTCACTAGGTTGCCTCCCTCATTCAGTAAGGGGCCCACACTTTCCTTGACTTTCTTCTTGTTGCTAACATACCTGAAGAAACCCTTCTTGTTACTCTTAACATCTCTTGCTAGCTGCAACTCCAAGTGTGATTTGGCCTTCCTGATTTCACTCCTGCATGCCTGAGCAATATTTTTATACTCCTCCCTGGTCATTTGTCCAATCTTCCACTTCTTGTAAGCTTCTTTTTTGCGTTTAAGATCAGCAAGGATTTCACTGTTTAGCCAAGCTGGTCGCCTGCCATATTTACTATTCTTTCTACACATCGGGATGGTTTTTTCCTGCAACCTCAATAAGGATTCTTTAAAATACAGCCAGCTCTCCTGGACTCCTTTCCCCCTCATGTTATTCTCCCAGGGGATCCTGCCCATCAGTTCCCTGAGGGAGTCAAAGTCTGCTTTTCTGAAGTCCAGGGTCCGTATTCTGCTGCTCTCCTTTCTTCCTTGTGTCAGGATCCTGAACTTGACCATCTCATGGTCACTGCCTCCCAGGTTCCCATCCACTTTTGCTTCCCCTACTAATTCTTCCCAGTTTGTGAGCAGCAGGTCTAGAAGAGCTCTGCCCCTAGTTGGTTCCTTCAGCACTTGCACCAGGAAATTGTCCCCTACACTTTCCAAAAACTTCCTGGATTGTCTGTGCACCGCTGTATTGCTCTCCCTGCAGATATCAGGGTGATTAAAGTCTCCCATGAGAACCAGGGCCTGCGATCTAGTAACTTTTGCTAGTTGCCGGAAGAAAGCCTCGTCCACCTCATCCCCCTGGTCTGGTGGTCTATAGCAGACTCCCACCACGACATCACCCTTGTTGCTCACACTTCTAAACTTAATCCAGAGACTCTCAGGTTTTTCTGCAGTTCCACACCGGAGCTCTGAGCAGTCATACTCCTCTCTTACATACAATGCAATGGTATCTTCTAGACTGAGCAATGAGTCCCATTGGGTAGATAGAAAGATTAACCTAAATAATCTATACAGAAGCCCCTGGAACCCCATAGGATTGGGTCCCTAATCCATGAACTATTGAAACTCATTTACAAAACTTTTCTTAAACATTACATGAATATATTGTCTCATACTATAGAATTAGAATTTATAATCCCCATTCCATGAGGAGATATCTGAGCTATAATGTATCTTAATTAAAACTATCTTTAGATGCTTTTTGATGAAAGAACCTATTTTATTAAAAAAAATCTGATTTAAATAAAAAAAATCAGATTTTTTTTATTTTTTTTAATAAAATCATTGATTTTTATCCACCCATGTGATCATGTAACATTTATAAATTTGCTAGAAGATTAAACATACCAGACAGAAGATGTCAAAAACAGAGGGGGTACCATGTTCCACCAACAGATCCAACAGCAATGTGCTGGGAAAGAAACCAACCCTAAATACCAGGAAGGGTGATGGAATTTCTGCTAAGGTGTGGCTTTAGAGACTGTTTTGGACTTCAGCTTTTGTATCAGATTCTACTTATAGATGTCTAATAAATGTGACACACTAATCTCCTCCAGTTGTTCCCGGCTGCTGCAAAGGGGGAGAGTTTGCACTACTCTACCATTACAGCAGAATCTATTTTTCAAGTACTACTCTCCCATGAAAAAAGCAACAAAGTCCTGTGGCACCTTATAGACGAACAGATGTATTGGAGCATAAGCTTTCGTGGGTGAATACCCACTTCATCAGACACATGTATTCACCCACGAAAGCTTATGTTCCAATACATCTGTTCGTCTATAAGGTGCCACAGGACTCTTTGTTGCTTTTTACAGATCCAGACTAACATGGCTACCCCTCTGATACTCTCCCATGAATAACTCTAGTCCCTGCCTCTGCTCACAACTTTACAAGTACCGCAAAGGAAACTGTCATTGCTTGACATTTTCACACTGCTACCCACGTTTCTGAATAGCAACAATTAAACTAACCAGTACTGTTAACTTTTTTCTCATGGTTATTGCCTTTCCTTCTTCCACACTGTTTGAGGCCATGTCTACATGAAAAAGTTAGGTCGACCCAGTTACATCACTCAAAGGCATAAAAAATCCATACCCCCATATAACAGTTAAGCCAATCTAACCTCCTGTGAAGACAATGCTACCTACCATCTCTCAAGGAGATAAATTAACTACGATAGGAGAACCCCTCCTGTCATTGTAGTGTGTGTCTCCACTGAAGTGATACTGCACCTTTGCCACTGTAGCGGTTATAGGGCTTGGCTACACTGGCAAGTTACAGCGCACTAAAGCCGCGCACCGCGCTGTAACTCACTACCCGTCCACACTGGCAAGGCACGAACAGCGCTGTATCTCCGGAGATACAGCGCTGCTTGTACTCCTCCTCCGCCAGAGGAATAAGGAGAATTGCGCTGCTGCTGCAGCGCTGCGGCGCCAGTGTAGCCGCCCAATGCGCACTGATTGGCCTCCAGAACTATTCGGCAGTATCCCACAATGCCTGTTCTAGCCACTCTGGTCATCAGTTCGAACTCTACTGCCCTGGCCTCAGGTGACCAACCGTCAGACCCACCCTTTAAATTCCCCGGGAATTTTAAAAATCCCCTTCCTGTTTGCTCAGCCAGCCAGGTGTGGAGTGCTATCAGCGAATCTTTCCAGGTGACCATGCCTCCACGCGCCAGGCGAGCCCCAGCATGGAGCAATGGCGAGTTGCTGGACCTCATCAGTGTTTGGGGGGAGGAAGCTGTCCAGTCTCAGCTGCGCTCCAGCCGTAGGAATTACGATACCTACGGGCAGATATCAAGGGCCATGATTGAAAGGGGCCATGACCGGGACGCTCTGCAGTGCAGGATTAAGGTGAAGGAGCTGCGGAATGCCTACCGCAAAGCCCGCGATGCAAACAGCCGCTCGGGTGCTCCCCCCACGACCTGCAGATTCTATAGAGAGCTAGATGAGATACTTGGGGGTGACCCCTCCTCCATGCCGAGCACCACCATGGACACTTCAGAGCGGGTGGTGGAGGAGGAGGAGGACGAGGAGGAAACCGGGAGTCAGGGTGCTGGGGAGGTTGGAGACACCCCGGACTACCTGGGTCCATGCAGCCAGGAGCTCTTCTCGAGCCCGGAGGAAGCTAGCCAGTCACAGCAGCCGGCACTTGGTGGAGGACAAACTGGTGGAGGACAAACTGAAGAGCGTGTTCCCGGTAAGCGCTTTATTTCTTTTGGGAAGGAAGTTTTTCGGGAGAGGAGGGTTAGGGCTGCATGCATGCCTAGATGTGGAATAGCGCATTGATGTGGTCTATCACTTCGCGGTAATCGGCCGCGGTAATCTCTTCGAAAGTCTCATCCAGAATGTGGGCAATGCGCTTGCGCAGGTTTCTTGGGAGAGCCACCGTGGTCCTTGTCCCAGTCAGGCTAACGTGTCCGCGCCACTGTGCCGCGAGGGGCGGGGGGACCATTGCTGCACACAGTGAAGCTGCATATGGGCCAGGGCGGAAGCCGCATTGCAATAGAAGACCCTCCCTTGCTTCCCAGGTCACCCTCAGCAGTGAGATATCTTCCAGGACGAACTCCTGTGGAAAATTTTGGGACAGTGTTCAGTGTAGGTGCCCCCTGCAGCTGTTGGCTCTCCCCAAGGCACAGAAACCCAGAAGACAGTACAGCCCAGAAACAATCAGTCCCCCTTACTCACCATTTTGGGGCTCCCGTGGGTTATGTCCGCTCTCTTTGGGACAGGAAAATTATGCTATTGTGTACACTGTGTGTGCCCTCCTCAAGTGCGGGGGAATGATTACTCTGTCTGGTTTAAACAATGCTGCCTCTGTTAAGTGTTGCATTTTGCCTTTGCAGATGCAACCTTGAGACCTCAGCCGTCCGTGTTTACACCTGCTCAAAGACTGCAAAGACTCCGGAGGAGACCGCGGAAAAGCAAGGAAGACATGCTGCACCAAGTCATGCAGCAGTCTGTTAAAGAAAATCAAAAAGCCCAGGAGTGGAGGGAGAGAGCGCAGGAGTGGAGGGAGACAGAAAGCAGGATCCGCCAGGAAAACTCATCGCACCGGCGGCAGGCCACGCAGCACCGGCAGCAAAGCACGGATAGGCTGATAACCATCATGGAGCGCCAAGCAGACTCTATCCAGGAGCTCGTAGCCATGCAGGCGGAGCACTACCGCGCCCGCACCCCCATGCAGCCCTTGCCCCAAAACTCGTTACCTTGTGCCCCCATGTCCCCTCCAACCCACTTTCCCCAACGTGCGGGTTCTTACCGCCAACTGCTGCCTCCAACACCGGTATCTTCACCACCCAGCTCTGAAAACTACGAGCCTTACCCCCTGCACTCAACCCCCATCACCATGCAGTATAGACATCATGAAGTGCAGCACTCAATGCAAAGCAGTGGAGACAGGACATACGCAGATCTCTGATTGTACCATTCCCCATCCCAACCCCACCCCACCCCATTGCCCTTTCTTGATTCCCAAACAGTTGTTTCTTTCAATAAATTTATTTTCTTTTCAATAAATGGATATTTTGGTTTTGAAAACATTCTTTATTATTGCATAAAGTAAAAGATCCATTAGGCCAGGAACCAGGCACTGCAAATCAGTGAAGCAAACACAGATTCCTACCAACATTGTAACCACAGGGCACCAGACATTACTGCTGGCTTTCAGCCTCAAATTGCTCCCTCAAGGCATCCCTAATCCTAGCAGCCCCGTGCTGGTCCCGTCTAGTAGCCCTGCTCTCTGGCTGTGCAAATTCAGCCTCCAGGTGTTGAACATCGGAGGTCCATGCCTGCCTGAATATTTCACCCCTCCCTTCACAAATATTATGGAGGGTACAGCACGCGGATATAACCGCGGGGATGCTGTTTTCTGCCAAGTCCAGCTTCCCATACAGAGATCGCCAGCGGCCCTTTAAACGGCCAAAAGCACACTCCACAGTCATTCGGCACCGGCTCAGCCTGTAGTTGAACCGTTCCTTGCTACTGTCAAGGCACCCTGTGTAGGGTTTCATGAGCCACGGCATTAGCGGGTAAGCGGGGTCTCCAAGGATCACAATGGGCATTTCGACTTCCCCTACTGTGATCTTCCTATCGGGGAAAAAAGTCCCGGCCTCCAGCTTCCTGAACACGCCAGTGTTCCGAAAGATGCGTGCATCATGCACCTTTCCGGGCCACCCTGTATTAATGTCAATGAAACGCCCACGGTGATCCACTACCGCCTGGAGTACCATAGAGAAATACCCCTTCCGATTAACGTACTCGGAGGCTAGGTGCTCCGGGGCCAGAATAGGAATATGCGTCCCATCTATTGCCCCTCCACAGTTAGGGAAACCCATTTGTGCAAAGCCATCCACAATGTCCTGCACGTTACCCGGAATCACGGTTCTTCTGAGCAGGATTTTATTAATGGCCCTGCAAACTTGCATCAGCACGATTCCAACGGTCGACTTTCCCACTCCAAACTGGTTCGCGACCGATCGGTAGCTGTCTGGAGTTGCCAGCTTCCAGATTGCAATAGCCACCCGCTTCTCCACCGGCATGGCGGCTCTCAATCTCGTGTCCTTGCGCCGCAGGGTGGGGGCGAGCTCCTCACACAGTCCCATGAAAGTGGCTTTTCTCATCCGAAAGTTCTGCAGCCACTGCTCGTCATCCCAGACTTGCAGGACGATGTGATCCCACCACTCAGTGCTTGTTTCCCGAGCCCAGAAGCGGCGTTCCACGGTGCTGAGCATGTCCGTGAATGAGACAAGCAATTTCGTGTCGTACGCGCTACGTGACTCGCTATCATCGTCGGAATCCTCGTCGGACTCCTCACTGTCACTTCGGATCTTAAGGAACAGCTCGACTGCTAAACGTGACGCGAAGGCGAGACTCGTCAGCATACTCCTCAGCAGTTCGGGCTCCATTTCCCGCAGACCGAAACGGAGCACACAGATCGCGCTGCACAAAAGCCGTTAAAAGATGGCGCCAATGTGGACGGAAACAGGGATTGCTGGGATGTGAAGCGATGCATCACGGGGCGTTGGGACAGGACCCAGAATGCCCCGCGCCCACCGCCCCCTTCCCACAAGCCAACGCGCCAAACTGGCGCGAAAATGGGAAGAGGTGCTCTGTGGGATAGCTGTCCATAGTGTGCTGCTCCCAATGCCGCTGCAAGTGCCGCCAATGTGGCCACGACAGTGCGCTGTCAGCTGTCAGTGTGGACAGACTGCAGCGCTCTCCCTATTCAGCTGTACGAAGGCAGGTTTAACTCACAGCGCTGTACATCTGCCAGTGTAGCCAAGCCCTAAGTGTAGACAACTTAAGTGAATCTGCAAATGGTTGTGTTTTTCAATTGTGTTAGATTGAGTTAAGAGAACTTTTCAAATGTGTTACATTAACACTCATTAAGATACAGAGTAACAAGTCTGAAGGTGCTATCCAGCTGTGTTGTAGCCTAGAATAGGCCTTTTCAATCATATTAAGCTAACTTGATTGAAAAATACCCTTTTTGCCCGCTAATGGAGGGCCTGATGTTTTTCCCCCTCTCCACTTGCATCCAAACAATTTTGTTCAAACGTTCCAAAAATAATTCAATGTAAAGCAGCATCTAAACCCTGAAAATGTTTGCCCTAAGTTTCAAAAAGACATAAATACCTCAAACAGGAGTTTAGAACTGAAATATTTTTACTACCTAAATTACAGAGGTGACTATCAAGTCCACTATAATAAGGTCAAACAAAAAAAAAAAAAAAAAAAAGAGTTCTATTCAATTACATAACTTAAAGACAGACAACTAAATAATGATACATTTTATAAGTGCTTGTACACAAATACTAGAAGTCTAAATACAAAGATGGATGAACTTGAATGCCTGGTATTAAATGAGGATATTGATATAATAGGTATCATAGAAAACTGGTGGAATGATGATAACCAATGGGACACGGTAATACCAGCATATAACATAAATAGGAATGACAAAGTAGGTCGCACTGGTGGGAGAGGGCATTATATGTGAAAGAAAGTATAGAGTCAAATATAGTAAAAATCTGGAATTAATCAAACTAACACAGAATCTCCATGGACAGAAATCCAATGCTTGAATAATAAGAGTGCAGCAATAGGAATATACTACGAACCACCTGACTGAGATGGTGACAGTGACTGTGAAATACTCAGGCAGAGAAGAGAGGCTACAAATAGAGCCCTGCAAATCTTCAGATATCCACGGACCATTTTTGCAGATAACGAATCAGATGCAGATACAATCACGCAGGGCTCACTGGTGGGGCCTGGCCCGCAGCATCCGGCTTGCGCAGCGTGGGGGGCGCAGCGCACTCGGGGCCAGTGGCCAGCAGCCAGTCCAGCCGCTTCCTGTCCAGCAGCTCAAGCCCGTCAGGCAGCGTCAGGTGTCCCCACCATGGCCTGGCCCGGCAGCACTGGCCGCGCTCCCAGCCTCGGGCCCAGCAGCTCCTGGGCAGCAGGGCCTGCCCCTGGCCACAAGGATTGGAGCAAACAGGAGCCCGGCACCCCACCCCTCCGCCCTACTGTGATGCAACATGCACTGCTGCTGCCCTTGCTCACAAGCCCCCGGGAGCAGCACACAATGCAACGTCCATTCCCCCCTCTGCGCCACCCCTTCTTCTCGAGACCCCACCCCCATGCTGTCCCTTACCCCCAGTCCCCACCCTCACGCTGCCTCTTCCCTGCAAGACCCTGCCCCCCACTCCCTCCCCGGTCACTAGCCCTTGTGGGACGGCTTGCTGGTGCAGATGCAGGGGGGAGGGATAGCTCAGTGGTTTGAGCACTGGCCTGCTAAACCCAGGGTTGTGAATTCAATCCTTGAGGGGGACACTTGGGGATCTGGGGCAAAATCAGTACTTGGTCCTGCTAGTGAAGGCAGGGGCTGGACTCAATGACATTTCAGGGTCCCTTCCAGTTCTATGTGATAGGTATATCCCCATTTTTTTTTATTTATTTATTTTTAGGGAGGGGGGTAAGGGGGGAGGTGATAGCTCAGTGGTTTGAGCATTGGCCTACTAAACCCAGGGTTGAGAGTTCAATTCTTGAGGGGGCCATTTAGGGAACTGGGGTAAAAATCTGTCTGGGGACTGGTCCTGCTTTGAGCAGGGGGTTGGACTAGATGACCTCCTGAGGTCCCTTCCAACCCTGATATTCTATGATTCTATGAAAAGACAGCTAGCAGATCACAGGTCAAATCATGGGTGGATCCTAGTGGATCAGATGCAGAACCACATTTTTGTATCCGCACAGGGCTCTAACTACAAAAACAGAAAACCCAATAATAATGGGGGATTTTAACTATCCCTATATTGACTGAGTACATGTCACCTCAGGACAGGATGCAGAGATAAAATTTATAGACACCATTAGTGACTGCTTCTTGGAGCAGCTAATCAAGGAACCCACAAGGGGGAGGCCATTCCTGATTTAGTCCTAAATGGGGCACAGGATCTGGTCCAAGAGGTGTATATAGCTGAACCCTCAGTAATAGCAACCATAGTGTAATTAAATTTAACATCCTTGTAGGGAAGAAAATAACAAAGAAACCCACCCCAGTAGCATTTAACTCCAAAAAGGGAAACTACACAAAAATGAGAATGCTAGTTAAATGGAAATTAAAAGGAACAGTCACAAGCATGAAATGCCTGCAAGCTGTATGAAAACTATTTAAAAACATCATTATAGAGGATCAAACTATACACACACACACACATATATATATATAGATATAGATATATATATATATATAGATATATAGATATATAGATATCTCCCAAATGGAAGAAAGAAAGAAAAAAAACACAGTAAGAGGACCAAAATAATGCCACCTTCACTAATCAACAGAGTAAAAGAGGCGGTTACAAGCAAAAAGGAATCCTTTAAAAATTGGAGGTCAAATCCTACTGAGGAAAATAGAAAGGAACATAAACTCTGGCAAGTCAAGTGTAAAATATAATTAGGCAGGCCAAAAAGAATTTGAAGGACAACTAGCAAAAGACAAAAAAAAATTGCTGTTAGATTTTGTAAGTACATCAAAAGCAGGAAGCCTGACAATCCAGCAGTGGGATCACTGTACAAAAGGAGCACTTAAGGAAGACAAGGCAGTTGTGAAGAAGCTAAATGAATTCTCTGCAACAATCTTCACTGCACCAGATGTGAGGAAATTCTAACACCTGAGCCATTTTTTTAGGGGACAAATCTGAGAAACTGTCCCAGATTGAGGTGTCAATAGATTAAGTTTTGGAACAAACTGATAAATTAAACAGTAATAAATCACCAGGACCGGATGGTATTCATCCAAGAATTCTGAATGAACTCAAATATGAAATTGCAGAAATATTAACAGTGGTACGTAACCTATCGCTTAAATCAGCTTTTGTTGCAGAGAACTGGAGGATAGCTAATGCGATGACAATTTTTAAGAGAGGCTCTACAGACAATCCTGACAATTACAGGCTGTTAAGCCTAACTTCAGTACCAGGCAAATTGGTTGAAACTATAGTAAAAGAACAGAATTATCAGGCACATATATGAACACAGTATGTTGGGAAAGAGTCAAATGGCTTTTGTAAAGGGAAATCATCCCTCGCTAATCTATTAGAATTCTTTGAGGGGTTCAACAAATGTTGTCAAGGGGGGATCCAGTGGATATTGTGTATTTTGACTTTCAGAAAGCCTTTGACAAGGTCCCTCACAAAAGGCTCTTAAGCAACGTAAAGAGTCATGGGATAAGAGGGAAGGTCTTCTCATGGATCAGTAACTGGTTAAAGATAGGAAACAAAGCGTATAAATAAACGGTCAGTTTTCAAAATGGAAAGTAATAAATAGTGAGGGTCCCTCAAGAATCTGTACTGGGACCAGTGCCATTAAGCATATTCCTAAATTATCTGAAAAAAGGAGTAAACAGTGAGATGGCAAAGTTTGCAGATGATACTAAATTACTCAAGTCCAAAATTGACTGCTAAGAGTTATAAAGGGATCTCACAAAACTGGGTGACTGGGCAAGAAAATGGCACATGAAATTCAATGTTGATAAGCATAAGAGGCATCATCCCAACTATAAAAAAAGTTATGGGATCTAAAATAGCTGTTACCACTCAAGAAAGAGATCTTGGAGTCATTGTGGATAGTTCTCTGAAAACATCCACTCAATGTGCAGCAGCATTTAAAAAAACAAACAGAATGTTGGGAATCATTAAGAAAGGGATAGATAATAAGACAGAAAATATCATATTGCCTCTATATAAATCCATGATACTCCCACATCTTGAATACTGAGTGCAGATGTGGTCACCCCATCTCAAAAAAAGATATATTGCAATTGGAAAAGGTTCAGAAAAGGGCAACAAAAATG
Source organism: Platysternon megacephalum (assembly GCA_003942145.1). NCBI lineage: Eukaryota > Metazoa > Chordata > Testudines > Platysternidae > Platysternon > Platysternon megacephalum. Next base: position 1,651,168 of record QXTE01000238.1, on the reverse strand, counting down.
ATTAGGGATATGGAATGGCTGCCATACGAGGAGAGATTAATAAAACTTGGACTTTTCAGCTTGGAAAAGAGACGACTAAAGGGGGATATGATTGAGGTCTATAAAATCATGACTAGTGTGAAGAAAGTAAATAAGGAAGTGTTATTTACTCCTTCTCATAACACAAGAACTGGGGGTAACCAAATGAAATTAATAGACAGCAGGTTTAAAACAAACAAAAGGAAGTATTTTTTCACACAACGCAGTCAACCTGTGGAACTCCTCGCCAGAGGATGTTGTGAAGGCCAAGACTATAACAGGGTTCAAAGAAGAACTAGATAAATTCATGTAGGATAGGTCCATCAATGGCTATTAGCCAGGATAGGCAGGGATGGTGTCCCTAGCCTCTGTTTCCCAGAAGCTGGGAATGGGTGACAAGGAATGGATCGATCACTTGATGATTACCTATGCCGTTCATTCCCTCTAGGGCATCTGGCATTGGCCACTGTCCAAAGACAGGATACTGGGCTAGATGGACCTTTGGTCTGACCAGCATGGCCATTCTTATGTTCTAATTTAAATTTTTTAATTTAAATTCCCTAATATAGTTGGATTTCAAGGGTCATATCACTTCCACAGTACTACATGAAAAACCATTTTAAAATACATACTGAGAGTATTCTTTTCAAAATACTTCACAAACCTTAATTTGGGAACATAGCCAACTAAGTTCCCAGCAAGCTGCGCAGCCGTGTAGCAGCCTATTTAGCACCGCGCAGGCGCTCAAGGAACCCGCCCGCAGACCTGCCACGGCCAGGGGAGGAGCACCCCTCCCCCAGCCCCAACTCTGCTGCGGCGCAGCCCGGGCCAGTCTCAAGGGCGGCCGGAGCAGCCCGGACCCAGCCACATATGAGTCAACCGGATCTGCTGGGGTGACATGGCCGGATTGGGCCCAGACGCGGCCAGAGAAGCCCAACCCAGACCCAGGCGCGGCTAGGGCAGCCCTCCCCCGGCTCAGACCTGCTGGGGCCAGGGGAGGAGCGCCTATCCTGCAGCCCCAACCCCAGAGCTGTCGCAGTGGGGAGAAGCGCCTCTCCCCCGCCAGCCCAGGTGCTGCTGCTGCTGCAGGAGAGAGACCTTTCTCTCCACCATAGCCCCATAGCACCCTCCTGCACCCCAACCCCTCATCCCCAGCCCCACCCCAGAGCCCTCACCCCATGCACCCCAATCCTCTGCCCCAGTCCTTAGCCCCTCATTCCCAGCCCCACCCCAGAGCCCACACCCCCAGAGCCCTCACACCCCTGCACCCCAACCCTCTGCCCCAGCCCTGAGCCTCCTCCCACACTCCGAACCCCTCAGCCCCACCCCCAGCACATTAATTTGTTATGTGCACCGATATGAAGGTGATATGTCACACAATGTTGTATCTGCTCATATTATAAGGGTTATCTTGAAATTTGAAGGGCTACAAATTTATACTCATATATAAACTTTAACTCAGTAGAAACTAATAGTTTAAGTTCCAATGCTCAAAAGGGAAATCTTCCCATTCACTAAGAGCAAGTGCATTTTTCAAGGCTCACTACTGTCTTCACCCCACCTCTTAACATACCTGTCTACAATAAGTTTATATCAAAATAAGCATAAATTTCTGGAAATTAAGTTTTATACCTAAGAGTATTTGCTATTTCACTATTTAAATCCATATTACTTGTAGAGCTGAATAAAGAATTAGAAGTCATTTCTTCTGAAGCACATGACATTTGAATTTATTACTATACTGCTACTGCTAAACTTGTAAAAGCAGGCACAGCTGGTATTCAACCCATCGCTGCTGGAAAGCAGAGGAAGAAAGAGAAGGACATATACTTCTTTTATATTTTTCCACCTGCCAAGGAGCGAGTACATGCCTCTCTTATTCCTGCTTACAAGTTTAAGTAGCAACACAATGAAAATTAAAATACCACCTGAAAGTTAACACCACTGCCGCTTCAAATCTTATGGACAGCAACCACACTGGAACTCAGCACATTTTTGTAGATTTTACTTCACTGTTCCTGGCACATAGTAACTCACCAGAGAAAGCTGCCCACTCATAAATAGGTGAGTGCTATTTCCCAGTTTTTATTAATACACTGCTTCACTTAAACCAATGCAGTGTGCCCACTTCCTTGCACTCTTAAGTGATGAAAATGTCAATTTTTGACTTCAAGTTACAGGGAATCCACTGTTTACTCTAATTACCCATGCCCATTGCTGCAGAGGAAGGCAAAAATATTGATTCAGGTCAACACTTTAATGTACCTCTTCCTAATTACCCTTAAATACAAGAACAGTTTTCAACACTGCCACCCCCTAAGTCCCCATATATAAAGTTTAGCTTGAGAGTATATTTTACCTTCCCAGACTTTGGGTCCGCTTCCTGGTTGAAGGCAGTGGCTGGGGAAATAAGCCTCTCTGACCATACTTGGAATAAATCAATGGGAAAAAACAACATCCAAGTGATGGGGGACATTTATATATTTAATACCTATATATAGTGCATTTCATCTGAGCAGGATAAGTTATCCCCATTTTGGTGAAAGGAAAAATTGAGCAAGAGGTTAAATAATTTACGTATTGAGTAGCAATGGAAACAGAATCCTGGTTCTCCAAGTCCCATATCCTATTCCTGGCCCACGACCCTTCCGCTTGGGAAGACTGAATAGCCAACTGCTAGGAAGAAGAACTACATACTGTTACTGGCTGGTCACTCTACGGCTTTGTCTACAATAGCACTTTTATCGGCAAAACTTTTGTTGGGCACAGGTGTGAAAAAACACACCCCAGACCAACATAAGTTTCACCAACAAAAGCGCTGGTGTGGACAGCTCTATGTTGGCGGGAGACGCTCTCACGCTGACATAGCTACTGCTGCTCATTGGGAGTGCTTTAATCTCCCACCATCATAGAGCAGCTACACAGGAGACCTTACAGTGGTGCAGCTGCAGCAATATAGCTGTGCCACTGTAAGGTCCACAGTGTAGCCATAGCTTAATACCTGCAGTGGGACTAAGTGGAAGAGAATTTATGGCTTCACTATCCCTAGAATCGTTGCCAGGTGCTGGAGAGCACCCAACCATTGGAGTAGACCAGGGGTAGGCAACCTATGGCATGTGTGCCGAAGGCGGCACGCGAGCTGATTTTCAGTGGCACTCACACTGCCCGGGTCCTGGCCACCAGTCCGGGGGACTCTGCATTTTAATTTAATTTTAAATGAAGCTTCTTAAACATTTTAAAAACCTTATTTACTTTACATACAACAATAGTTTAGTTATATATTACAGACTTATAGAAAGAGACCTTCTAAAAACGTTAAAATGTATTACCAGCACGCGAAACCTTAAATTAGAGTGAATAAATGAAGACTCGGCACACCACTTCTGAAAGGTTGCCGACCCTTGGAGTAGACTATAGTCCTTACTGATTCCTCACTTCTGTGGGAGATTCAGACAATGAACGGTTCTCCCATTTCTGCGTATTACTCTTAAGCATCCACCCTGATCAAATGCAGATTTCCTGTGTGGCTTTAAACAAGCCAGCCAGTGGCTACCATATAGTTTTGACTCGAGCCTCTCAATCCTCAGAAGTGTTAATTATGGACAATAAAGTTGGCTCACTGAGGGAAAACATCAATGTTTTCAACCAGAAGTGAGAAGTAGGAGATGGAAACAGAAAAGTCAATCTCAAATTAACTACAAATTTCTAATCCACAATTGGGAAACAATCCCGAAACAGGTTTTAATATTTCCAAAGTAGGAAATGGGAATACCTATGTGAATCAAGTTAAGCACATGCACGTGTCTGCAGGATTGGAGCCTTTGATTATTATAACAACCTCTTCCTCATTTCCACCTACCACAAAAATATAAACTCCAAACATTTCTAGACTTTTGAGTCAAGAGGATACAGTTCATAGGCCCCAATCCTACAACGGCAACGGGACTCCATGGGGACACAGGATCTGTGCAAATGCTGCTGCAGGATTGTAGGAAATATTGGATTATTCCAGTATTATAGGAAATAATGTCAGCCATGGGAATTGGGAACACAGAGAAAATGCATTCCATGAGGCTGCAAAGTTGTCAAGCCAAAAACACCTGAAAAACTGCCTAGCAGTCTGAGCACAGGACTAGGAATCAGATACTAGAAAATGCTGATTTGCCATGTGATTTTGGATATTTCTCTGTCTGTTTCTCCAGAGTCACTGGTCACATCTACACTAGTGAGTTTACAGCTGTACGGATGCAGCCCTGCAGTTGTAAGATTGCTCATGTAGCCACTCTATGCCAAAGGGAGAGAGAGCTCTCTGGTTGACATAAGACCACCTCAGTAAGCGGCTAGCTTTGTCAGCAAGAGACGCTCTCCCACCAATATAGTGCTGTGCACACTATCATTTATGCTGGCAAAACGTATGTCCCTCATGGGGTGTTTCTTTCATGTCCCTGAGCAACATAAGTTTTATTGACATAAATGGTAATGTAAACATGGCCTAAGAACACCTGAGTTGCCCCCCACCCTAATAGAGCCGTTATAACAAATAATTTAGGCATAAAACAGAGAGTAAAGGGGAAATGTTTTCAATCTGGAACTGAAATTTACAACAAACCTGTTCATCACCAGAGCAGGAAGCTTTAAAAATAAGGCCTTAAAACAAGGGCCTGTAAAGCTACTGAGATTGTGAGTGTTTCAGTGAAACAAAAACATGGCAAAATCCATCCCAAATGAGCAAGAGAACTATTTTAACATGAATCCAGGTAACGGGGGGCATCGGTCTCACCCCCCAAATGTGCAGCGTTGGGAGGGGCAAACCCAGAGGAGCAGGGCTGCAGATGCACCCCGCTCTGCCCCAACATACCCCCCGCCCAGGGAGAACGTGGTGCCAGCAGCGGGTGCCGGAGGGGGCCCCGAGGGCTCATGGTGCAGGGTGGGGGGGCACATCACACAGGCCTTAGAACGCCCCCCCGATGCTGGCTAAGCAGTAGAAGAAACCCTGGACCCCGACCTCCCTGCTGCCCTATCTGCCCCAGCCCTTCCCCGCCGCCCCACTGCCCCATCCATCCCGCCGCCAGCAGCCCGCAGTAACGCCGCGGAGGGCAGGGACGGAGCAGGCCGCACGGCCTGCGCACCTGGGTCCGTGCGTCCCGCGCGCCCTGGCTCTCCCGCCCCCGGGGATAGATGCCGCTACCCTCCCTGCCCCGAGCGGGCCCCGGGCAGCGGCGCCGCTTGCAGGGCCCGCGGGGCGCCCTCACCTTCGCACTGGTTTTCTGCGACCCGCCTGGCGTTTTGTCCGCCATCTTGATTCTCTCCCAGGCTCAGCGCTGGCGGCAAAGAATCGAGCACCGATTGAAGAGGGAAGGGGACTGGCCACGCTGAGGGGGGGGGGGGGGGAAGTGCGGCGAATCGATAGCCGAACTAGCGATGCGGACGGCTGGGTTGCGGCGGCGGGCCTGGCTCGGCCTGATGAGCGCGCGGCAGGGAGCGTGCGATGCGCGCTGCCAGCTCCGCTGCGAGTCCCTGCTCCGTCTATCTAAACATACTGCAGTGTGCTGCGTTTGTGTCAGGGCCTGACTCTCCCATCACGTACACAAGTTTTACCCCGGTGTAATTCAATTGATTGCACTGGAGTCACACCAACTTAACACTGGTGTAAGAGAGTGGTGAATAAGGCCCCAGGAGTGTAGTGTGCTGGTAGGGGTGTAACAGAGGGGAGTATTAGGCAGAGTAGTGGCACTGGCCATTGTCTGAAGACAGGATACTTGGCTAGGTGGACCATTGGGCTGACCAGTACAATCATTCTTATGTTTTTATGTTTGCTCTGGTACTTTGATCAAATGATAATTCCCTTCCTGATCCTGCTCTCAGTTTTGGGAGCTGTTCTCTTTATGCAGTTCCCATGCCACCAGATGTGCACTGTTTCATGCAGCTGGGACTTTGCTTCTCATTCTGCCTGTAGCATGAATGTCACTGTGAGGCAAAGTCAGGAGAAGATCACCAGTCAGTGAGAGTGCTGTAGGAGTGGCTACTTCTCCCAGGCCCTTGCAATGGGTAGGATAATGAGGCAAGCTTGGAGCTCAGAACTTTGGAAGCAAAATGCCCCTTTATATTTAGGGAAGAAAGCTGGGGAAAGGATAGAGAAAAGAGGAAAAATGGCTGGTGGCATAAGGAGGTAAAAACGAAGCAGGAATGGGATGAGAAGCCAACTGGAAGGTTGGTAGGGAACTGAAAGTGGGCAGAGAGGTAAGAAGGAAAGAACATGAGCAGAAAGAAAGGGGCAGAGCAAAGGGGAAGGAAGGGAGGGAGGGACCAAGAATAGGCAGAGAAGGAGAGGGAAATGAATGAGGGGAAAGACAGGTTCTGAATCAGCAAGTACTTAAGCATATGAATAACCTATTGACTTCAGTGGAACTATATATGTGCTTAAAGCTAAGCAGTGTCTTGCTGAATCTGGACTTCAGTGGGGGCGGGGGAAGAAATTACATCTATGCCTTTATTACCTCTAGATTTGATTACTGCTACAGGCTCTACCTGGCTAACTACAAACGCCACTAGGGATATGTCTACGTTGCAATAAAAAGCCTGTGGCACAGCTGCAGTTGGCCTGGGACAACTGATTTGGGTTTGCAGGGCTCAGGCTGTGGGGCAATAAAATAGCACTACAGATGTTCAAGCTCAGGTTGGAGGAGCCTGGCCACTGAGGCACCATGAGTGGGGAGGGTCTCAGAGCCTGGGTTCTCCAGCCTGACTGCCTGAATGTCAACAGTGCTATTTTTAGGCCCGCAGCCCAAACCCTGCTAGCCCAAGTTAGTTGACCTGTATTCTGTGATTCAGTGCCACGAGTTTCTTATCATAGTGTAGACATACTCTAGGAAGCATCAGCTAGTGTTGAACATGGTTGCCCAGCTTCTGAGCAAGATGAGCTGGTGAAAGCATTTTACATTACTGCTCCATACTGCACTGGCTGGGTAAAGTTTAGGTACTGGTTATCATCAGTGAAACACTGAAGCACCCTTGTACTTAGGTCCCGTTTAAGTCAATGGACATGCTACAGCTACATACACAATTGCCATCATGAGGGTGCTTTGTTGATATACCATGTTATATTACAGAACTTTGATAAGATGAAATGTCAGCCAAAGATAGCCTGTTCCTAAAGTTGGGGTGAAGGACCTGTAACTTGTTGCCAGGATGATTATGATGAGGAAGATCAGGTTGTATCATTAATTAAAGGGAGGAGATTGGGGGGCAGTGCATGAGAGCAGTCAAGCATGTTCACAAAATCCAAGGATGACAGGATTTTGAGAAGAAGAGTATGATCCACAGTGTCCAGGTGGGCAGCCTGGTGAAGGTACCACTGTAGGTTTCCCACTCCTAGTTTGTGGAGGATGGTGCTGGAATCTTCTCCATGTAATCTAACTAGAAAACTGTTTTGTTTCTGACCTTAAACAATGTTTCAGGCTAACTTTATTTGGGAGACCTTGCGCCCCCCGCCCCCATCTCTTTCTCTTTCGTACATACACACACACACTAAATAATACAGAGATTAATTGTTCCTCTTTCATTTTTCAAACAATCACCTTGCATGGATTAAATTAATGTTTTTTGTAATCTACACATCAGGACTTCTGGTAAAAATAACTTGTTAACAGTAGAAATTGAATTTCCATAGCAAATTCTTATTAAAATTATCATTTGTGTTAATGTGGTAATTGATTTGTTTGCTGTTTTCTTATTTTATGAGTACACAAATTTACAGTTGGTTAGTAAAAATCCTCTCAGAGATAACTCATTCAAATGGCATACTGGGGTTCTATGTGTACTGTGTCTCAGTGACTCCATACCAGATTTGCTTATTTTACAGCTAAAGAGATGGATATTTTCTAACTGCCAACCCAACAGACTCAGTCTGGTTTTTGAAAGTCAGGATGGATTTTTTCTGACTCAGTCATCATCACAAGTAATGAAGATTCTGCAGGCCAAATTCTCCAGAGTTACACCTATTCAATCCCATTATCTTCCGATTCTGCCTTCAATTACCACTGTATACATTCTAAGCTTTCAGTGGGGTAACACAAGTGTAACTGAGCACAGAATCTGGTCCTGCAATTGGAATTTGTTGATGCACAGCAAGAATAGAATCCAGCTCACTTGCTGATTGTTGCATTAGCTTTGCAGTAAGATTATTTTTGGAGCCTAATGTGAGTATGATCTGTTGAGTAAAAAGGTACTTTTCAGAGCAGAACCACACTTTGTGTTATTATCCAGTCCCACTAGAGGGCACATATGGCACAGTTGATTTTCAAAAGGAAAACAAAATTACATACAGCCGTGGATGTAAGCAAGCATATGTGGTGTACACCACAGGATGCAGATTTTAATTCCTGGAGGCAGTATTACTCTGGAATACTGGCAGGTTTCTTTGTCAAGCATTTATTTCCATACGGCTACATCTCTATATCTAAGTGCATCTGCTTTGTTCATGATCATATTGGGCTAAACTCGTTCCTCATGTAGCTCTGTTGACTTCAGTTGAGTTACTCCAGGGATGCATTTGTCCCCATTGTGTGTTATTTCTGGTCTACATTCGGAGATTATGTATGCATGCTACTGCAGGCACAGTCAGTGGATCGAGTATGGGCCCAAATTTCAAATTGCATGTCAGTTATCTCCATGAGGATGTTTAAAAGAAGAAAAAGAGGAAATGCAAGTTATTCACCATAGAAAATAGCCTGAGACCACTTGTAAGGAAATCTGTTACATTTATGGAGTAAATCCCAATCATAAAATAGCTTATTTTAAATTTGGAATCGATGGTGATTTTACATTTTACGAGTATGATTTCTGATTCACGGAAAAGAAACTTGAACAAAGGAAATGTAGCAAAACAAATAAGTGGAAGGTGTGGCTGAGGAGAAGGTGGCTGGACACAGAGGAGGCATGTGGAGGAATGCCCATTTCTCTCTGCCCCTCCATACCTTCAACAACCACATCCACACACAGACACACCACACGTGCACACACACACACCTCCATGCAGAACAACTCCCTGGCAGTGTAGCTAAGAAGCTGGGGACAGCAGTAGGGGTATGGAGCCACAGATCCTCCCTAGGGAGTATGTTGTTCTTATTAAGGGCACAGAGAGCTTATATCTAACAACTCCATTGATTTTATTTAAATATTACATAACACAGCAACCAAAGCCTGCTGTAAACTACAGCCTGCTGCAGTCCATTCTGCTCCCTACCATTCAGAACCCCACCTTCCATGCTGAAGAATGAGTTTTGATCTCCCCAGCCACACCTACCTTCTTATACGTCACCTGCTCCACACAGGGAGGGCATGAGCCTCCTACAAATCCACTGGGATCCATCCTGAGTTTTGGAGTGGAACCACTGTCAATGCTGAGAGGAGAAGTGGGAGGAAGATAATTCCTTCCTCTGACAAGAAGATTTAGGAAAAACTCAGTCAGGGAGTCTTTATATCTCTCCAAACCTGGTTATACAGGAATTGCCACAGGAAGGGGTGATCTGGGCCAGTGAATCTTTAGGGGTGGATAAAGAAGAATCCTTGTATTTTTGTGGTCTGGACAACAACAATGAGGGAATCCCCCCAGCTTCCTAGTGTTCTCTTGATGGTCTACCCATTTGATACAGGATTAATATGCATTGTCACCCACTCCCTGCCACCTTTTATGATGTGACTCTGGGCCCAGATAGAGCCCTGAGTTAGAGGCAGAGCAGCAGGAGAATATGAAATATATAGAAAGTACCCTTAGAGATGTAGGAGATGATGCAATAGGAGGGGATGCAAGATGTTACTGGACTAACCTGGTGTTGCAGTGGCTGAGATACCTGGATTAGAAAGAAGATCAAGGACTCTGGATAAAGACAAATGTCAAGCTGGAAGTGGGAGTGTGTTGTGGGAATACCAGCATTTTGGGGGAGCCCTACCATTTTGGTGATTGCAGGCCCCATTTTGGCTTTAATCCATTCATTTAATCCACTTCATTAATTCTTTTAATTACTCATCTCATTGTCTCAATCTAGCTGCTTAATGCTCAGTTTCTGGGCACATGTAATTAATAAATTGTATCAAAGTAAGAGCAATAGGATCCAGAGTATGTTGAGAAAGGGAGGGGTGACAAAGCCATAGCTGGCCGTTTAAAGGTCAACTCTAACAATACATTTCATATTGAAGTGTATTCCTGAATCCATGCTATTTATAAAGCAATGCAGCAGCCCTGTAGTACAATAGCAGCCAGCATACAGTGAGTGAATGATAATATCATGCCATCTCTTGGGCTTAAGTGAGGCATCACAGAGATGCAGAAATCAATGGAGGATTACTAGTGGGAGGGATGGACTAATAAAAATAATAATAAAAATAATATTTGGCACTTGTATTGCACATATTTTCAGTAAAATATAGCAGGTCTGGAAGGATGCAGGTATCGGAGCTCCTCAGTTATTGTCATCACAATAATAACCATCATTAGTGTTACCAGATTTGCCCATTACTTTGGGATATGCTCCTTTATTAGGGTTACTCTTCTGTGTGTGTGTGTGTGGGGGGGGTGTCTGTAATTCTATCAATGTTCTGCTTGTGTCACTTGTGTTCTCATACAGAGCTCTACTTCTCCCTGCTGCAAGTTCCCTCCCAATGGAGCTATCCTGCAGGACCTAGGTTCCCCAGGGCTGGGTTCTTCCAGCCCCAGAATCAGACAAACACACACACATATTAACAGAGTGCATCTGAGAGGACCGGGCTAATCAGCACTCCCAAACTGACCCCTTATATGTCCCTGGACTTAGTAGGTTGGGTCAAGCAGCACTTCCAAGCTGCCACCCTCATATGTCCCAGGTTCAGCACGTCCCTATCCTCACTTTCACGTTACAATTGTTATAGTAGTAACCCACTTGATGAGCAAACCCCACAGGATTTTTGGGCGCTGTAGGGATCTTTAGCTTAGGTACGAGGAGCGTTGCTGCAGAGCGAATGAGGAAGCCAAAAAACACCCACGAGGGGGAGAGAGAAGCAACCAGCTTAACCATTAAAATTATTTATTGCCAAGTAATAACCATAGGGGAGCCAAACAAGCAAACAGTTATATTAAATCTAACTTAAAATTGATTATAAAAGTCAGGTTTAGAAAACTATAACTGATCGCACAAGTCAGGGTCAGAAAGCTATACCGAGAGAGAGAGAGAGAGAGAGAGAGAGAGGAAGAGCTGGGTTCTCACCACTCCATGAAGCTTGAATCGATCAGTGGTCCCAGGTGGTGGTGGTAGCTGAGGGTCCAGAGTGCTGGAGACAGGCAGAGCCCCCAGCACGATCAGTCAGGAGAAGGTGAAGTCCCAATGGAACTGATGCAGATTTTGGATTCAGGCATCAGAACACTTATTTGAGCATGGGTAGGGTTTTTGTAGGGAAACAACAATGGTTCAAGGGAGAACACTAGATTTGTTTATGGGTGAACTGATGGCTCAAGAGAGTATACCAAAGTTGTTTTGTTCAGGCTAGACAATAGGAACTGATCGGTGTTCCTTGGAGGGAGCTCACAATGCAGTTAGGGAGCTTCACTATTTTGGATATCAATAAAGGATTTATTACTAGAATTGGTCTGATAACTACTGAGCTGGGTGTGTGCAGGCGTGGGTTCATTAACATCTGGAGCAGAGATTCCCCCATCATGCAGTGCTTCCCTGCTTTTCTGGTCCCAGAGTTCCGTGCGGTTCTTGCCTTGGAATCTCTGTTCTCCATTCTGTATGCTAATGGAGATGCCTTCCTGTCCCATCTTCGATGCAAATGAGGCTAGGGGAGTTTCTTTAATCCTGTCAACCTTGTCCCAGGGGTTTAGGTGTGTATCCCACTGCCTTTTCATTGCTTTTTATAAGTCTTTCTTCTGATTGGTTTTGGTTCAAGCAGAGGCTGGGGTAGGGGGGAGGGAAAGGTCTTTAATGAGTCAGACAGGCTGGGTACTGTGCCGTGGTTCCCCAAGAACACAGAGCTGATAGGCAGGGGTGAAAGTAGAAATAGGGACTTACCGATATGGGGCTGGGTTGGAGCCGGCTCTGGCCCCTGGAAGGGGTGGGGCCTCGGGTGGAAGGGGCGGGGATGGGGGGTCAGAGCCAGCCCCGGCCCGCCCTGCCCTCCCCCGCCGGGGTAGCAGCGGAAGCCGGGGGCTCCAGCAGCAGTTTAAAGGGCCCAGGGCTCGGCCGCTGCTACCGCCCCGGGCCCTTTAAACTGCTGCCAGAACCCCCAGCTGCCGCTGCTACCCCAGGGCTCCGGGGGCTATTTAAAGGACCGGGGCTGTAGAGCCAGCGGGAGCCCCAGCCCCTTAAATAGCCCCCGGAGCCCCGCTGCTACTCCAGAGCTCCAGCAGTGGGGCTCTGGCGGCAATTTAAAGGGCCTGGGGCTCCAGCCTTTAAATTGCCGCCTGGGGAAGCCGGGCCGCCCCGGTATGGCGCACTGGCTCTTGCCGGTGTGCCGTACCGGCTTACTTTCACCTCTGCTGATAGTTAACATTAGCCAATATACTACAGAATAGTTACTAGAAAATTGTGAAGTATCATAAATAATTAACATTAAACTGCACTGAGCAAACCCCATGCTGTGATGCATTAACCTTGTTTTTCTTACTGTCTTTGTTCAATAAGGGGCAGATTCTTCCACCCCACTCTCCTCCATGGGCATGGTTGTGCCTGAATGCAGCAGAACTTCTACAATTCCAATGCACAGGTGGGGAAGAGGAAGAATTTGGAAAGCCACAGAGGCTCCCTACACTCAAACACATGTATGACATTTGGGAGCAAACCAAAGGCAGGGCAGAAGGGAAGCAAAGATATAGCTGGCGGAGCTGCAAATTTGCATCTCCAACACTCATTCCCTACATACAGCATAGGGTATAATAGCATTAAAGCTGCAGTAGTGGCCAGGGAGTGACTCTGCTGTTTCTCTATGGCCTAGGAGATAGGTTGCTGAGCAGTTCTGCAGGACAGAAGGAAGCCTATCTCACTACTCAGGCTATTCACTGGGAACAGGATTTGGCCTCTATTCTCCGACTGGCAACATTTAGTAATTTGAAGTGCATCTCCCAACCATTAGTGTGAGTATCAACACACAAGGGTCAAGTCCTGCAGTCCTTACTATGACTTGTCTTCAGGGAGAGTTTTCTTTACTATGGACTATGGGGCTGGAACCTATGTGTGCACTTTCAGCATCTATTTGGAAGTGTGAATATTCAAAACCAGTGAGAACAGGTTACACAGAACCCTTCCCATGTGTTGGCCAGGGCTCCCCTTCCATCCCCCCACACGCAATAAGGTTTATTGTGGCTGTTATTTGTGCTCCTGAACTACTCTTACTATGAAGTTGAGTTAGCCATGCATGCATGCATAGCACAGCCTTCCTTAGCCACACACTTTACAAGCAGAAGGTCCACCCTAAATGTGGACAAAAAGTATTCTCCTCTGGGAGGAGTAGATTGGACTCATTATTAGTTAGGGTGACAGAACTGGGTCCTAGAGCAAGAAAACACATACAAAGTCTACTGCCATTTTCAAAGACTTATAGCTCAGTCAAAACAAACCTAATTTCATCATAATATTTGTCCTGAGAGTAGGTTATTTCCCCACCAAATTTCTACCCCCAGCCATTCTGATGAGCTGTTCAAAAAAACCACTACAAGATTTTTAATTTTTTTAGACGGCAAAAAGTATATTTTTTCCAGTCTGCTTGCAGGCATAATTAATCCAACCATTCTGATCAAACTTTAAAAAGAAAAAGTAAACTTCAGGCACAGACCAAGCCTGGAAAAACTCAACTCAAAAGATGAAATGGTCAGAAACTTAAAAGCTCCCAAATGCAAGGGATTAGAATGAAAACTCTCATGGAACCTTAATTATCTCAGTCATTTCCACTCCCTTTATAATGTCTGTTTTTTCTAAAAAATGGACTTTAGGTGCAAGTGGCATCTTGGAACATCCATGGTCCAAGAGACCCATGTTCACATTTTATTTGTGTCATAATAAAAATCTGTTTATAAAGATATTACTGGCTTTAATTAGTCACACCAGAGAGGTAAAACTGAAAATTATGCAAGAATTCCTGTCTATCCATTCTGAAAGGAACTCTGGGGAGGGTGTCCGGAGGCAAGTTATCCTAGTTCCTAAATTAAATCATTTTGTGTACTGATTTATTATGAAAGATAATAATCACTGCACTGTAAAATTACCTGTCAGGATATCTGTTTAAGGAGTTGATATGGACATGACAAGGGATAAGAGCTCATATGAAACAGTAACCAAATTATCAGAATGATGCATGTTTGTATGATTAAACATCAGCACAGATGTTTTCTCAGGAAAAACAAACAAACTTCTACCTACCTAAGTATATTGCCTGCTGAGAAAGGTGTGTGGGATTCCCCTATGCCACACCAAGGAGGTGTGCACAGACAGACTGCTATCAGACTCTTGGAAAGGGTACAGGTAGAGTCTGACCCTGCATCCCTTAGCACTCACAACTCCTATAGAAGTAACATCTCTGTGCAGTGCAAGATTGGGTCCTTAATCTCCTTTCAATTTTCAGTTTACACAGATTCAATCAGACTGTTATAAGTGATATTTTTGTGATGTATTAGCTAAATAAGTCCCCAAGAGGATGGTAAATTCATTATTCCTTTTGGGAGAAAAAAATAGAGGAACTTGAATAAATAGCTGAGTTGTAGGTCTAACAATAATGGGACAATGGATCAGCATGTATCACTCTCAGAAACTGTCTTAGAAGATAGGTACCTCTGTTAGCTGTTTCCATTGTGCCCCTCACTCTTGTATATAAGGACCAGGCACAAATGTTTAGGTAATACTAATAGGATAAAATATACCCCCCGACAGAAGGACAGAACAAAACCTGTGCACCACTTCAAGTCCCATTTAAACCCTATTTTGAGGGTTTAAGAGGTGCACTGGCCTTCTCCACAGGAAAGACTTTCACCTATAATATCACAAAGGGAACTCTGAGAACTTTGTCTCCGTGAATCTAAATTACTTTTTTTCCTCGCTTTTTCTTTTTCTCTCTTTCTTACTCTCCTCATATCCCTTATTTCCATGAATGCTGGCTATGCGACAATTACTTACCATTTTAATTTTAAAAATACTGTCCAGAAGAGAGAAGACATTCCTGGAGGAAGGCATTACAAAACAAGTGGGTATGGAATTCTGAGCCAAGTGTGCTCATGTCTGGACTCTGCTTCTGCCTTAGTAAGGAGGTTCAGTGTCAGGGTCCTACCACCAGATATGCTCTTATCCCAATCTGAGTCTGAGGTTAACCAGCTGCAGTAGCCCTGTGTGGCCATTTTGGCTGGTTGTGAAAGGTTAATTGATCTTCCAGGTAGTTAGAGCCTAACTTTGATGTGAGTGTGGAAACAAATAGGAAGGAAAGTCTGGGTAGGAATTTAGATCTAACCTTACAGTAGTAAAGTCAAATTCTGCCCAGACTTACATTATTAAGTCAATGGGGATGCACAGAATATGTCAGGATAGAATCTATACCAGGGGTAGGCAACCTATGGCATGCGTGCCAAAGGCGGCACACGAGCTGATTTTCAGTGGCACTCACACTGCCCGGGTCCTGGCCACCAGTCCGGGGGGCTCTGCATTTTAATTTAATTTTAAATGAAGCTTCTTAAACATTTTAAAAACCTTATTTACTTTACATACAACAATAGTTTAGTTATATATTATAGACTTATAGAAAGAGACCTTCTAAAAACGTTAAAATGTATTACTGGCACGCAAAACCTTAAATTAGAGTGAATAAATGAAGACTCGGCACACCACTTCTGAAAGGTTGCCAACCCCTGATCTATACCCTAGAGGTTCTCCTGAAGAAAAACAGAAATGAGGAGTGAACAAAAAGGGAAGAGGAGTAGACAAATGTCCTCACTCCAGCAAAACTCCCCACAAAGTGGAAGTTTTCCAGGATCAGGCCTGAAGGTCAGAAGATGGGAAGGATGAAAGAGGAGGGAAGGGTAGAGTTGTGTCATAGGGGAATATGCCAAGTGAGAGCTCTAAGTTTGATCTGTGCTGGTGTATAGACTGAGTGGGTTGAGACATTAGGAGTAGATTATATCTTGCAGAAGTTCCCACAATTAATATAAACTATATATGTGGGCAGATAACACCAAGGTTGGAGAGGTTGCAAACAGTTTGGAGTACAGGATTAGAATTCAAAAAGACTTTGACAAATCAGAGAATTGGTCTGAAACCAACAAGATGAAATTCAATAAAAACAAGTGTAAAATACAAGGAAAAATCAAATGCAAAACTACAAAATGGAGAATAAAAGGCTAGGTGATAGTACTCCTGAAAAGGATCTGGGGTTTATAGTGAATCACAAATTGAATATGAGTCAACAATGTGAGCAGCCGTGAAAAAGGCTAATATAATTCTGGGGTGTATTAACTGGAGTGTAAGACACAGGAGGTAACTGTCCAGCTCTATTCTGCACTAGTGAGGCCTCAGCTGGAGCACTATATTCAATACTGGGTGCTACACGTTAGGAAAGATGTGGACTAACTGGAGAGAGTCCAGAGGACAGCAAAAAAAATGATAAAGGGTTTAGAAAACCTGTCCTGACCTATGAGGAATGGTTAAAACAATTGGGCATGTTGAGTTTTGAGAAAAGAAGACGGGGAAGACTTGAAGACTATGGGAGGGACCTGACATATGTTAAGAGATTATATAAAAAGGACTATGACTATACATGATTATAATGTAGCAAATTTGTTCTTTATGTATTACAATGTGATAAAGACATTATTTTAGAATGGTCTACAGTTGCCAAGTGTTTTTGAAAGATTTGTTTAAATTACAAACAAAAAGAGGAAACACACCAGAACAGCAAAGAACATCCTGCAGCCCCTTACCAAACTTTCTGTACTCTTATATTTACTATCTTTCAGTGTAGTTACATGCTTACATTGCATTTTTCTCTGTATCACTTTTTATATTCTGCTTATGTAACTGTACCAATTACATAATAGTACCGTTGATAAATGTAGGATTTGTCCAAGGATCAACACAGAGCCTCTGCTGTCAAGCCCATTGTAGATTCTTACTGTCAGCCAGCATGCAGAAAGCTGCTGTTCACATTACATACCATAAGTACAGTAAATATACTCTTCCCAGGCACGTGGGATAAAGATTTCTCCTCAAGTCTTTTACATAGATTGGTGTCCTTTGCATAGTACAATGTCACCAAAAGAAAACATGGCCAGCATGGTACTTTGACATATTCATTGAAATACAGAGTGTAAAGATCAAACGAATTAAAGTTTAACCGGTTATTTCGCCTGGGGGGCGGGGGGAGAGGTTGCCACCAAGCCTTTATTTTGTTTGGTCAGGAATTCCCGATTTTGGCATTGCTGTCTCTTCTCTCCCAGTGGGCCCCCTTCTTACTGTTGTCAGGAATTCTTACGCGTCTGATCTGATGCATTTAGTATGACTGTGCATTTAACACACTGAAATGTGTAAGGTTTTTTAATGTTCCACTTGTGTCTGTTTTACTCCAATGTGGCTAATTTAAAAACAAAAGACAATACAATGGCGTGCCCCTTTCAAAGCACCTATTGTGTATTTCTCCCAAAACCGACCGCCCCTTAACCTCCCCTCCCCAAAGTGGCTGCTTTGTGAATTTCCTAGAAGGAGGCGAGAGGGAGCCGCACGAAGCTGCGGGCTGAGCGAGGGAAAGAGTCCGTGATGACAGTGACATGCAAACCACAGCACCGCGGAGAGGAGTGGAAAATTCATCCCCCGGCTGACAATGTATCGGGTGTTCAGAGGGGGGGCGGAGTAGGCGCACTGTCCCAGGCCTTACAAATCAATGGCTCCCCCGCCCAAGCCGGCAGAGACCGCCGCCTGCGCTCGCAGCGCATCAATCATTAACCGGCGCGGCTGGGGAGGCGGGCACAGAGCAGGAGCCGGCATCGCGTTCTGCCGCAGGGGGGACTCGGGGCCCCAAGCCGGGCAGGGTCTCGGTCTCCTCCAGCGGCAGGGGCTGAATTACCGCGAGGCTGGGCTCCTCTGCAGGAGGAGCTGCCGCCGCGCGTCGGCTGGGGCTATGCTGCCGCTGCTGCAATGAGTGATGCTGGCGGGGGGAGGAGGAGGAGAAGCACAAATCCACTGCAATTCCTCCTCCGGCGGCAGCGGGGAAAGCGGCTTTTCCTTCGCCGGCTTACATCGCCAGCCCCGCTCCGGCTCGGCGGCTCCGGCTCCGGGGCCACAAAGGCGCCCTCTCCTCCCCCCACCGCCACCCCCGCAGAGGAGCAGCGCCGCGGCGGCCCGAGGGGGCTGGGGAGGGGGGCACCATGCCTGGAGGCCGGGCAGCAAAGGACCAGGCGCCTCCCCCTCCTCCCTCTGCCCCCCTGCTGCGCTGGGACGAGGTGCCCGATGACTTCGTGGAGTGCTTCATCCTGTCGGGCTACCGGCGGCTGCACTGCAGCGCCCAGGAGTGCCTGGCCTCGGTGCTGCAGCCCACCAACGAGACGCTCAACTTCTGGACCCACTTCATCCCCCTGCTCCTCTTCCTGAGCAAGTTCTGCCGGCTCTTCTTCCTGAGCGGGGCCGGCGAGCTGCCCTTCCACCACCCCCTCCTACTGCCCCTCTGGTGCTACGCCTCGGGCGTCCTGCTCACGTTTGCCATGAGCTGCACGGCCCATGTGTTCAGCTGCCTCTCGCTGCGCCTGCGCGCCGCCTTCTTCTACCTGGACTACGCCTCCATCAGCTACTACGGCTTCGCCAGCACCGTGGCTTATTCCTACTACCTGCTGCCCGGCCTGCGCCTGCTGGACGCGCGGGCCATGAGCCGCTACCTGCAGCAGCGCCTGGGCTGGCAGCTGGACTGCAGCCTCCCCATCGCCCTCTACAGCGCCCTGGTGCTGCCGGTGGCCTTTGTGCTGGCCGTCACCTGCACCGTGGCGTGCTGCAAGAGCCGCTCCGAGTGGTGCGCCTACCCCTTCGCCATCCGGACCTTCGTCTTCGCCATGCCCCTCAGCATGGCCTGCCCCATCATGCTGGAGAGCTTCCTCTTCGACCTGCGGGGGCAGAACCCCACCCTCTTCGTCTACTTCTACAGGCGCTACTTCTGGCTCCTGGTGGCCGCGTTCTTCAACATCAGCAAGATCCCCGAGAGGATCCAGCCGGGGCTGTTTGACATCATCGGGCACAGCCACCAGCTCTTCCACATCTTCACCTTCCTCAGCATCTATGACCAGATGTACTATCTAGAAGAAGGGCTGCTGCAGTTCCTCAAATCCCCACCTGCCTCCCCTACCTTCCTAGGCACCATCGGATATATGCTGCTCTTAATGCTTTGCCTGGGAATGGTCATAAGGAAATTTTTGAACGTTGCAGATCTCTGCAAACAGGACTAGGCGGCCAGGTATATTTATTCCTATTGTGATTTCTGTTCCTATTCTTTTTAGAGGATGCTGCAAAATTTAAGTGAAAGCTACAAAGGAACCTGGTACCTTTCTATTGAAAGTGGTTGTTTCCTCTTGTCAATCACTGAACTGCTAGAATACTACTATTACTCTTAAAACTACTAGGTTCCTAAGGGAAGAAATCAAGCACTATTGTTTATAACTATTCCTACATTGTTGTTTAGGACACAAGGTGAAACCATTTAGTACTACTGTTTAATCTGTTAGAAAAAAAGAATGCATGAACTGTGAAGGCCCCTTTACTAACTCCAGACTGTTTAGGAGATTGTTTAGGACACAAGGTGAAGCCATTTAGCACTACTGTTAAATCTGCTAGAAAAAAAGAATGCATGAACTGTGAAGGCCCCTTTACTAACTCTAGACCATTTAGGAGATTATTTAAATCAGCAATATATGCACCCGCACCAGGATTATACACACACATTTTTAATCAAGTCCTGTGCGGAATTCCCTAGCAGATTATGTACGGAAGTTCTTCTTCTTCTGTGCTACTGTAATAGCCCTTTGAGGTCACATGCACTGGAACCGGATTTTAAATGCAAACAAGCTGACAGCTGTCCATAGTCCCCCCCCCCCCCCCCCCCCCCCCCCCCCCCCCCCCCCTCCCACCAAGTGTTGTGTTATAGCCTTTGTGGCAACCAAGCTACAGTTAAGGTTTTAGAGAGAAAGGTAAAAAAACAACTGCAAACTATTAGGGAGCTATAATTTGATCAAGGGATTTTGTTCATATTGTGCGACTGAAGCTTGAATGGTTGGTATAGTCATTCCAAGGCAAAACAGAAATACAGAGCCAGATTCTTAGCTGGTGTAAATTGGCACAGTTCCACTGAAGCCATTGGACCAGCAGAGGATCAAGCCCAGAGAACCAACACCTAATTCCCTACTCACACAAAGCTCCCATTGACTTCAATAGGAGGTTTGTGGAGCGGAGAATATGATTTCACCCAAAGGCCCTAATCCAACATCTGATTTATTTTTTAAAGTTATGAAGTATATTGACCTGATTTCTGCTTCCCCTCTTCTTCTGCTCTTTAGTTACTTGGGGCCAGATTCTGTCACCCTTAGACTACTGTAGAATAAGATACTACTGAATATGCATAGGAACTACTGAACGTGTTACAGGAGGCAGAATCTGTCTCTAGATAAGTACTCAGTTTTATATTTTGACATCCTTCCCCTGCTGCTTCGTAATTCAATTTACCTCTGTGGCAGCTGAACATTTTAAAGCCCTTCCTAAGTGGCTGTGCTGTGGATGTTTCATAGGGCAGAAGTTTTAGTTGGGTGACTCTTCCAGTTTACAGGTTAACACCACCACACTCATGAACAGATTTTTTAAAAAATACAAATTTGCAGTGTCTTTGCACAGTAACCCAGGTATTATCAGCAAAGAGATGACTTAATTATTAACAACATACTATTGATACTAATAAAGATTTTGTAGATTATAAATGGACCGGATTTTAAACAGAAATATTTTAAAGTTATATGACCAGACAAACAACAAGCATGCAATAATATAATACAAGGAAATTACGGTCAAAGTTCAGGTGACAAACTACTTGTTATGCTCCATTTTCAAAATGTATGATGTCGCTCCTTACTGGAGTTCTAGTCTTATATTGCACAATAACGTAACTATTCTTTATACAGGGCAGATTCATCTCTACCTGTGGAAATACGTTTCTGCCTATACATTTGTTTTCAGATATGATGCATCAAGCCTCAGTTAAGTATTTGGGGCCCAAT
The DNA here is from genome assembly GCA_003942145.1 of Platysternon megacephalum. Taxonomy (NCBI): domain Eukaryota; kingdom Metazoa; phylum Chordata; order Testudines; family Platysternidae; genus Platysternon; species Platysternon megacephalum. The sequence goes on along the minus strand of QXTE01000238.1, from coordinate 1,629,903 downwards.
CTTGTAGTCCTGATTTAGGAAAAAACTCCCATTGTCATCAATGGGTGTTGTGGTTGAGTAGGGATTGCAGGATCAGGCCCTTAATTTGAGGTTGGAGTCTTCACACAAACATGATTTTGAAGGCTGAATGCATCAGTGACTGTCATATATAGAGGGAGCTCTTGTGATGGTTCTCAAGGTACCCAGGACAGAGTCACCTCCTGCCTCCAGAGAGAGGGAAACTTGCTTGTGTTTAACTGAGTATCAGCTCCTTGACACCACCAGCCTGTTAGCCACACAAGCACTTTCTTCTGGGCTATCCCAGCCCTTACTTTAACTTGCAGGTTAACAAAAGGTGCAGCCCAGTCCCCAAACCCTTTGAAGTGTTCCCTTGTAATGTCCAACCACTTATCCACTAAACTCTCACAGAAATACCAAGTCTTCTGCCCCCAAGGGAACAGTGTACATACCAGCTTATATGATTCAACACAGGATCAACACCTTGCTTAATACCACAGCACTGAGATATATTTATAGTGAAAAACAACTATAAGTTTATTATCAAAGATTCAAGAGATAGTGTGTAAGGGTAATGGAAACACAAAAGTTACATATAAAACAAAATCATAACACTTTCTAGAGACTAAACTCAACTGTTGTGTTAGCCTCCTTGTCTAATGAAGTTTCTGACCCAAAGCCTTTTTCAACATCTTCAATGAAGGCTGGTTGTGATCCCATTTTCATTAATTTAAACACACTGCCCGTTTACTTCCTAAATGCAGGATGGTGGGGTATCTACTCTGTTCCCCAAATATAGTCCATCAAACCTTTGAAGTATATCTGAAGATAAGTTTCTCTTCCCCCTGCTGTGTTTCTGTTAGTTTCTTCCTGAAATCCTTATAATCCTTCATCTGCATTCATCTTAGATAGGTGATGGAAGACCCACTGTGAATGAGACAATACTTAATTTACATTTCAACAGAGAATACGTAAATAAACATCCCTTGTCTGACAGGAAACCTGTATCCATCCCTGCTGTGATACAGACTCTAAGAACATATTTTCAGTATACATACAGAACTGCTTACATAGCACACCTCTACCTCGATATAACGCGACCTGATATAACACGAATTCGGATATAACGCGGTAAAGCAGTGCTCCGGGGGGGCGGGTTGCGCACTCTGGTGGATCAAAGCAAGTTCGATATAACGCGGTTTCACCTATAACGCGGTAAGACTTTTTGGCTCCAGAGGACAGCATTATATCGAGGTAGAGGTGTATTTGTACATACATTTCACAACAATGACAATGAGCAGTGTGACCCAGCTTTTCATTTAAGACCTCACGTAACATTCTTTGGTGAACCAGAATGTACATACCAGAATCAGGATAATATTGTAAACCCCCCCCCCCGCCAGTTGGTATTGAGGAGGTCTTGGGTCACTCCAAACACCACCACTCTCGTAACACGGGGAGATTTTCAAAGACAAAAAAAGCCTTTAGATGCTCCACTTCCACTGAAAGTCAATGGAAGTGGAGCATTTAAACTCTCATGTTCCCCAGAATGCTTATCACTAGGGTCCTTTATGCCTGAGCAGAAGCAGATGTTTTCCAGTGTGACTATCATTAAGAACCCTTGGTCCAATGACTTCTCCCACTCTTTTCAGATAGGACTCAGTTGGCAGTCTTTGTGCACCCAAAATTTTCACTGAAGTCAGAGAGAGTTTCAGTCTGGCAAGGAAGATTACGCCTATCATGAGTTAGGGCTGCTTGAATCCATAGATAAATTCTCCTCTTCACTGCCTACTTTTGGGGTTGTTTAAGTCAGAGAATGCATCCTTCCCTATTCCATGACATTAATCTGGTTATTATTGAGGCATGTTGGGGCCCAATGAGATGGGGTTTTTCTCCTGACCCAAGAGGTGGATAATAGAAGGAAAAGGTGGCCCACTTCACCTTCTTTCCCTACATATTTTTACAATATTGTAATTTTGGTTTTATCAAGCTACAGTATTTAATAGGATATGGCCCAACACAAATATATTGCATTAATTCTTTGTCAGTGATGGGGCTGCTAACACATGACTTGTGGAAGAGCCACTTGTGGAGTCATGAAGCATGTGACTAAATTGTGTAAATCTGTGGTTCCCAAATGTGGTCCATGAGTATTTATTGGTGGTCTGTAGAGAGCAGGCTGGTCCCATATGCCTGTCTCCTTGTTTCCAGCTGCTAAACTGAAGTAAAAGATGCTAAAACTACATTAAACACTTTCCTGATATTACTTATCCATGTAAATGATTATAGTTGCCCCAGTGGTGTTACTCAATTGCCAGTAAGATAGGAGGTGGTCTGCACAGTAGTCAGTAGGAGGGGAGATTGTCTCAAGGACCAATCTCTCTATTAAGATGTGGTTCACACTGAAAAGTTTTGAAAATCCTTTAGATACACAAATACAGAGTCAGCTCCTGCAGCTGCACCATGTTCCAAACTCCCTGACTTCCAAAGGAGTTCTGAGTGGAGCCACTGCAGGATCTGACCCATGACACTGTTCAAACATCTACATATATTATGCACATATACACTGAGTTTGAAATTAATGTGTTAAGAATAAAGTTGATGTTTCGGGTGTGATGCACCCACGTTAAAAGAAGACATTTCTAGTGGTTTTAGATGGCTCATCCAAGCTTCAAAATAAATTATTTCTTTTAAAGATTTTTTTAAGAGATGGCATTAGAGCATCCAACCAGCAATTAAGAAATGTAGGAGAAATCAGAAAGGCCAGGAAGAACAGCTCTCAGTGCTAAGAGACAGCTCAGAAACAGCTGAGAGTATAAGCCAAATGTAGAGAAAGTCTTTAAACCATATTACATAATGAATTTTATTTGTGCTTGTCAGTAACAATGTAGAGGGCATCTTGAGAAGCAATGTCAGAAAGGCCATGGCTAACTTGTAAAAATACATTTGATATTTGCAGTTAGGCCACGTGAGATCATCTATATATATCCCAATTACAGACAACAGTATACGGGGTTGGATTATCTATGGTTGCAAGTATAACTGGAATCTTATTTCCATTCATAAATGGTGGCTGTAAATCCCACCTGATTTACAGATTTGTAATATTCAGGACATTGCTTCATTCTGAACATTTGTATTTCAGCAAAGTTTTGATGTGTATTTAACATCTAAGTCCATCTGTAGAATGATTTATGAATGCTGATTGCAAGTGCAGCTTTCTGATTTACTATATTGTCAATGCACTGGATGTATCAAAGGGTGAATGAGTACAGGTAGGTCTGCCTAGGTTTCCAGAATTGTAACTAATATTTTTTTGTTTTAAATGCAGATTAATATTAAATGGTTACAATGATAATTGCCACATTTCTCTGCAGAGTTTCTAGGGAGCTGGTACTTGAATGTCTATATTTATTTGTTGAAGGGCACATATGTGGATAACACAATCTGATATATTTGATGGCCAGTTTTTAATGAATATGAGTTAGGGAGGCCAGAAGTGGGACAAGCCACCCTCAATTATGGGACCCATTTCTGGTCTCATTGAAGTGAATGGCAAAACTCCTATTGGCTTAAGTAGGGATAGGAACCATTCCTTGGCTTGCAAGCATACCGAAGAGAATTAAGTGCATCCACAGTCATGTCCAGAGCTTAGACAGCAGGTCTGCTCTCTAATAGCTATGAGGTTGAGGGGCATTTAAGGGGACAAAATCTTGCAGGGCATTGTATAGGCACCTGCCAGAAAATGCACACCTAGCATAGAGAGCAGAGAGTAAAAGATTTCTGCTCCAATCCTGAAGAGCGGGTACTTCTCAGACCTTTTGTGAAAGGAGTCATGGAGGGATGGGGTCTAGGGCTCAGAAGCATGACCTGTGCTTTCTATTTGCTTTTCCTTTCTTGGCCCAGCAATGGTCTCCATCCTGACACACTTGTGCAGGTGTGCACAGACCACATTTGGGGCTGCTGCTACACAGAATGTTGGTGCATGACATTATTTCGTAATGAATGTGTGCCCAGAACCGTAGCCTAGATATTGACATGCCCATGAGGAATGAAAAGCTTCCCAACTACATGTAGCATGTGAACTAGAGTAGAAATTACTCCTGTGAGTTACACAGCTGGCCTGTAGAAACTGTCCCATAGTGCTATGGCAGTACTGGAATTCTTCATGTGGGAAGCTTGGTGTATCCATTTGAATGTTAGAATCTAGAATGCCGAGCCAGCTCACAGCTGTTTCACAGCAAGGCTAGCATCTGAGCTCTGGAAACAAGGTGAAAGGGTATGGATACACACAGTTCTAGTCTGCATGCCAGGGGAGAGATTTGGCAGTTAGAACTAGAATCATTATTATGTTTTCTCATGTGAGAGTTGATTATTTGTTTAAAGTTTCCTGCTCATTGTGTCTGTGCTGAATTCAGCCTCATTTATCATGTTTATGTCAACAGTACCCAACAAAAGTGTGAGTCTGACAGTTTGCTTTATTTTTATGTATAAATTCCATTGCAGTACAATATTCCAGGCAGTGCAATTGTAAGGAATTATTGCACTTCATGACTGGTTAAAGTCATTGGGTTAACATCCACATGCCTTATAGCACCAAATAATGCATAGAGTAAGAACCCAGATATCCACAGCATGTCTTATTGCCTATAACAGTCAACATGATCAAGTGGTTTGAACAGAGGCCTGAGAAACAGGAGCTCCTGCCTTCTGAGCCTAACTCTGCCACTACATGGTCTGTGACCTTGGGCAAGTTATTTAAACTTTCTGGGGCAAATTCATGTAAGTCAGTGGAAACACACCAGGGATGAATTTGGCCCCCGTCTCAGTTTCCCCATCTGTAAAATGGGAATAATAAACCGTACCTACCTCACAGGAGTGTTCTGAGGATTAGCTAATGTTTGTAAAGCGCTTAATAAAATGCAAAGAACTCTGTAGGTGCTAAGTAATATTCATTGACCTTCGGCACAAGGAATGTCATATTCGAAGGGGCTTGTAATCTCCCTGAGAAAGGACCATGGCTCTTTCTAAAATCAGGAACTCCTGGACAAACAAGTGGGCAGTGTACCCTATCTATCCTTCTCATAGTCCTACCTCTAGAAGAGCCTGATTCTGCTCCCTTTGAGATCAATGGCAAAACTCCCACTGACTTCAGTGGGGGCTTCAGAAGGCCTCAAATGAACAGTACACCTTTTTACAAGCCAACTAAATGCAAAGGAGTCAGTGGAGAAGCGGGGAGGAAAGCAAAAGAGGTTTGCCTTTCTTTTATAAATGCCGACTAGTGATTCATTTGTACAGAGCAGCCATTTAACACTCATGAGTCCTGGTTGTTCATTTGGGGCTTGATCCTATTCCCAATTATTGTGATGACAATGGGAAAATATTTCCATTGATGTAAATGGGAGTAGGATCTGGCCTCAAATGCCCTCATGGCCTTTGTGCTCCGCTAACTCTTATCTCAGTGATAAAGACCTGCTGCACCAGTCCTGATTAAATAAATAATATTTAGGGAAGAGTAAACTTTGTTCATTTGTTGCATCTGTCTAACATACATACACCCCAATGACTTCAGCCAACTCAGGCCTTGCCCTGTACATGCATCAAAACTGAACGTAACGCATCTGATCCTTCTCTTCATCCATTTTGCCCTTCTTTCTAGAAATCCTCTATGAATCATAGCTACAAGGAGCACAGCTGCATAACTTTTAAGGCACAATTTAAAGCTAAGGGTATGAAATATGGGGCACCATCCTTTATATGCTCAGGTGAGATGTAAGAAGATAAGAAGGTTTTACATGGATCAGAAGATACAGACCTCCTTTCAATATGTTTATTTCTGTTGGGGCTGGGAGCAGAAAGAAGCTAAATTATTTCTTCCCCTCACAGTTTGCTAAAGTAGGGCTTACTCTGCTCCACTGAAATCAATGGCAATTTAGCATTTGACTCAAATGGGAGCAAGTTTATGCCCATAATTATTTAAGAGGAAAGACCACCAGTAGACTTCCAGTTCCCTGGGAGCTTCTTCATGGCTGGCTATATTCAAATCTTAAGGAGCCTCCTATTGAGCATTCCTGCTGTCGGTGAATGACTTAAGGCTTGCAGTTGCAAATGGGAGTCAATAGTATGGAGAGGCATAAAGAAAATACAGCAACAGTTGCATCTTTTTATCAGCTAGTGATTCAAGCACATTTCAGTATAAAGGAGATATCTTGTTTAAGGGTCTCTGCATGCAACTGAATAAAACAGTATGAATCTTCGTTTCAATTTGATTGTGTTTGTTTTTTGAGGAATTTGCTCTCTGTAAAGTCTTGGATGCTGACTACTGTATACATAATTACTATGCACTTTTAGCAAAAAAAGTGTAAGCTATAAATAAAGTTGTTTCTGAACTCCTTGTAGAAAGGCATGTGTGTGGTTTGTTCATTTCTTTCTCTAAGCTAGTGTGAGGCCACTGGGAACAGAAATACACTAGATACATCCATTTAGATAAGCTAGATGCATTCAAGTTGGCAGGGCCTGATGAAATTTACCCTAGCATACTTAAAGAACTAGCCGAAGCAATCTCAGACCTGTTAGCCATTATATTTTGAGAACTCATAGAGGACAAGTGAGGTACCAGAGGACCAGAGAAGGGCAAACAGAATCTATCTTTTAAAAGGGAAACAAAGAGGACCCAGAAACTTATAGACCAGTCAGCCTAACCTCAATTCCTGGAAAGATACTGGAACAAATGATCAAACAATCAATTTATAAGCACTTAGGGTTATAGGGTAATAGCCAACATGGATTTGTCAAGAACAAATCATGCCAAATCAACCTAATTTCCTTCTTTGACAGGGTTACAGGCTTCGTAGCTAGAGGGGAAGCTGTATGTGTGATATATTTTGAGTCTAATGGGGCTTTAGACACAGTCCCACAGATATTCTCATAAACAAACTAGGGAAATGTGGTCTAGATTAAATTACTTATAAGATGTTTGCATAGCAAGTTGAAAGACTATACTCAATGAGAAGTTATCAATGGTTGGCTGTGGTTTGCTATGCAAACTGGGAGGATATATATAGTGGGATCCCACGAGGGTCTGTCCTGGGTCCAATACTACTCAATATTTGTATTAATGATTTGGATAATGGAGTGAAGAGTATGCTTATAAAATTTGCAGATGACACCAAACTGGGAGGGATTGCAAGCACTCGGAGGACAGGATTACAATTCAAAAAGGACCTTGATAAATTGAAGAATTGGTCTGAAATCAACAAGATGAAATTTAATAAAGGCAAGTGCAAAGCATTACACTTAGGGAGGAAAAAAATCAAATGCACAAATATAAAATGGGGAATAACTGACTAGGCAGTACTACTGCAGAGAAGGATCTGGGGGTTTATAACAGATCACAAATTGAATAGGACCCAACATGATGCAGATGCAAAAAAAAAAGCTAATAGCGTTCTGGAGTGTATTAACAACAGAAACTGATAAAAGGTTTAGAAAACCTAAAATATGAGGAAAGATTAAAGAAACTGGGCATGTTTAGTCTTGAGAAAAGAAGACTATGGGGGGCCTGATAACAATCTTCAAATATATTAAGGGCAGTTATAAAGAAGACGATAATCAATTCTTCTCCATGTCCTTTTTTACTTTTCTGAGAACTATATTAGTCAATCCATGTTACAGAGAACCCCATCCTAAAACTGCTAAAAAAACTGTACTTAAAGGATTGTAGCTAGCACAGTTCTGACTGTAGTATGAACAGAGTTATTTAATACAACCAAAATGTTGGTGGTTCAACTAAACAAATTGATTTAATCTTTTAAGTTAAAGATATTAAGAAATGTTGCTGGGTGAGAGAGTTTTACATTTAAGTGAAATGCCATTTGAGAGAGGAAGCTGTCAGTTTTCTAATAAAGTCGGATTTATGACACAATCCTATACTCCATACGTATGGATTTGGCAGATTACCTTTCTTCAAAAGCTGTATTAAAGGCTTGTCTGTTTTCCATCAACACACAGTAGCTTTCTCAGTCACACCTACTGTGAAGCATCCTGTTCTGTATTAAATAAAATGCAATTGTTTCCCTTTGCATTCAGTTTAAAAATCAACGGCTCTTTTCAAATACAAAAGTGATTACCTGAATTTAGCCCAAGTCCTTTAGAAATTCCATGAACATCTAGTTTATGTATTTTCACTTGTATGTATGTTCATCCATATGCATTTACATAGATTTTTAGTCCTTCTTTGTTGTTTTATCTTGGTTCCTCTGGATTTTTTCACCTCTCTCAGGTTTTCTTCCACTTGTTCACTGAATATTTAATTTTATGGAACTTCTACAAATCTGAACAAATTGAAGATTCTAAGATGAACACTGTCAGCACCCAGGAAATTGCAGTGAAACATCTCCCACTCAGCAATATTTCTCTTAGAATGTTAGGTGAATATTCCAAGAAATTCTCCTTCTGGATATATTAATGAAAAAATAGACCTGAACACAAAAGCACTGAGACATAATATTCACATAGAAAAGATAATTCTGATTGGTGGACAAATGTAGCATCTGTGTTGATTTCTGATATAACTGCAGTGGTTAGAACTCATTAGGTAACTATATAAAGAAAGGTAGCAATCCACATCATAAAGAGCCTGATTCAACAAGATACTTAAGCATGTGCCTAACTAAGCACATAAGTCATTTCACTGAAGACAACAGAACTACTTGTCTTAAAGTTAGGCATTTGCTTAAATACCTTGCTGAATCAGGACCAAAAGCAATTAACACTGGAAATGTAGTTGCATTAGATATCTGCTTTCAGCCTTGTACCTCAAAATGCACCGGAGATGTGTTGTCATCCAAGATAATTGCATACACTGCCTTGTGTTAAAGATCACAGAGTTCATGGGCCTGACGGAAACCCCATTTTAGTCAATTGGAGGCTTTCTATTAACTTAAATGGACATTGGAATAGGCCCATAGTCTTCAAATACAAACCTAAGTATGTGCTTTGTGTATGTAAAGGGCACCATCAAATACAAGCTGGGAACTTTTTGTTGAGCTTTGTGGGAGTTCTCAGGATACATGTATGCTGTAGGTGGGAGCAAGCCTCCCTGCCCACACAGACAGTCTCACACAACGGGGCTCGAGCTAGCAGGCTGAAAATAGCAGTGTGGACACAATGGCTGGAGCTGGAGAGCCTGAGTGCCAGCCTGTGCCACAATGTCCACACTGCTATTTTTAGCATGCTAAAAATAGTCTGTCTATCTAGGCTGGGAGGCTCACTCCCAGCTGCAGTGAAGACATACCCTTAGGACTGGTCTACACTACGATTTTAGGTCGAATTTAGCAGCGTTACCTCAATTTAAGCCTGGACCCGTCCACACGACGAAGCCCTTTTTTCCGACTTTAAGGGCTCTTTAAATCGGTTTCTTTAAACCACCTCCAACGAGGGGATTAGCGCTGAAATCGGTTTTGCCATTTCGAATTTGGGTTAGTGTGGCCGCAATTCGATGGTATTGGCCTCTGGGAACTATCCCACAGTGCACCATTGTGACCGCTCTGGACATCAATCTGAACTTGAATGCACTGGCCAGGTAGACAGGAAAAGCCCCGCGAACGTTTGAATTTCATTTCCTGTTTGCCCAGCGTGGAGAGCACAGGTGACCACGCAGAGCTCATCAGCACAGGTAACCACGATGGAGTCCCAGGATCGCAGAAGAGCTCCAGCATGGACCGAACGGGAGGTACGGGATCTGCTCGCCATATGGGGAGACGAATCCGTGCTAGCGGAACTCCGTAGCAGTAAAAGAAATGCAAAAACATTTGAAAAAGTCTCAAAGGGCATGAAGGACAGAGGCCATAACAGGGATGCACAGCAGTGCCGCGTGAAAATTAAGGAGCTAAGGCAAGCCTACCAGAAAACCAGAGAGGCAAACGGAAGGTCCGGGGCACAGCCGCAGACATGCCGCTTCTACGCCGAGCTGCATGCCATGCTAGGGGGTGCAGCCACCACTATCCCAACCCTGTGCTATGACTCCGTCAATGGAGACTCACGCAACACAGAAGCGGGTTCTGGGGACGAGGAAGACGATGATGATGAACAGACGGGAGATGGCTCACAGCAAGGAGGCAGAGAAACCGTTTTCCCCAACAGCCAGGATCTGTTTATCACCCTGGACCTGGAGCCAGTAAACCCCGAACCCACCGAATCCCAAAGCGTGCTCGCAGACCCCGGAGAAGGGACCTCTGGTGAGTGTACCTTTGTAAATATTACACATGGTTTAAAAGCAAGCGTGTTTAATGATTAATTTGCCCTGGCATTCACGGCCAGGACAGCTACTGGAAAAGTCTGTTAACGTGTATGGGGATGGAGCGGAAATCCTCCAGGGACATCTCCAGAAAGCTCTCCTGGATGTACTCCCAAAGCCTTTGCAAAAGGTTTCTGGGGAGGGCTGCCTTATTCCGTCCGCCATGGTAGGACACTTTACCACGCCAGGCCAGTAGCACGTAGTCTGGAATCATTGCATAGCAAAGCATGGCAGCGTATGGTCCCGGTGTTTGCTGGCATTCAGACAACATCCATTCCTTATCTCTCTGTGTTATCCTCAGGAGAGTGATATCATTCATGGTCACCTGGTTGAAATAGGGTGCTTTTATTAAGGGGACATTCAGAGTGCCCGTTCCTGCTCGGCTGAACAGAAATGTTCCCCACTGTTAGCCACGCGGTGGGGGGAGGGGTGAAGTGATCATCCCAGGGAATTGGGTGTGTGTGTGGGGGGGGGGGGGGGGGGGTTAGTTGGGTTTGTGCTGCACGTTAACCCGGCAACCGCATCCCTCCCTCCTTTTCAAATTGCCATACCATTTTAATGGCCAACCCAACGGCTGCTTGGTATGGAAAATGAGGGAGCTGCTGTTTGAAACCATTCCCACATGTTATTAAGGTTAAAGAAGCCAAAAGACTGGCTCTTACCATGGCTGCCTGCAAGCCGAATTCTGTTGCCTGGCCCTGCGTGAGTGATCTCTCACACCAAATCGGCAGACCCTCAATATAAATAGAGGCAAAATACGACCTTGTAACGAAAGCATTTGTGCTATGTAATGTGAACAGCAAGGTTTAACGGGAAAGAGTGATCCTATTGTTCTCTAAAATGTGTCTTTTTAACTACCTATCTCCCTTTTCCCCCACCAGCTGCAAATGTTTCTCCTTCGCAGAGGCTAGTGAAGATTAGAAGGAGGAAGAAGAGAACTCGGGATGAAATGTTCTCGGAGCTCCAGACGGCCTCCCACGCTGACAGGGTTCAGCAGAATGCTTGGAGGCAGACAATGTCTGACTGCAGAAAAGCACAGTTTGAACGCGAGGAGAGGTGGCGGGCTGAATCGCGTGCTGAATCGGAGAGGTTGCGTGCTGAATCGCGGGCTGAATCTGAGAGGTGGCGTCAGATTGAGAACAGAAGGCAGGAGTCCATGCTCCGACTGCTGGAGCATCAAAGTGAGATGCTCCAGCGTATGGTTGAGCTGCAAGAAAGGCAGCAGGAGCACAGACCGCCACTACAGCCCCTGTGTAACCAACAGCCCTCCTCCCCAAGTTCCATGGCGTCCTCACCCAGACGCCCAAGAACGCGGTGGGGGGGCCTCCGGCCACCCAGCCACTCCACCCCAGAGGATTGCTCAAGCAGCAGAAGGCTGGCCTTCAATAAGTTTTGAAGTTTCTAATTTTTAAAGTTTTAAAGTTTTATAGTGCACGGTGTCCTTGTCCTTCCCTCCTCCCCCACCCCACCCAGCGCTTCCCTCCTCCCCCATCCCTCCTGGGCTACCTTGGCAGTTATCCTCCTATTTGTGTGAATTAATAAAGAATGCATGAATTTGAAGTAACAATGACTTTATTGCCTCTGCAAGCGGTGATCGAAGGGGGGAGGGGAGGGTGTCTAGCTTACAGTGAAGTAGAGTGAACCGGGCGGGGGCGGGGGGGAGGTTCATCAAGGAGAAACAAACAGAACTTTCACACCGTAGCCTGGCCAGTCATGAAACTGGTTTTCAAAGCTTCTCTGATGCGCACCGCACCCTGCTGTACTCTTCTAATCGCCCTGGTGTCTGGCTGCGCGTAATTAGCGGCCAGGCGATTTGCCTCAGCCTCCCACCCCGCCATAAACGTCTCCCCCTTACTCTCACAGATATTGTGGAGCGCACAACAAGCAGTAATAACAATGGGAATATTGTTTTCGCTGAGGTCTAACCGAGTCAGTAAACTGCGCCAGCGCGCTTTTAAACGTCCAAATGCACATTCTACCACCATTCTGCACTTGCTCAGCCTGTAGTTGAACAGGTCCTGACTACTGTCCAGGCTGCCTGTGTATGGCTTCATGAGCCATGGCATTAAGGGGTAGGCTGGGTCCCCAAGGATAACTATAGGCATTTCAACATCCCCAACGGTTATTTTCTGGTCTGGGAAGAAAGTCCCTTCCTGCAGCTTTTGAAACAGACCAGAGTTCCTGAAGACGCGAGCGTCATGTACCTTTCCTGGCCATCCCACGTTGATGTTGGTGAAACGTCCCTTGTGATCCACCAGTGCTTGCAGCAGCATTGAAAAGTACCCCTTTCGGTTTATGTACTCGCTGGCTTGGTGCTCCGGTGCCAAGATAGGGATATGGGTTCCATCTATCGCCCCACCACAGTTAGGGAATCCCATTGCAGCAAAGCCATCCACTATGACCTGCACATTTCCCAGAGTCACTACCCTTGATATCAGCAGGTCTTTGATTGCGTGGGCTACTTGAATCACAGCAGCCCCCACAGTAGATTTGCCCACTCCAAATTGATGTCCGACTGACCGGTAGCTGTCTGGCGTTGCAAGCTTCCACAGGGCTATGGCCACTCGCTTCTCAACTGTGAGGGCTGCTCTCATCTTGGTATTCTGGCGCTTCAGGGCAGGGGAAAGCAAGTCACAAAGTTCCATGAAAGTGCCCTTACGCATGCGAAAGTTTCGCAGCCACTGGGAATCGTCCCACACCTGCAACACTATGCGGTCCCACCAGTCTGTGCTTGTTTCCCGGGCCCAGAATCGGCGTTCCACGGCATGAACCTGCCCCATTACCACCATGATTTGCACATTGCTGGGGCCCGTACTTTGTGAGAAGTCTATGTCCATGTCTATTTCCTCATCACTCTCGTCACCGCGCTGCTGTTGCCTCCTTGCCTGGTTTTGCTTTGCCAGGTTCCGGCTCTGCATATACTCCAGGATAATGCGCGTGGTGGTCATAGTGCTCATAATTGCCGTGGTGATCTGAGCGGGCTCCATGATCCCAGTGCTATGGCGTCTGGGCAGAAAAAAGGCGCGAAACAATTGTCTGCTGTTGCTTTCACAGAGGGAGGGAGGGAGGGAGGGAGGGGGGGCCTGACGACATGTACCCAGAATCACCCGCGACACTGTTTTTGCCCCATCAGGCATTGGGATCTCAACCCAGAATTCCAATGCGCGGCGGACACTGCGGGAACTGTGGGATAGCTACCCACAGTGCAACGCTCCAGAAGTCAACGCTAGCCTCGGTACCGTGGACGAAGTCCGCCGACTTAATGCACTTAGAGCATTTTGTGTGGGGACACACACAATCGACTGTATAAAAACGATTTCTATAAAACCGACTTCTATAAATTCGACCTAATTTCGTAGTGTAGACATACCCTTAGAGAGTTCTACAAAACATCTTTAGATCTCCCATTGCAAAGCCTGTCATTTGTGTAATTTCACCCTCTGAAAGATGGCAAGGATTTAAAATATTTAACTATAGCAAAACATTCCACTGCCACCTAGCAAATAGTCAATGAAGGACTAAGAAATCAGAAGGCTGTATTCCACAGCTGTCATTTAGGGCCCTTCCCATTGACTCCAGTGGACTTTGGATCAGGCTCTTGGACATAATATTTGACTTTTAAAGTAAGAAAAGAAAAAAAACCTCTCAAGGTACTTCACCCTAACTGTCATCAGGATGGGAAAGAAATACAGTCATTTGTTTGGTGACTAGTTTACTGGCATTTGATATCTCACCACTACATTGTAACCATTAGCTGATCCATCATTGTCTTGATATCAAACAGGAAATATAAAAGTCATCTTTTCCCCCCGTGATACCAATTCTCTTACAAACAGCCTTAGGAGTTACATACAGGCACACTGTCTAGGAGAGGAAAGGACATTTGTACAAAATTTTAATCTTCAGATTACATGTTCTAGGTATGGTGCAGGAACAATGTGTGGTTAGTCAAATTTGTGTATAGAGAGAAGCCTTGGGGGGGAGGGGGTTACTCTCTCCCCCCCCCCCCCAAAAGTCATTGTGATGCCCTAAGGACTTAGTCCTGTCCTTGGTGGAAGCAGCTAGCATTGCAGTCTGGAGCAGGTAAACTAGCAGATGCATCCTCTGCAACAGGAATCCTTTTAGCACAAGGCAGGATGTTTTTTTTATTTACAGCAAACTCAGGAGTGGGGGCTGATAACAGCGTACATGCTAGCTGGAGATACCCCTTCCCAGCCCTTTGGGAAAGGTATGTGTATTGCAGGAGAGTGCCAGCTTGGGGTTAGACCCTTCTATGGAGCAGGTTTAGTTAATCTGGCCTCCCTGCACCATCTTTGGAGGATCTGGCCCAAAGGCTCAAGAGATATGCCAGACACCTATTAATCAGTCTGCCAACAGAGACAGGTCAGAGCACCATGCACCTCTTGGCTGCTGGAATGGCAGGTGCTCCACTATCTTTCCTCATTCTCCTGCCCTCTACTCTCCTCTCCCCCCCCTCCCCCCTTTGGTTGCTGGGAGGGGGAAGGTCTACTTTTTGCCCTTTCTTAACTGCTGTTCTGGGGGTTGGGGCAAACCCAGAGCCCAACTTCTCCCAGTAGGAGAGCATTTGTTTTCCACTATCTTTGCCCAAAGCCCTTTGTGTTCCACGGTTCTGGGATCACAGTATCCAAACTGATACAGAACTGTATTGCAGAATCTCAGCTTTCACTGTAAAAAAATAAATCATGCATCTAGCCCTCGTGTACGTGAAGAAAACTCTGGAAATGTGAACCAAAGCAGCACTGTCCAAAGTGCACAGGAAAATCAGTGAGTGGCCCACAAGTCAATGTTACAGCTTGCTTTGTCTAATGTACCACCAGGCATTCCCCTAGCGTTGGGGCAGATTGCCTTCTCATAGGCCCCAATTCAGCAAAGCACTTAAGTACGTGCTTAACGTTAAACAAGTGCTTAACTGTATCCTTATTCAGCAATATGGATGAACTTAAGTTTCTCTTTTGGAGTAACCTAGTATGCATTTTATCTCAGAGTCAATCAATTCTGAACACAAGAATCCTGTAATGCCAGACGTGGTGTTTGCCACTGGATCTGTTCAAAAGTTAATCTGATCTAATGAAATATTCATGCTTTAGCTAAGGATCATATTGATTCCTTTTAAGATTAAATGCACATGTCATTTACATTAAGAGAATATCTTTATCCTAGATGTTGGAGCATATATAGTATATTTTATTCAACTGTAAATATTCTTATTTTAATTTCAGTGTGCTGTAGCCTTAACTTTATTTTAACTTAGTTCTGGTGTGTACAGTATTATACAAAGTAAATTCCAATTAAGTTTTCCGATTTTAATGAAAAGGAAATTTATAATTAAATGCAAAAGTATAAAAATCCTATTTAAATGCAATATTCAGGTTGCACAATTAAAATCACAAAAACTTGAAAAAGTTAAGTACTCAACAGCAACATCAATGCAGCTGCATTGCTCATCCTGTGAGTGTTATGGCATACATCTACTGACATGATTAGTTGTAACATGTAAAGCTACACATTTAACCGTGAGTAGAAAATTGCACTTATCTGCAACATGAAAGTGTTGCTGTTTTGGATTTCCTATTTTTATTAATTGAGAAGAAGGTTGAATTACTTGGACTGCAAACTCTTTGGGACAGGGGCTGTTTTTAATGTGCTTGTACAGAGCCCTATGCAATGGGGCCCTAGATGCTGCCATCATACAAACAGTACACAATATCTTAAATTTATTTTTGTAAAAGGCCCATTCAGTGCACAAGAAACACTTATAGTACTGCAGGCTGGGAAGGTGCTGAATTGTTCAGCTATATACAAACCCAAAATTGGGGGGGGGGGAGGAGTAAGGGTAGGGTGGAGCATAGCTCAAACCCATAATACTCTGAGTAACCCAGTTAACCCCTTCATGATCACTATACTACATCCCTCCACTCTTAATTTACAGCCTGGATGTAGTCCAACCATAGAGGAATGGTTCAAATAATATGGGCGGTTATTGTTAGAAAAATTAATACACCAATTATGTATCCAGCAAAACAGACAGAGGACAAACATACTTAGATATTCAGTTACTAGTCATTCAATAGTCAAAGTACATTCACCTGCAAAAAACAAAGACCGTACACCTGTCCAATTTTTTGAATATTAATAGTTGCTAGACATGCCTGATCTGTTTAATGTGTAATCAGAGATTTCACTCAGTTTAATGAAGGCACTAGAAATGTTACTCACTCTGTAATATGGTAATACCCTATTAAATAGAAAGGTCTGATGACTATACTCCTGTATCTCTTTAAACAAAAGCTCACTGCTGTAATGGTTGTTTTGTTTGATAATTACATGGCAAGGATTTTAAACCTAAATAAATAAATAAATAGGAAAACATATTCTCCCCCCCGTCTGGCCCTGCAAATTCTATTCTTCCCTTTTAGAAAGTACATACTGCTTCCTGTGTGTCTTCCTCCCCCTCAAGGTAAAAAGCCCTTTGCTTTCTTCCTTTTTCTCTGGTCTTTTGGGGTCTACCCTCCTGGGCTTGAGACACTTTTTGATAGCCAGCAAATACAAAGATGACAAATTGTCCGATCATTTATGACACTGGGCCATTTTAAATTTACACACAGATGCAAAATGAGCACTTCCACAGTAGAAACAGCTGTCAGGAGCCTGAGTCCCTTATGTTATGTCAGTTTCATTGGCCCTGCCTTCTAAGTGCACATTTTGTCAATTTTTCACTGCTGATTCCATCGCTGTTGCTAATTCTACTGCTTTGGGCCAGGTTAAGTTCCCCTCTCCCCAATCAGCAATTGTCTTTGAATTCTCTCATTATTAATATCAAACCAGTCTGTCCCGCAGCATTTCCTCTGGGACATTTCTAAACGAGCAATATTCAGTTAATCTTTTTAGCTCTGCCACATACACAGGCACCTTTTCCCCTGGCCTCCTCAATCTGCTCTAAAATTTGAACCACACCGCAGTAATGTGGTACTCTGTTAAGATCTTTGGCAGGTCTTCTAAACTTTATTTCCTGCTTTCTGAGGTTGTAACAAACTCCCCAAGAGGGAGCAGGTACTACTGCCACAGACACTCACGAAAATTGCTTTCTGAGTGTTCGACTCCTTATCTATAATCACATCGACAGGAAAATAGTGGCCCCATCTTTGACTATATTGCTGCCACTCCTCCTTCGCTCCATGAAGTTGTTATTCTTATGTTTTTCCTTGCTGTCTGTTTTGTAAAGGGACCACTAAGTGCACAAGAAATACACTTGACTTAAAGTACTGCAGGCAGGGAACATGCTGCTTTATTCAACTATATGTGGGGGGAGGACACTAACAGTGCTTAATTTGTAGTGAAAGAGGTGCCAGGGCTCAAGCAATTTTTTTATATTCATAACTAGTGTGGCAAGCCCAGTGGTGCTGGGGCTATGAACTGCCAAACAGACACCCCCCTGAACAACACTAGTTACAGCGACCTAAGCACTGTCCACACTGGCACTATGTTGGTAGGAGACGCTCTCCTGCAGATATATCTTCCACTTCTTGCAAAGGTGAAATAATTATGCCCACAGGAGAGCACTCTCCCATTGGCATAGAGCATCTTCATCAGGCACACTGCAGCTCCGCCGATACAGCACTTCTAGTGTAGACCTGTCCTGAGTAACCCAGTTAACCCCTTGAGGACCACTTTACTACCATTATTGCACTAACATTCCTATGTTTTTCTTTAAGAAGGAGTGGGGGGGGGGGGGGGGGGGGAGGGGGGGTTGGAATAAGCTCCCAGAGTTTGCAAGTTATGTTGGTTTTGCTAGCAAATCTCATAAGCGATTTGACCCAAAGCTAATGGGCTGGCAGAACTTACAAACTATTGTAAAGCTCTGTTTCTAGTTCAGTAGTTCCCAAAGTGGGATCCCCAGACCTCTGGGGGTCTGATGTGGGTTATGTAGAGTTCCATCCCTTGAGCCAGGGAGGGAACACTTCAGAATGGCATACTGGCACTTTTGCCACAAGGAAGATGCCATTTTGTTCTCAAAATGGCTTCCTTTGCTGCATGACCTCTCATGCATGATGCGTGAGAGGTCATGCTGTGCAAGGGGGATTCCCAGGCTGGTGGGGGCATGCTGGTAGTACCAGGGCCGGCTTTACGAAGTGCAGGGCCCGATTCGTGGGGGCAGGGCTTGTACTCACCGAGTGGGCGGTGCTCGAGTCTTCGGCGGCGCTCCAGCTGGGGGAGCAGGGCCGCGGGGCTTGCTGCACCGGAGCCGGAGCTCCAGCCGGGAGAGCGGGGCCACGGGGCTTGCTGCACCAGAGCCGGAGCTCCAGCTGGGGGAGCGGGGCCGCGGGGCTTGCTGCACTGGAGCCAGAGCGCGGGGCCCAATTCCAGGGAATCGGGTGAATCGGCCTAAAGCCGGCCCTGGGTAGTACCAGAAATTAAAGGGGTCTGTGACATCTAGTCAGGTGGAGAAAAAATGGGGGGGAACTACAGCTTTAGTTGTGTCCTGCTCCTCCCATCAGAATGGAGGCTGTAGTTGCATTGTGCCACTGCAGTCTCCTCCCTTTTTCCTAGCCAGAGTTTACTCAGGCACACAGACCTGCTCCAACTCTAATGTGTGTTACCCTGACTAACAGCAATAAGCAATTAGTGGAAACAAGTGGGCACTTGAAGCTGAACAGTATTAAATGTAATTTATGCATTTTTTCATGAATAAAAAAGCAGCGAGTTTAGGCCCAGATCAAAAGTATTTGGGTACTGAACTTTCACTGATTTCACCCAGGGTTAGTCATTTATAATTTGAGAAAACAAATCTGATTTTTTATTTATTGTTTGCCCTGCACATTGCAGAGTTTGTCTAATGTCAAATTTCATAAATATTCTGTTTAATTGAAAACTCAGCAAATTCAATTAGTGAGACAGGGTGGGTGAGGTAATATCTTTTATTGGACCAATGTCTGCTGGTGAAAAAGACAAGCTTTAAACCTCCATGAAGCTCTTCTTCAGATTTCTCTGTGTAGCTCAAAAGCTTGTCTTTCACCAACAGATGTTGGTTCAATAAAAGATATTACCTCACCCACCTTGTCTCTCTAATATCTTGGGATCAACACCACTACAAGAACATGGCAAACAGCAAATTCAGTTATCTTTCTATAGCATTCAGAATGCTATAGAACACTCCTGCAGTGGACTCCAGCAATCATTTTACACTACAGGAATAAGAATGGCTATGCTGGGTCAGACCAGTGGTCCATCTTGTCCAGCATCCTGTCTTCTGCCGGGTGATTCACAGGGAATGAACAGAACAGGCAATCAAATGATCCTGTCATCCACTTCCAGCTTCTGGCGAAAAGTCTAGGAATACTCAGAGCATGGTGTTGCCCCTCTGCCAATCCTGGCTAATAGCCATTGATGGACCTATCCTCCATGAACGTATCTACTTTTTTGAACCCTGTTATAGTTCTGGCCTTCACAACATCCTCTGGCAAAGAGTTCCATGGGTTGATTGTGAGTTGTGTGAAGAAGTATTTCCTTTTGTTTGTTTTAAACTTGCTGCCTATTAATTTCATTGGGTGACCCCTAGTTCTTGTGTTATGTGAAGGAGTAGACAAGGTTTCCTGATTCCCTTTCGCCACACCAATCAAGATTTAGAGGCCTCTATCCTATCCCCCCTTAGTCATCTCTTTTCCAAGCTGAAGAGTCCCAATCTTTTTAATCTCTCCTCATACGGAAGCTGTTCCATACCCCTAATCATTTTAGTTGCCCTTCTCTGTAGCTTTTCCAATATATCTTTTTTTAAGGTGGGGCATCCAGATCTGCACAGAGTATTTAAGATCGATGCAAGCACAGTTAACATGCTTTAGTAAAGCATGTACACTCTACAGCGGGCTTGCTCCTGGATGGGACAGAAGGGAGATGTGTTATCAGAGCCACTAGGGGGGGTGAGAAGGCCACAGTTTGGTGCCTAGATTCACCATCTAGGGAGGACAGCAGTGGATAAAGCTGAGACTCCTTAAGAGGAGTACAGGTTTTCCAAGGTCACTAACTCTTGTCATTCTTGTTTTCTGACCATGAAAGAGAGCTAAGAACTATTGCACTAGACACACCCAACCTCTATGCCCCCCCATAATTTTTTTTTTAATGAGTTCTGTACAATGGCTGGATCACCTTGCTGAGCACAGTGCACTTCTCATATGGGATGGTTGCAGCCTGCACAGCATCTCTCTTCTCCACATGACTTAAGGACTTGCAGAGTCAAACCCAGGGTGTGCCACCAGTACTTTGTTGCTTGAAGAATTTATTTTTTAAATTTGACTTCACTAAGAATTTAGAGGAGGAATTGGCATAAACATCTTGGAAATCTGGCAGAAGTAACACCTTACAAAGCAGCTGTTTGGTGACATAATTTATAATAAATGGAAAAAATTGTTTTGGCGGGGATGAAACTTTAGCATCCAAGGATGTCTGGGAGGAAAAACAGGGAGTGAATCAATAGCAGGTGGAGTATGTGTCTTGCCATGGTGACATCACAGTATGACTTGTTTAAAACTGATTCATCTGATTCCTGTTTCATTACAATATTACAATGTATACAACATGGTTGAAGAAGTTTAACATACATATTAGAGTTAGTCATCTGTCCATAAACACTAATATGACTGTGCTAATAATCATAGGGAATAAAATACAGTATATGTAAACACCAAATTAAAGCATTCCAATTTTAAAGTAATAACAAAGCATCTGGGCTAACAGTGTATATGTTACACAGACCTTCTATTGTTTGAGGCTCATTCGCCCTTATCTAGAAGGTGGTGATGTGGGTATTTGAGAGTCATCAGCTTAGAAATAACAATGAAAGCCATGAGTATGCTGTTTCAGAACTTCCTATGGTTCTAAAAAAGAAGCTATCAGAGCAAACTCAGAGCAATGGAGTTGAACCTGTCTGAACCTGCCCATCCATTTTATCAGGCAAACAAACTTAATTAATCTTTGGTTAGCTGCCTCATTTCTTTGACTCAATCCTATGATAGGCTAGCCAACCAGTTAGTGACTGGTTAATTTGACATTTTTTAATTCTAACTCTTTAGTTTCCAAACTGAGCCATTAGTATCCCCCATCTGTCAGAGAAGACTGTACATACAAATAAGTCTGTCCTTTCTCATGTTACTTTTTAAAGCAGATCACTAAGTAATATTTAATAGATTTGTAGAATTTAAGATCAGAATGGACCATTAGATTATCAGGTCTGACCTGTATATCACAAGCCATTAAATTTTACCCCAGTACTGAACCCAATAACTTGTATTTGGCTAAATCATATCTTCCAGAAAGACATTTGTCTTGACTGGGAGACATCAAGAGATGGAGAATCCACCTCTTCCTTTGGTAGTTTGTTCCAAAGGTTAATCACCCTCATTGTTAAAAATTTGTGCCTAATTTCTGATTTGACTGTCTGGCTTCTGCTTCCAGCCATTGTTTTTTGTTACGTGTTTCTCTGCTAGATTAAAGAACCATTTAATATTTTCTGCTCATGAAGATACTTACACACTCGGACAAAGCACAAGAGAGACACATACCTATATAACAACAAGCACCTGCATGTAAGGTTCTGCCTTAGTTCTCATCCTTCGGAGAGCCCATTGGGTCTTAATCCTGGTCTACACAACCAACTTATGTTGGTGTAACTGTGTCGCTCAGGGTGTTGAAAATCCACACCCCTGAGCGACACAGTTAAACCAACCTAACTCCGGGAGTAGACAGCGCTATGTCAACAGGATGGCTTCTCCTGTTGACATAGCTACTGCCTCTGAGGGAGGTGGAGTACCTACGCCAATGGGAGAAGCTCTCCTGTCAGCGTAGGTAGCATCTTTGCGAAGCATTACAGCGGTGTGGTAGTGTAGACAAGCCCACAGTCAGTGTCCTTCGAGGAATCCAGGATCCTCCTGCCCAGTCTTCTCCTGATGTTTAAGAAAATGCTTCCTGAAGCATTCTAGGGGTTTTTGTTTATTTTTCCCTTAAAGCTGGAGTGTTAATGAAATGTATGCTACTGAATGGTATCGTGATTTAACAAGATACAGGTTCTGCTTTGGCTTTAGTTGTCCTCTTCTTAGTTAACTACATTCTTTTCTCTTCTTTTATTGCCTAATATTAATGCATACCTTGATACATACTTCACATGCCGGCAGAATTATTGGGGTAGATATCGTTTTTATGAAGTATAACTGCAATACATCTCTCTTGCTTAGTGGCTCAATAACAGATGGATGTGTTAGCCATTGGCCTGGTGTGAGTTTTGAGTTCTCTTGTGGCACTCTGATTCATTTTGAACAGTATATTATGGCAATATTACATATACAAATATTCAGTGTAGCCTCAATCCTCAGTTGTAGGAAAGGAGCACAGGGTTTTAGGATAAGAGCTGTTATGCTGGCCATCGCTTGATCCCTGTATGATCCATTAGGGGCTAGCCATGCTGACTGTAGGACCACTTTGTGCTCCTGGAGTGATACATAGCATCCCTCAGATAGCCGAGATTGAGGCCTGGCTGTAACTTTGTTCTAAGTGTTGATTTATATTCACATTTCATGCTATTTCCCACCCCAACCCCCCATAAATATTTCTTTATATTTAGTACTTCCATTTTGCCTGGATTACTGCTTTCTTGAGTCAGTCTTCAATTTGAAACCTGTAGTCATACTTCCTTAGTTTTAATCTTTTCAGAACAAGTTACGCAGTATTAGAACTAGCCAGTATATGGATGGGAGACATCAGAGGAAGGTGGTGTAAAAAGTGAGCTTTGTAATCCACTAGTGTAAAACACTTCTCTGAGGGTATGTTTGCACTTCAGCTGGGAGTGTGCTCTGCTTGAGGTAGTGCACTAAAAATAGCAGTGTAGTTGGGGGTAGCAGCAGCTCAGACTAGCCACCTGATTACCCACCTACCCAGATGCCCTGGGTACATACTCTGGCAGCTAGCACAAGCTGCTACTTGTGCCATCCCCAGCTACTCTACTATTTTTAGCTTTATAGCTCAATTAGAGCTAGTACATGTCTGTCTGCCAAGTGGGGAAGCACCCTCCCAGCTGCAGTGTAGACATACCCTGAGTCAGCACAGGATCAGTGGCTGCCCTAGGCTTGGGAGCACTTTGCTGCTAGTGGTGCTGCTGTCTTTCAGGTAAGACATAAAACTGACATCCCGATCATTTGTGAACAGTAAACAGCCCATTGGAACTTTTCTCTAGAGTAAAGTGAATTAATCCTAGGGTCCTGGCCAAATATAGCTAGAACAATTATAGTCTGCCTAACAAAACTTCTACCTTCCTTGAACACTTATGATGTTCACTTCCTGTCCTAAACAGTTGTATAATATTTAACATTGCCCAGCAATGCTAAACAGTCCCCACATCCACCCCAGCTGTGGCCATATTTTAGTGATAGGGGAGGTGATGTGTGTAGGTGAAGGACCTAATTCTGCATGGACACTTACTGTTGTGAATTCTCATTGAAGTCCGTGGAAGCTGAAGGCACTCAGCACCTTGCAGAAAAGGGCCCGTGTTTAGGTAAGGCACTTTGGAAAGGTTATGTAAACTAACCCCATGTGTACTTAACCTACCCACTACAGAATGCTTTCAGAGTGATCTTTAGAGCTTGCTCTTGTAAAAGAGATTTATCACGCTCATGGATTCTGTTCTTTAAACCCCTGTCATTGTTACTTTGACTTAACAGTACATGTGTTTATGGAATGAGCATGTACAGGACTGACCATGCTCTCTGACAACAGGGATAGGTGGTTGGCCCTATCTCCACAATGGGAGAAGTGTTTTCATCACCAGCTGGGGAAGGGGGCAGCAGGGCAACAGAACTTTCTATCTGTCCACCCACTGAGCCTAGATAGGAAGCATCTTAATAGATGATAGTTAATGAGGTCAATAGTTACCTACTACTCTTTCCAAAGCCTCTGAAAGAAGAAAGTTTTAAGTTTGTGGCCATAATTTTCTCATCTGCATAATTTTCTCATCTAGGGGATATGGCAGGATGGGTTTCAGTGAATTATTTACATCTTCCTTATGCAAATTTTGCCAGCATTCATTGATCTTTATGGATTAAATACCCTTTCTAAAAGGATTATCAATTACTATCATCATTAAGGGCTACTGAATACATTGAGGACAAGTTTCAGATTTCAGCTGTTTTTGCTGGAATGCTGCTCACAAAAGTGTGGCTCGAATTATTTTATAATGGAGAACACTTTTATAATAAGGAAATGCTCTTTTCCCTTCCACTACCCCTTAACTGAAAATGGATAAAATAATTTTGCTCAAAATTCTTATGCACACCCAAATTACTTTCAGGCAGAGACCAAGGCTGAGGAATCTCAGCTCCTCTGGGCTGCTTGTTTCAGAAAGACATAAGCATGTCAAACCAGGGGTATTAATGGAAACGGTTATTCAGCATCAGCTATATAATGACCTATATTTCTGAACTCTCTAATTCCCTTAATTATCTACTAAAGTTATGGTGCAATAGTCTTACTAATGCTGCTTTTAATACTTGTTTCTAGGCCATACACCATGACATTACGAACTACTTTTTCAGAACGAGCACGGTCTAGTGCAGGTTTGGCCGATCACAGCTCCCACTGGCTGCGGTTCGCCGTTCCAGGCCAATGAGGGCTGCGGGAAGCGGCGCGAACTGAGGGATGTACTGGTTGCCACTTCCCGCCGCCCCCATTGGCCTGGAGCAGCGAACCGTGGCCAGTCAGAGCTGCAATCAGCTGAACCTGTAGATGCTGCAGGTAAACAAACCGTCCCGGCCCACCAGCGGATTTCCCTGACAGGACGCATACCAAAGGTTGCTGATCCCTGGTCTAGTGTTTAAAGAATGGGACTATGAGTCTAGAGAGCTGGGGTTTGTTCCAAATGTATTTTATTCCAGATTTGTTATTGGGCAAAAATATTCTTCTTATTTGGGCCATTTAACTGCCTCACAGGGATCAGATGAAGAATACTGGGGAGATTTTCAAAAGCACAAATGAGAGGGAGGTTGAGTCAGTGGGAACTGGGTGCTTTACTGCCCTTTGGGCATTTGAAAAATCACCCCCTTATTCACTACTGTTTGTGAAGTTCTATGACACCTCTGAATGGAAAGTGCTATCTATATGCATTTCTAATGGATCAATTCCTATGGAAACTAGGAGCCATTTAATTAATAGCAGGATTGGCCTTTAGGCACAACCCTGAGGAAGGGTGGTGTGTAAGCAGCCTGGAATAACCCCAGAGACATTGTGGCTTTTATTTTGTTATTGTCATTGCCCCAAGTGGCATTACTTTCTGGAGACATCCTTATTTACCTTCCAGGCCACTCAGTGGTTCCAAGGAAGGCCTGCAAGTGAGGCTGCAGACATTTTTATAAACTCTGTATGTTACCAGAATAGTTTATTACTATAACCCCATTTTCTCAGGGAAAGAAGAGTCAAACCACCCAGCAGTTTTCTGTTTGCATGAATCATCCAAGCTTTGCCCTCATCCTTAGTTCATGATCAGTGCTATTATTTGGATGAAACATTGGTGTAATATCCACATGGTTTTTTCTCCCATTGTCACAGAGTTAACTCACCACTAGTGGCACCTCCTTCTGGCCATTCTGGGAATTAGCTCTGCCAGGCTTGCACTCTCCTTCCATCAGTGTCTTTCCCCCATGCTGTCTCACGCTGCAGCCCCTCTCACTCTGGGGATTGCAGTCTCCTCTTCGTGGCTGGGCCCTCCAGCCAGTTCACTAAGGTCCCCCCTTCCAGGGAATTCAAAATCCTTCCAGAACTGCTGACTGGGTGGCATTTCCATCCATTGCCACCTCCCAGTCAATAGTAGGGAAAGTCAGGCTCACCCTCTACACTAAGTTCCAGCCCAGGGACCCTATAACAAGCAGCCGACGTCTCTGTATGGTCTGACCCCTTGCTGCTGTTTCCCTGGGCTTCTTCCTACTCATCTGGCTCCTCAGTCTTGCCAGCCTCCCAATTCCCTCCACTCAGGGAGTAACTGTGGTCTACTTCCCTGCCTTCCTACAGCCTGCTTACTGCTCCTGGGCTTTATACTGGCCCCGCCTGTTCCTGCCCAGCTGAGCCTACTTCTAATTAATGACATGCTCCCTGGCTCCTCCTCCATGTGCACCCAGTGGAGTTCATTGGCCTGCCTGGCCACCTAAATCCCTTTCAACCCTGTGTGGGGCAGATGCCCCATCACACCCATGTTCAAAATACTGTCATAATACATCAATTTCTTGACAAGGATTCTTCATCAATTCTTATTTGATCTTGTGCTATCCTATCTAATCAACTGCAACTCACTTCTTGCTAATCTGCCAGTCTCCAGTGCATCAGTTACAGCCTATACAATGTGCAACTGCTCAACTGTTTGATAGTTTATCAGGGTGTTACTTCCCTGTGAATTTCATTGCCTGTGTATTCCATGTGATGGTGACAGCTGCTTTTTCTCCCCTTCAGTCCATTCTGCTCCTTTGATTAAAGATCTAGAAAACATGACCCACAAGGAAAGATTGAAAAAATTGGGTTTGTTTAGTCTGGAGAAGAGAAGACTGAGGGGGGCATGATAACAGTTTTCAAGTTTATAAAAGGTTGTTATAAAGAGGAAGGTGATAAATTGTTCTCCTTAACCACTAAGGACAGGACAAGAAACAATGGGCTTAAATTGCAGTAAGGGAGATTTAGATTAGACATTAAAAAAAACTTCCTAACTGTAAGGATAGTTATGCACTGGGACAAATTACCTAGGAAGGATGGGGAAACTCTGTCATTGGAGATTTTTAAGAACAGGTTAGACAAATAACTGTCAGGGGTGGTCTGATCATATTTACTTTTGCCTCAGTGCAGGAAACTGGACTAGATGGCCTATCAAAATCCCTTCCAGTCTTACATTTCTGTGATCTATGATCTTTTCCTCCTCCAACACTCCAGATAGGGCCTTTTCTGCTTTTGAAGTCAAACTTTGCACAACCCTTCCTTTAGGAATTTCAGCTGTGTCTATTTCATCCAAGATTTTCACATTACTTGAGAACTTATTTTTTAAAGATTCTGTGCAGTGTATTTTTTTGTGCTTGATACCACTTTGTAGATGCCAAACAAGACAGTCCCTCAACAATGCAATTCCCTAAATCAGTAGTTCTCAGGCTCTTTTGTGGACCCCTTAGGTGTAGTCTTCCACAAACCACAGGTTGAGAGCTACTGCCCTAAATGACAGTCCAGGTGTGGTTCCTGCAGCCAGCTATCATGGGGTTTCTTGGGCACAGCTCTCCATGTTGAGTGCTTTTTCCGGAGAGTTTCATACTGAAATACTTACACCAGTAATTCCTAACATGCATCTCATTAACGTGATTGCAGTAACACTATTATGTATTGGACAAACAGCATTTTGAGACCTTTTTATATAGCTTTCAATGCTAAGCAACTTTTACTGTACCATGCAATATATCATAGAGCCCCAGTCTAGGATTTTTAGCTTTCAAGTTAAGACTAACATAAATTAATACAAAGTCCTTCTACTCTTACAACATCACCATGAATGAGATTTAGAAACTCATCTCATACTTTCAATTGGAGGCAGAGAAACTTAGTCACCACAGCCTGAAGTCTGAGTGCAGTTATTTAGTCCCAAGCGTAAACTCTGTAATGCATTCCCATTAGTCATTCTTGAGTCATATCCTTTTTATTACTCATACATTTTACAAACATAATTTCACAAAATACATATATCTAGACATGTTCTGATGATGCCCTCATATATGGCTATACACAATCCAGTATTAGTCTCTTTTTTCTTATCTCAGTTGCATTTCAATTTGATTATTTGATACCACCATCTGCAAGGATGTTTCTACTACATTTCAGTAGGGAGCTGTTGCTATCCTGTAGCTATGTAATTTTTCACTTGCCCACTAACCAGCTGGGAGTAAAATATTTCTTGTTTTAGTTATCATCATCATCATCATCCAGGATGGACAGATATATTTTGTACCGGGCAGGTAAAATTTCACATTTTTGCAAGGCTGCTAACTGGTTAAGGCTGATTAACTGGTTAATTTTACAAAAGTGTTTGAGTAATGCAACACAATAATTCTTAAGAAATTCAATCATTGTCCCAGGGCTATAATATAGCACAAGAACATGCAGTCATACTGTGGTTTCAAATTGGACCACACACTTTTCTCTGTTCCAAGTATTGTGCTCTGCCATTCTCTCTGGAACAGAATGATGCCAGCACCACAAATATACAGGATTTGAAAGATGCATGGTCCATTTATCATCCTGGTATCTAAAGGAAAGTGGCAAATGCAAAAAACAGAATAGGAAATCCAGTCAGAGGAAACATAAATCCAATTATAAAATATTAAATAGTGCTGCCTGAGTGCACATTTTCCTTGGTTCACACAGTTAGCAGTTTTATTGAAAGAGACAATAATGAGAAACTTTCTAAAATAAAAAGTCTGAGGAAGCAAATTATACCTATAAGGGACAATTACTTGCCTGGTAATTCTGATACAGATTATTACTTCTTCTGCCCTGCTACAGTAAAACCTCTTGGAATTGCAACATGCAACTTTTAAGCTAATAAATTCAACAGTGTGACACTGATTTGAAAGAGGTTCAGTATTAAAGGTGACATGCAAACCTTTGTATATATTTCTCTCAACTGTGACAGTATGTGGAAGCCTCTAGTACTGGCCATTTTCAGAGACAGGATACTGGACTAGATGAACTGTGGGCTAATCCAGTATGGCAATTCCTAAATGCTGAATAGCTGACTGCATAGGCTGTGACTACAGACACAAAAGTTTTGTTCCAAGAGCTCTCACTACTGATAGAATACAGCCTTAGAACCACATCAGCAGCCGGGCTGTTACTACCAGAACTGTCTCAAGCACCTGCATCTTCATCTTCCATTGCAGGAGACTCTAGTTCCATCTTCACATGGTAACTGCTAGCATGGAACTACCAGGAATAAATTTACTTTCAAATGTAAAATATACAGGGTGACCAACAGCCAGGCTAACAGGGGTAGTCAGTATGTTACACACTTCAGGTGCAACTCACCCATGAAGGTTAGAATAAGACCTATGTACTATTTTAAGCCTTATGTACCATTTAAGCTGTGAGGGCTTAAGTGATATCTCTTGTACTGGCCTCTCTGCACATGGGTGAATTTCACCCTCACTGCTCAGCGTGTCTCTGAAGGGAATACACGTGTGTAAGTGGGAGGTGAGAGAAGGCAGGCAGAGGAGCATGGCTGGAGATATAGAGTTGCACCACATCTTTCTCTCTCCATGCTCAAGTTCCGACTGCCTAGAATATGCAAGTGAAACCTGACAGCCCTGCCAAGTGTAATCCAAGCTGCTCGGAAAATTAGAGGCAGCAAGATTGCCAGGGCCAGTCTCTGGGTGTTTGTGGCAGCACCCAGATACACACACACAGGTGATAACAATCTCAAGCAACACTATATGCTATATCTAAGGTTGCTTTCACCAGCTAGGAGGGGCAGGGACCCAACTTGCTTTTCTATTAAGTGGTACTGTCCTATGTCCAACCAGAGAAGATGGTGCCTTTGTCTCCTCCTGATACTGTTCTACCACAATGAAAACCAGACAGGTATGAAAAGATGGATCTTTATCCTTAAAGTAGACAGAAAGCTCCAGCAAGAAAAATCTGATGTTTCAGAGTGGAGGAAGCCATGGTTTACCAAGCTGCCAACCACTTGGAACAATTCTGCTGGGCAGGACTTTGTAGATGCAATAGTGGAAGAGAACAGCATTTTCTTTGTGTCAACCACAGCCATGGCATATGACTCTATAACAGGCTGAATGCCCCCTCTCTGAATGCCCCCTCTCAGGCTAGGCAGTTCATATTGAGGGAGTTTTGTTAAAAGAAAAACATGGATCTCACCTTTAAAGGTACAGACCATGCACTTCTTGAAGCTTCCTGATTTTTTACATACCTAAAATCTTTATAGTCCCAACTGCCTTCAAAGAGATGCATTACAGAGCCAAACTCTGCTCTTTTTATACGCAATTACCTATTTAAGCACGCCCTAGTAAGTGCTGCTTGAAATATTTCTTTGGACTGGATTTCAGCATTTTCCTACTCTCTAAGCAGTTTCCTCTTGTTTTCTGTCTCAGTTCCATGCCATTTGTGGTTCTGTGTGCCCCCTACCAAAGCTCAAGTTTATGTTGTGCTTTCTCCACTTGGAGATTTTGGTTTGGGATCTCACAATTTACATGAGTGAATCAAAGGCAGCTTCTCATCTGTCAATCACAGCCTCTGCACGATTTTGCCCTTAGGAAATGTAAATTGAAAACAAATCCTAAGAGCACACTGGATTTTCCTAAAACTTTTCTTGAATTTTCTAATGCTGACTTGTATTAGGAAGTTTCACCAAAGAGTATGAGAAATCCATACAGCACTCTCTGTTCAGCTCCCAGGCAGGTCTTGAGGGTTCTTTATTTTAGTCAGACATGAACTATTATATAGAAGCATACTGTGATAGACACCTCTTGTTGTGGGACATAAACAGGCTGTTTCTGCTCCCACTGAAGTCAGTGGGAGCAGGGATAGAACCATGATGTTATAAGATGCTGTGATCTTAAAATATGTCTCTTTGCTCTGGATGGTTTCTAATCAAAGAGCTGTTTTGCTGGTGAGGACAAAGGGTCTGTTCACTTAATACTACAACAAAGGCCTGTCTCAAAGATGTGGAAGAATATCCATATGAGGAAATTAGCATCTAATACTTAAATATTTCAAAAACAATCTAATTTTCTTTAAGAGGTTGTTTAAATTATTAACTCCAGCTGGCAGACCTTTGGTAAGTGTTTATTGTTTCCTTTGCATTCCTTATTCCTATACAAGGTATCATCAATGTTCCTCTTTGTTCCATACCCATCAGAACCTGGTATATGAGAGAGACTCCAGTCACCACACACAGAATAGAAAGACAAGTTTACTTTAGAGAGCATTTTAAATAATATGCTGTTTATCCACACAGGCTTTATTAATCCTGTATTTATTATCTCAAATCAGACTGAGGGTGACAAACAGTAGATAACCTATAACATATCCCTAAAAAGTTATGAATTTTACATATTCTCATGAAAGGAAGGGCTTCTGTGAGAGGGTGTCCTGGGAATTCATGCCCTGGAAAAACTTCCAATGTTACTGGCAGCTACTTGGGCTACAACCTTCTGAGGTGGAAAACATTCAGTCCATCTACTGAAGAAATCTGCAAAAATAAGGTTATATTGATAGCCTCTTGCTGTTTTAGGTAATGATCCAATAATAACTACCCCCATAAATAATTTAATGGGAATTATTTTACCAGTAGCTCTTTCTTGCAACAAATCAATCAGTAAGCATCTCACAGCAGCAGCAGATGATACATCACTATAGTTATGGTCATGTCAGTTTTTTTCCATTTTAACTCTCTTTTTTCAGGGGGTTTAAAACTTGAATGTAAAAAGTCACACCAGAAAAAAACAGTTGGCAAGAGGGTTCTAGTCGGAGACCAAATATTTTTTACAGAATTTAAAAACAATTTGTTTGGTCATTTTGAGGATAATTACATAAAACTACAGAGGTTTTGTGGTTTCCGTTGAGTTTTTGGTACTCCTGTGCCTCAAATACCTTCCCTGTTTACAGTTAAATTTAACAGATTAATTCCTGGTAAAACAGAGCAGCATCAGGGGGCAAACCTAGCCCTTGGTTCAGAATGTGAATGAATGCATTTGGATAGTTAAAAATATAAAACCCAGCCAAACTGGGACCCATACAGGAGTGAAATGTGTTGCTCTGCATTCACTGAGAGTTTCGGTCACAGGTGCTAACTTCTGATTATCATGGAGCCTCGTTTTCTTAAATAAAGTGCCTGAGGAATTTTGAAATGGAGTTAGTTTGTCACAATAAACCATAATATCCCTAGGAAGGAGTGTTTGCCTAACTACCTAGGGCATGACCGAAAGTCATTTCCACAAAAGTCTTGTAAAAGGAGAATCAGGTCCCTAGTCTTTCAATCACAAATGGGCCAGTTTATATATCTTTTGTTTCAATTTGTATCGTTTTCCAAATGGTAATTTAGACAATGCTTAGGGACAAGGTACATGAATATGAATTAATTTTATTTTCAGATATTTTATTGGGGTCCACACAGACCCGACAGCATTGTGGATTATTTTATTCAAATTCATTAGGCTAAATTCTACCTTCAGACATACAAGTAGAACCTCTCTGAAGTTACTACATGACCTTGGCCAACTCACTGAATCTCTGTCTCTCAGTCCCTGCACCCCATCTGTAAAACAGATAATAATGTACTTATTCATCTTTATAAGGTGTTTTGACATGCTCACTCAGAAAGGTCCTACTTTTTTCTTATTAGTTTAAATTCAGTCCAGAGGCTATATGGGATATGAGCTAGGCGTTCTTTAGTTCCTGGAGAACAAGCTTCCATATCATTACTGGCACTAAAGGAAACCTTGTTTGCAGTCTCTGCACTGAGACCAAAGACTGAATGGACCTAGAGCCTGAATTGCCCCTTCACCCACAAACATGGGTTGAAGTATGTTGGCATGGGGTGTGGAGGATCTTCCACTGCAATTGACTGGGTCCAAATTGTCAGTCTCCAAAACTGTAATGTCAGCATAGTTTAGGAGTATTAAAGTTAATGTTGAACTTTATAAAAGAATATTAAATTGAGTCAACTTTTGTTTGTTGTTGTTGATGGTGAATTATTTCCCCACAGGTTCATAACATTAAAATGAACTACAGATCTTTGTAAAACTAAAATAAGTGAAACCCTTGGAATACACATACAATGACAAATTTCGTTTGATATTGGATACAACTCTTTCCAAAAATAAAGTTCTGCAATTTGTGCAACAGGATTGTTATTGCCAACTGTAAATATGCTGGAGTATAAAGGCATTATAATTAACCAAACTTTTTCAGATGTAATTTTAAAAACAGTGAATCATATCATGTTTATTGTGTCGAATTTTTAACATACACTGTAGTTTCTCTAATATTTTATAGGCTTTATGCTCATCATAGTTTTTGAAGCAAATTGTGCTACTTCATGGGAGTTCATGAATTTGGCTTGTTGGACTTCTCCACAGATTTCATGCAGACTACAGTTCTGCCTATCAAATAGCCTTAGCAATAACAGAACAAGCATTTTTCCTCTGCCAGGAAAGTTTTTTTTTAAAGAATCTAATTTTTTGCACATATTTATGCTGTTTATGTGTCTTACTTTGCAGTACAGCAATGGATTTAGTACTGACAATCATATTCCTTTAAACAATAAGTAACAATGGTTCCGTGAAATTCATTAAACAGCAACATAATAGATTCCAGATGTGTTTAAAATATACAATTTTGTGCTAAAGGCTAAAAATTCGGCCTTAGAGTGCATGTGTGCATCTCCCATGCCAGTCATTTTGTATTTAGAAAAATTAAATTTACTATTGTAACACACATAGCAGATAGCTGAGTTTTAGCCACTGGTGAAATAGTTTGGCACAGATTCTGCATTCCATCCAAACTGCATTTAGAGAGAGGGGAAGATCACAGGAAACCCGATGCAACTCCCTGATTCAGAGCTGTCCAGTCCTGGTGCAAGGTCCCTTCCCTCCCCATGCCCTAAATTTGAAAGGTGAATAATGGGGAGCCAATGAAGGGATTCAGGGGTATTGAACAGTACATACATTGTAGGGTTTTTTTATACTGTCAAATGTTAGATTATACCTGGTAGAGGATGGCTGCATCTAGGTCTTCCTTTCCAAAATGCTTGTATAATGTTCTCTACCCAGACTAATCTATCTTCAACAACAACAACAGCCAACATTACAATGAAGGGACAGACATTTTTCCCAGGTTCAGCACTTAACTTTGAGGGAATGAACCTTTCAGATCTGACTCCCCCCCCCCCCCAATCATTCAGATGTATGATTCCTGGGTTATACATTCAATTGAGTCAGTGTAACCCACACACCTCCTGGGTGTGGTGTTCTGTCCCATCTAGTGGCACCAAGACCACTTAGAGAGAGAGTTAAATGAGTCTGCTCTACAGCCTTAGCTAAGAGACAGTTGGCTTTTAGCTCATGCAGTAGACTCTAGAGCAGGGGTCGGCAACCTTTCAGAAGTGGTGTGCCGAGTCTTCATTTATTCACTCTAATTTAAGGTTTCGCGCGCCAGTAATACATTTTAATGTTTTTAGAAGGTCTCTTTCTATAAGTCTATAATATATAACTAAACTATTGTTGTATGTAAAGTAAATAAGGTTTTTAAAATGTTTAAGAAGCTTCATTTAAAATTAAATTAAAATGCAGAGCCCTCCAGACCAGTGGCCAGGACCCGGTCAGTGTGAGTGCCACTGAAAATCAACTCGCGTGCCACCTTTGGCACACATGCCATCGGTTGCCTACCCCTGCTCTAGAGGCTCATGTACTAAGCTCCAGAGGTCCCTGGTTCAATCCCACCCTCAGCTTTACAAGTGGGGGATCATCTGGGATTTCAACTGGGAAGTCTCTGAAGCTCAGAACACGCTTCCTCAACTAGGGGAAGTATGTAACCCACACACCTTCTGGGTGTGGTGTTCTGTCCCATCTAGTGGCATGAAGACCACTTAGAGAGAGAGAGAGTTAAATGAGTCTGCTCTACAGCCTTAGCTAAGCGCCAGTTAGCTTTTGGCTCATGCACTAAGCTCCAGAGGTTCTTGGTTCAATTCTGCCTGCCAGCAACCGGGGTCTGTCAGCATTACATTAGCACCTTCCATTTGAGCAGAGAAGCCAAGTTGCAGGAAAGGTCCTGAGTCACAGTAGAGTCTTTGTGGTTTCCCATCTCCTCTCAATGTAGAGGAAGTCTTTTTATTACATATTTTGCAAAGGGTTTGCTCCTCATTGCCCTCTTCACCTGCAAGTCATTATATTTTTTTTCAGCTGACAGTGGTTTTGTTATAGAGGTGTGCTGTAATCCCAGGAGAAAAAGGATATTTTATAGTTAGATGAACTAAAGTTTCTCACAGTATTCCCCCACCCTAGGAAATGTTTGTATTAAAGCAGATTCTTTGGAGGGGCAATTAAACCACACTGTTCTCTGTTACATCTATGGGTTTATAAATTAAAATAAAGGAAATGTTTTGGAACAATATTAGGAATACTGTACTGGAATAATTTCAGAAGGGGTTTGATTCCATTCTCACTTACCCCAGTGTTAATAGTGACAATGAGTGAAGTGCAATGTGTAAAACTGGTGTGAGATCAAATTCCAGCCTGTGTTGTACAGGTGTAACTGAGAACAGAGTACAACTCTGCGTTTTGCCATGTCGGTAATCATTTACTGTGTGGGAATTGAAAGTTGTCGACAATCACTTTAGGATAACTGCAAGAAAAAAAGCCATGTGATCTGATTTATAAAGATATTTAAAATACCAAAAAAATCTCCTGTGTCATATTAATAGCACAGAGATTTTTTCCCTCGATAAAAAGATCAGAACGAGTTACAGTATGTTCTCCAATTGCGACTGCTGCATTGAGATTTTGCTACATTGTAGTGGCTTTCTGAGGAGGTAAATGACTGCTCATTGATATCACCTTTGAAAAGTGTTCTGCAGTAATGAACTAGCAACTTTATTGCACAACACCATATTTTATTAGTTAGCTCAGTAGTATTACACATTAAGGTGCTATTGTGCCAGTCTAGTAATAGGAAAATTTCCTATTAAATGCCTTTTCTCTGAGAGCAGTGTATGTCCATTGCTCCTAATGATACATTCATAGAATCTACGCAATTGCCCCCTTTTTCACATTTATTAGATTTGGTTCAGTACAGTCTTACAAGTCAGAAGTGATGGGGCTTTTAAAACTGGCCTTGGGAAACTATAATGTGGTGTCCAGAATTGAATGCAATAATCCAGTTGTAATT
Source organism: Platysternon megacephalum (assembly GCA_003942145.1). Lineage (NCBI taxonomy): Eukaryota > Metazoa > Chordata > Testudines > Platysternidae > Platysternon > Platysternon megacephalum. The sequence continues at coordinate 1,593,638 of QXTE01000238.1, read as the reverse complement.
TGACCATAGAAAGAAGAAGTATTCTTTCTCTACTCCACTATTTAATGCATCTGTGTATACAGCCCCAAATTGCATTGTCCTTTACTTTCATATCACAGGGTAAACTAGAGCCTAATATGCTGTCCACTCTCACCCCTATATCCTTCTTTCTAGGGACTTACATGGTCCCAACCATCTTCATATTATCTGTGCATATTTTTCAGCATTACTATTACCCAAGTTTCTCACTCCCATTACATATAGAGAGTTCTCTTTCCCCAGAATTATTAGCTTGCTTTTTCCTAATTGTACTTCACTTTATTTTGACTACATGTGAATGAACATTTAGTGTCATGTCTTCCCTCCCTGGTGTTCTTTCAGTTAGGGGAAATGGAGGGAAGGTGTACACTATATTGTATAAATATATGAAGAGTGTCCGGCAGATATCTGCTACCTGCAGCAGGACTATGCCTTTATTAACAGAGTACATAAAAGGAATAGTTTAAAATAAACTATTGTTCTGTACCTTGCCCAAGATGCCAATTGTTTAAGCCAGGCTCAACTATAATACTTTTGAAGTTTATTCATATACTGTCAAGAACTTTTCTGACTTTGCTTGATGAGAATGGATCCAAGGATGGTTCTCTTCCATAACTCTCCTGAAGATGATTTTACTTCTCATGAACAGAAATAAAACAGATTCTTTTTGAACATTTCTGTGACAGGATATCTTTACTGCTCCCTTCCTATTTCTTTCCCTGAGGCAAAGAATGATTAATACTCTTCTCTGCCAAGGCAAATGGATCCAGCTTTTTGGAATTTCCATCCATAATATTAATCTACTTGAACACTTGCCAATTCAGGCTGAATTTGTCCTGGAATACCGATTGATTGCTGAGACAATCTGTCTTTATTTTTAGTGCTCCATTGAAGTGAATGGCTTTTATTGACAGTTGGGCATGCCCTGCCCAATGCTGGAACTCTAATGCTATCCTATTCAGACTGAAGCTCCTGGTTCCTCCCTGCTTGTTGATGTATGAGACAGCTGTAAGATTGTCTGACATCAGTGACAACATTAATATGTTTCTGGTTTTCTAATCTTATGGCCTTCAACTCCAGAGTTTTGTGCAGATATTTCTTTTGTGTCTTGACTATTTTCTTTGGACCAATATCTTTAATTTGCACTGCTGAAGCCTTTGGATAAAAAGTTGTTATTATGACTCTTAGAAGATCCTACAGAATCCATTACCGTAGCAATTTCTTTACCCTCTGTGGGACTCTGTAATTATACATTCATGCCATCAGCTAACGGACTCTTGAAAGTCCATTTGAAAATGTTGGCACAGTCTTATATGAAGCCTGGCCTATGAGGAAATATCTGTGCACTACACATCATGAGTACTGACAATCTTAAAACATCCTGGTAAACATGCATTTCATTTGATACTTCTTGGATCTCTTTTGTCTTAGGAAGGTTTACAAATTATTAGTATTTATATAATGGCACCCACGTTATCAAGCAATAAAGCAGTATTAGCTCTCTTAATCTCTTCCGCTGTCATGGTATCAAATGCACAAAGTCAGCAACTGACTTGGAACAATAGGAGGTAAAAATGTTTCAGAAAGAAGTGCAATTTTAATGTTGGTGTTCCTTGAAAGAAGAGAGGTAAGAGATAATGAAAAAACCAAAAACCTGGTGCTTAAGTTAGGGCCAGAAGAAATAAAGAGCTTTGTTCTGAACACATTTACATCAGTTCAAATCAGGATAACTCGCCTGATGTCAGTGGAGTTATGTTTGTGTAAAAACACAGAGAGATCAGAACCAGGCCCTATGCCTTTTGAAAAATCAATAGGAATACCATATTGATGGCTCTTTTCAAAGCAAAGGCAGAACTTCTGATCTGAAGTCTGGAACTTACACTTGAGCTTTGCACTACCCCCATTCTCCATTAAGAAATGGCATTACCCTGTGTTTATATCAGGATTAGTGGACCTGCTATGACCAATACATTTACAAAGCTGGGTTCCTGATCAAAGTGCTATTCACTTCAAAGTGTAGCAGCCTATTGCTGCTGAAACAAGGATAGAGGAACTCAAGGTTCATACTGTCTGTAAGAGAACAGCATTCATTAGTTAATATTTCCATATAAAGAAGACTGTTACATGCAACTTTGCTTGGAATTCTCTTAAAACCAAATATCTAGAACTGCATTGTCCCTGTCCTTTTATAAGAACAAAACAGGACTTCTAGTACTACATGATGTCACATACAGCAGCAGCCAGCTCCTGTTTTCAGGTGTATATATGCCATGTGGATATTGTTATTAGGGAATGGTATCTATTTAATGTACAGAATAATGATGTCTATTTTTATTTGTATGGTCCTTTTTAAAATTGTGTTTATTAATTACCGATTCTGCTTCAAAATCTAGCTGATTGTTAGCATGGTGTTGCATCTTAGGTAAAAAATGCTGTTTTCCAGTTCAAAAAATTGTTTAACATTCAGGGAGAAAAGACAGACTAGACAGACAATGGGTTGGAAGCTTGTCTCCTATTTTGTTTATATAAAATATCTTCTTTGGACGTTTGGTAATGAGAGACACTCTTTCACCCCTAGGTAACTAGTTTAAGCATGGCCCAGGATGGTAGACACTGGAAAACGTTTACTCTTGTAAAGCTGTTCAGTTGTTTATGAAAAACTGATAGAGAGAAAGGGAGCTGATTGAAGGGGAGAGGAAAGGAGGGCTTGGCAGTGCCAGTATCAAAGAAGGAAGAATGTATACCAAACCAGTGTATACCCCTCTCAGATAGCAGTCATCTCTTGCTACTGTTCTACTGCAGCGCTGAAGGTTCAGAGTGCCAACTCTGATAATGATGCATAATGGGGTTAGGGAATGGTTGTTAAGTAAAAATGGAATTTGTTTTTTGCATTTTTCCTTTAAAGAGAAGCTACTTACTTTCCTTTCCCTTGGAAGTTAAGAAAGTTGTGTGTCTGCATTAGGATATGGTTTTTAATTATACAAGCACATACAATTTTTGCAGAATCGCTACCTCATTTAGTGCATAAGTAAGACACAGAAAGGGACATAATTAAGATTGCATGGGCAAGCATAAATCTGGCATTTCCTAACTCTTGAACATTTGACCTTGCAACCTAAATAACTTAATATATTTTGCATGTGTAACTTTAGCGCCCTCGTGGCCAAGATGGAGTCTGCTCTGCAGGCAGCTCTGGCCAAGAGAAGGCGCGCGCAGGAATGCAGCAGGAGAAATCCCTTCCACCCAAGGGGCACCTGTTCCAAACCCCCCAGAGTGAACACACCCACCCACAGGAAAAGTACAATGGATATAACAAAGGGAAATATTTATTTACAGAGGGATGAGAGGAGAAATACAACAAGGGGAAATATAGGGGGAGCAGTAGAACAGGGTTGCATTCAAACCCAGGCCCCACGGGCCCAGTGGTAGCACAGTCTGGAAGGGCAGACACTGAGCAATGTGTCTGCACACAGAGTTCAGGAGTCCTGAGCAAAGTTCCAGTCCAGGGGTGAGTCTTGGGTGCTCCTGGTCGTCTTCGGCGCCAGTGAACTTTCCCCCAACAAACCCCTCCGGTGCCCTCTTCTGCCGCTCTCTGCAAAGCCACACAGAGCGACCACCTCCCCACTTAACTAGCTAGCAGCCTCCCTCCTTGTTCCCAATGCAGAGTCCCAAGCCCCAGTACTCACAGCCCCATGCAGCTCTGGGCAGCCGTGATAATGGGTCCAGCTCCGGCCTGTCCTTCTCGGGCGATTCCTCCCTGGCACAGTGCTCCTCCTGGCTCCTGTCCTGGGCTGTCCCCGATCGGCCCTGTCCTTCTCAGGCTTCAGGCAGGTTCTCTCTCTTCACTCTTTTAGGGCCTCCCGGCTGCTCTCCCTCTCTCTCCCTGGAGCTCCAGCCTTGCCCCCTGGAGTTTCCCTCCTTTTTTCTTACTCTCCCCCTCCCCCCTAGGAAAAAAGATTTAAAGGGGCCATGCTCTCTAAACCCCAAAGGGGTTACACATGCAATCTAAAAGTTCACTACTGTTCCTTCCACTGTTTTCTCTTGCCGAGATCTAACCTCTAAGGGACTGATGGGAATGCCAACTCTAGACTATACTAATGTACACTAGAGGAGTACTTTAAGATTAATACCAGTGGTAACACTTTAAAAAAAGTTCAGTTGCTAACTGAGCCCTTTTTCCTCTCTGTTCCTTCTGTTACAGCTGATGGAGACCAGCCAGTCTTGCCTCTGTTTCTGCTCATAGTTGAGTTGTTTGCTGCATAGTTGAACTGTTTTCTGCAATGTTATTTACATTTACTAAATGTAGTTTTCTTTTAATTACAGTAACTCCTCACTTAAAGTCGTCCCAGTTAACGTTGTTTAGTTGCTGATCAATTAGGGAACATGCTAGTTTAAAGTTGTGCAATGCTCCGTTGCAGGAAGAGCAGTCCGTTGCAGTTAGCTGGTGGGGGCTTGTAACCAGGGTGGACCGGCAGCCCCCCTATTAGCTCCCCTAAGTTTCCTGTGCAGCCGCCGCCCAACAGGCTATCAATTGCCGGGCAGTTCAGCTGTCCCTCCCCCCACTGCCATGTGCTGCTCCAGCCCCCTGCCTTGGAGCTGCTCCCGGGAGCCTCCTGCTTGCTGTGCATGGGCAGGGGGAGAAGAGGGGGGAAGAGGGAGACTAATGTCAGGGGTCCCCCTCCCCCCTGCTCCTGCACCCCACTTACCCCTTCTCCATATAGAGCAGGGTGGGGACAAGGAGGGAGAGAGACAAGAGAGAGCTTGGGGCAGCAGCTGCTGTCTCAACTTCCTGATCCACTTAAAAAGACAATGCACTTAAGAGTGGGTCAGCTTACTTAAAGGGGCAGTGTGCATCTTTCTCTCTCTCCCACACACAAGGTATGTGTCTGTCTCTGTCTGCTATGCTGTCTCCCCTCCCTCTCCATTTGTGCTGCCTTGTAGAGTGTGAGAGGCTACATTAACAACAATGTGTTAACCCTCGAGGGCTCAGCCAAGTGCTAGTTCATCATTTAGCAGCAAGGCATTCCCTGGGAAATACCCCACCCTCTTCCACCCTCTGACTACAGCACCTCAACCAAGCTTCACAATCATCATTGCTGTGAACAGTATTAAATTGTTTGTTTAAAATGTATACTGTGTGTATATATATATAATATAAAGTTTTTTGTCTGGCGAAAAAAATTTCCCTGGAACCTAACCCCCCCATTTACATTAATTCTAATGGGGAAATTGGATTCGCTTAACATCGTTTCGCTTAAAGTCGCATTTTTCAGGAACATAACTACAACGTTAAGTGAGGAGTTACTGTATATGCCTTGTTTCCAGCCTGTAATATAGGGTGTGTCCAACAGAGCCAAGGGCAGCAAAGAGTAATGCTGCTCTTAGGCCTGCCCTAAGAAAGGGGGAAGAAGAGGTGCAGAAATAGCAGGATGCAAAATAGCATTCTTAAGCCTCTTTTCAAATTCTCTGTGCTGTGAACGGATACACTCTTGTCAGCCCTAACTTTCAGCCTCCCTGTGCACACCCATAGATCTTCTGAAAACAGTAACCAGCACAATTTGGGAGGGGTGCAGAAAATGCTGTGCCCGCTGCTGCCACGGCACACATGCAATGAGGTCTTTGAAAATTTGGCCCTAAGAGTGTGCTTCAGAAAAGCCACCATTATAACCAACACACTCTGTCATTCAGCAGTAAGGCCAAATATTTGATGGACATGAAGAATGAACCACCTTCTCATCCCTAAATGGTTTGTCTTCTCCACATTCAGAAACACATTGATAGGACCAGGGGAAGGATGTGTGTGTTGGGGACGGGGGGGGGGAAGAGATGGAGATTACACTGCTGCCTGTGGTATGTATGGTCTGTAAACTGGCCAAGGACCTTGACCTCCACTGGCAACAATCTACCACCTTTTACCAGCATTAAATTCTCTTCCAAATTAAAATATACATAATATATACATAATAGTTATTTAACCTTCGAGTTGACAAACACAAGCCTATTGGCTAAGGCATGTTCACTTCCTCCTCTTTGGCCTCCCTGTTTCCCATATCACGCACCTCAAGTCAGCCCAGAATACAGCTGCTAACATTCTCTCCCTCACCCACTGAGCTAACCATGTCAATTCCTTCTTTGAATCCCTGCATTGACTACCTCTTAACTGCTGTTTTAAGTTATCCTGGTCTCCAAGGTCCCGCACAGCTCAGATCTTGTTCCGTTGCAACTCCCATCAGTCCTCCACCCCCCCCAATTCACTCTACCAGTGTCAGTATCGCTACCCCTTTCATTGCCTAGTGTTTTTCTGTGCTGCATCTCACTCCTCACACCCTCCCAGTCCCAGTGGGGCAGGCTCCCACCTCTGCCCATTCAAATTCTCCCAAGGATTCGCTCCTTCCATGAGACCAACACTAATCTGCATAAGCTCAATGTCTTCTTCACTCCAGCATTATGTCAGAGGAGAGAGAGAGAGAGAAGGTTTTTTATTTTTTAATTCTAAGTTTATAGGACCCTTCCTAGGGGTCTCCTGTGCATCTGGTCTTATCACTGTCTGTCTTTTAGACTGTAAGCTCTTTGAGGTGGGGACTTCCCTTATTTGCATTCTGTACCTAGGTAAGCATGTCAAGTGCTTAACAGATAACAAAATAAGTTAATAAACCATAAAATAGGTTTACATTATTGCCCTGCTAGCTGGTGAATAGTTTTCTGAATTAGTGCAGTTCTGTCCGATTTCTTTCAGTCCAGTCTGCAGTTGGCTGTACCAAGACTCAGTATGTCTGTGCTGTATAATGTCACTCATGTGAGCCTAAAATATTATCTTTATGTGTAGATGAATAAAAGACTGGATACATTTTAGGCTTAAATTATCACCAGTAATCACATAAGAAAGTAAAATTCTAGGTTCTTGCCCAGGCAATTTTATTTCACTCTTGTCCATGTGTTTATTTAGTGTCCAGTCTGTCCTAGTTTATTTTTTTAATGCATTTATTTTAAGGATATTGATCTTAAATGAAGGACATTCAAGATTATAATGTTGGTTGCAATAATTGTCCCAAATAAAATGTATGTGTTTAACTACTATTTGGTTCTTGGTAAACTTAAAAAAATAGCTACAATAATACTAAGATTTCATTTTTTCACTACTTTTCTCAGTTAATTAACTTAGGCTCCAACTCTACAAACACTTACACATGTGCTTAACTTTACTAGATGAGTAGTCCCCACAGGGCCTTAAAGAGTACCCTTGATACAGTCAGATCTTAAATGCTACCTTATTCCGATGAGTCAATATTTACCACTGGTAAACAAAATGACGTTTTTAATTTACTTTAGAATTTTAAAGAATACTTTTTTTGAAAGCAGTACTAGTATTTTACAAATATTGACAAAGCTGTACTTAATTGTACAGATGATGACACTGAGTTTATTTATGTTCCGTATAAACAAAACTGGTGTGGTGTGCCACATTATGAAATGCAAAACCCTGCATTACAAACATGGTGTAATTATTCGTTTCTCTGAGATAATTAGTAGGTTTTTAAAACATTCCTGATAATGTAAATTAATTCAGGCTTCTTGTGCATGTCCAGGTACTAGTGCAGTCCATCTATGTGTACAGTAAATAGTATGTAGGATTACAGGTCTGTCGCATCTTAGGCGCATTTAACATGTGCGATTTCAGCTTTATGCGTTCGAAAAAAACAAAACAAAAACAAAAAAAAAAGAGAAAAATAACAATTTAAATACTGTTTCCGTAGCGCGGGCGATTGTGCCCGCCATTACACTCAATGTAATTTTGACTATACGCGGTTTTCGCTTTAGGCGCTGACCGCGGAACGTAACCCCAGCGTAAGATGAGACAGACCTGTATTCTCAGGACTATGCAGGGCACAGACTCATTTTCTGTTGAGGACTGTAAGGCTGATCAGTTCCCCAGGCCCCACATAACTGAACATGACAGTTACAAATTATGTGAAATTTGAGAGCTGAACTTAAATACACATTCCTCCTTCACTATAGGAAATCATTTCCCCTTTGCCAATACAGTAACTGAGTTTTTGAAGGATGGGGAAGATTTCCCCCATCCCCCAGCTGCGATCAGACGAGTAAAAGTTTCTTGTGAAAAAAGAACCGCTGTCCCTGAAACGAAGGAACTGTCAGGACCGCTCCTGAGGAAAAGGAGGAATCACAAAGTTACAGTTTCGCTGCTACTAATAAAAAAGCCCAAGGAACTGGACTAGCGGTTAAACAAACACTCCCCACCCGAGCTGGATGTTTACAGCCGCTTGAGCAGTGGCTCTGTGCTTTGTGTTGCCCGGACGGGGCTTCACACTTGGCCCAGGCAGGAGTCTGTGGTGATCTTCGCTTTTGACACCCCAGAGTAACCTCCCCCCGCAACCCGCCGCTGGACTCCGCGGCCAGCCCAAGACACGCGCCAGGGGGCAGACGCAGCCCGGGCTGCAGGGGCTCTGAGCGGCATATTCCTGCCCGAGTCTCTGGGCAGCAGACCCCTGACCCGGGCTGCGAGGGAAGTTTTCCAAGCACGGGGCGAAGGGGCGGGCGGGGACGAGCTCTGGGCTGGGGAAGCCTCTTCCCTCCTCCCCTCGCCTGGAAGAACAACCGGGATATTCACGCGGAGCGGCGCGATGCCAGGGAAACTCCTCCAGGGGGACCGCGCGGAGAGGCTGCCGAGCCTGCAACCTGCCTTTAAAAGCCCCCCACACAAGAGCCGCCGCTCCGCACAGGCGAGCCGGGGCGCCCGCGATGAGGCCAGCCGCGTGCTCCTGGGGCCTGGGGCTCCTGCTGGCCGCCGCTCAGCTCTCCCGCCAGCAGCCGCCGCAACAGAGGTAACGGCTCGTCGGGCCAGCGCCGCCGGGCTCGTGGGGGCGCCCCCTCCAGCCGCTGCTTTGCCACTTGGGCCACGCTGAGCTCTGTCCCCTGCCGCTGCCTCCCGACCCCTCATACTCCTGCCTGCCCTTACAACCGCCTCGTCGTGGCGCCTGCAGCTGCCCCGCGCTGCGGCTCCCGCTCTCGCACCTCCGGGTCCGAGCCTTGCAGGCGCTCGAGGCACCTAGGCAAGAGCACGAGGGGGCGCGGAGGCACCGCCCCGCGCTTTTGCCCCTGTGGCGCCTCCCCAGCCAGCCTCTCTGCTGCTCCCCGTCTGGCTGCGGCTGCCGCGCTGGGGCAAGGAGCGGCAGGCGCCTCGCCTGATGCCACGGGAGGGGTGGGTGAGCTGCAGCCCCTTCTTTGCCTAGAAGGAAGGAACATCTTGTTCTCCACAGAACGGCGCCAACGGTGGGTGGGGGCGGCTGGGCTCGCTGGCTATGTCCAGGGCGACTCTGAGGCAGGAGGACAGAGGTGTCAGTCAGAGAAGGAAAGACCCGGAGCCCCTGCCCCCCACCCCTGACTCGGGGAAAGATGGGATCCGAGGCTCTCTTTGGCATCTGTTACATCGGGAGGGGATGAGCCTGTGCCAGAGGGAAGAGTCAAAAGGGCAAGAATCCAGGGCACTAACCTTAAAGGATTCCCATCTAAATCAACCCATTCTGCTATTAACAAGCGAGAGTAAAACGTCTGGAATTCACACGAATGACTGAAAGGCCCATTGCAACAATTGAACGTTGACTGGACAAGAACAGGAAAAACAGGGATACTGCATCACACGATTTTTTTTTCATTTATACCCCTCCTGGCACGGCACCCAGGATCTGTGCAGGCAGTTCTGACTGCAGGATCAAAGCCTTGAGTAGAATCTAATTACAGTGGTCAAGTTAACTAACACTTGACCTATACCAGTAAATATTGTGCAGTATATATAAGAAAATCTTGATGAGACATCACCCAGGCAACTTGCTGTTAAATGCTTGCTGAGGAGTGGGGCATTAAGATCAGCATTATTTGTGCAAATTACAAAGTGTGAAGAGTAGTCAGGGTCTCCTCTGTTCTACTTTCTTCTAATGAAAGAGAAACAAGGAGCACAGAAACGCTACCCTTTTCTTGTAACACATGCTAGCACTTCTTGGCATGTACAAAAAAGCCCAACCACCTCAGTTTCTTGTATTTAATTTGGGGGGGGGGGGGGATTCTGGTTATACTTTAAAAGGGATTGTGTTTTTTTTTATTTATTTTGGGGGATATTGAAATTAAAAACAAACATCCTGTTATATAATTTCTTGGATGAATAAAGTTGCCAGCACTGGATTCATGGGAAGAAAAACAACGCCCACCACCTTGGCTGTTTGCCACATTCTTGTCTTTTAATACTGATTTTGCATTGCTACATATCACCTTTTCAGTGATCTCAAAGAGTTTTACAGCCATGGCAAAGTACTTGAGCATGAAGGATGTGCTTACATTAAGCATGCTTTGATGAACCAGGGCCTAATTACCCATTAACACCAGTAGGCAAAATTAGGATCTATAATTCCCACCAGTGCAGCTCCAAATGGATGCTGTGATGCAAACAGGAGTTGCATTGATGGAGAATTATGGGTCCTGGTATTCTCAGTATAGAAAAAAAAAAACTATGAGATGGCTTGCTTTAGAATTCTGTGATAAATTGTCATTTTAATAGAGTGAGAATAATGGGCTGTGGGGGGGAACCTAACTTTACATTCTCTAATGACTTATCTGCTGGAAAAGTGTGCTTTTTATAGAAATATACATTTGTTATGGTATTTCCCCCTCCTATTTTGTTTACTATGAACAGGGTGAAGCTTGAACAAACTGTGCAAGTATAACAGCATGCAGCACTATATCTAAAATTTTTAAGGGCTGAGGTGTCAATTCTAGCCCCACCTCAGTTTGTGCATTAAAAATTGTACTATACTACAATTTAAATATCTGCTAATGTTATTCAATCATTTATTTAAAGTTGCTGTACATTTTTGTATCAACATTTTAGCTGACATCCCCATTACACAGGTTAATAGTCTTTCCATCTTCAATATTATAGAAAGTGTTGATGGAATATATTTCTAAACTAAGCAGTATTTTTTTATTCCCAGGCCTGCTTTTACATGTGGAGGAATTCTGTCTGGAGAGTCAGGGTTTATTGGGAGTGAAGGATTCCCTGGAGTTTACCCTCCAAACAGCAAATGTACTTGGAAAATCACAGTAAGACTTTCTAATATCACAAAAACACTTCTGAAAAGAATGAAGAGCTACCTGTTTTATAATGCCAACATTTTATATTAGGTGACAGATGCCTCTGATAATGAGTTGTTTGACTTACATATTTCAGCTGTCTGGAACATTTTTTAGGGTTACATTAGGTACAGTGCCAAAAGTGAAATCCCGGCAAGCTGCATGGAAACTTTTTAAAGACACCATAATAGAGGCTCAACTTAAATGTATACCCCAAATTAAAAAACATAGTAAGAGATATGTACATTATAGGATACTTGACACTGAAATGAGTTTGCAGAGCAGCCACAGTATATCCATGAATGATGCTAATTAGTGAGCAAACACTATTAAACTGAATGGCCAGAACTGAATATCCCTTCAGTGCTGGACATGTTATAAACCAAGGACTTCATAAAGAGGCTTTAACTAAGCTCCTTTTACTTTTCCACAGGTATGATGATGACAAATTATGCTACCAAAGAGATACTTAAAGCCACACACTGCCCCTCTGGCTACATGCACAACTCCCATTAACATCAGTGGAAAGTTTCTCTGGGGTCAGGACTAGTATATGGGCTCTGGTCAAGGAGGGAAATGAGTGCTCTGAAAATTCTCTTTTGAAGTTGCCACTAAAGAATATATAAAAAAGAATAGATAGTGGTAGTGAAATAGGACATCACAGAATAATACAGCCTTGCTGCTATAGAGACACTGATGCAAGTAGGAGACCATGATCTTGTGACAGTTGTTTTTAAATTACTGTCAGAGCAAAAAAATGATTTAGATTTAATCTTTTTATTATGCTGCATTTGGATTAGGGTGGAGAACATCTTTTTGTGCTGACTTTAATCAGTGCCCAACTTCTTCTAGAAAAGAACAATATGAAGTATGCTCCATTTTTATTTATAAACTTGTTTCTCGCTGTCTGAAGAGACTCAACTGCTTTTTTAACATTTACTAGTGATTACTGGTTAGCTATCCTGAAATCTGATTGGCTGGCAAAAACTCCATTTGAAGTAATATGAGACTGTGAGACAAGAGTAACAACAACAAAGCTGATTTTCAATAGAAGTTGGTACCATGAAATAATTTTGAAATCAGTTCTTCATAAATTTGAAACATCATATTGAAGAAGATGATATTATTGAACAATGACAAAAGTAAAGTTCTTATAAAAGATTTAGATTACAAATGATTGCTAGGAAGTACACACTGAAGAGTCCTGTGGGCAGTTCTATTCCTTATAACTAAGTCAGAAAAAAAACCCAGAACTGATTTTATTTAAGGAGTATCCCTATGGTATGTTTTCATTGCAGAGTTCATTTGAGCGATCGGCAACTGCTTCTGAGCATCCTGATTAGCTTAGCCTGGATGTGAGCAACCACATTGAATCATAGAATATCAGGGTTGGAAGGGACCTCAGGAGGTCATCTAGTCCAACACCCTGCTCAAAGCAGGACCTAACCCCAACTAAATCCTCCCAGCCAGGCCTTTGTCAAGCCTGACCTTAAAAACCTCTAAGGAAGGAGATTCCACCACCTCCCTAGGTAACCCATTCCAGTGCTTCACCACCCTCCTAGAGAAAAAGTTTTTCCTAATATCCAACCTAAACCTCCCCCACTGCAACTTGAGACCATTACTCCTTGTTCTATCATCTGCTACCACTGAGAACAGACTAGATCAGGGGTCTCAAACACGCGGCCCGCAGGGTTATTTTCTGCGGCCCACGAGCTCCTCGCAGCCCCCTGCCCTCCCCCAGCGTTTACCTAGAGCGGCTCCGGCCCGACGCACACCGGGGGCAGGGCAGGCTCCCTGCCTGCCTGCCTGCCCTGCCCCCGCGCCGCTCCGGGAAGCGGACAGAACCTGGGGGAGGAGGGGCGCAGGGGTGCGTGTGGCTGTTGCTTCAGGCACCGCCCCCAGCCCCTCCCATTGGCCGTGGTTCCCCATTCCCGGCCAATGGGAGCTGCTGGGGGCGGTGCCTGAAGCAACAGCCACACACATCCCTGTGTCCCTCCTCCCCCAGGTTCCGTCTGCTTCCCGGAGCAGCGCGGGGGCAGGGCAGGCAGGGAGCCTGCCCTGCCCCTGGTGCGTGTTGGGCCGGAGCCCACCCCCCGAACTCCTCCTGCAGCCGAACCCCCTGCCCTGAGCTCCTTGCCGCACCCCTCCTGCACCCCGACCCCTGCCCTGAGCCCCCTGCTGCACCCTGACCCCCTGCCACACCCCTCGCCCCTCCTGCACCCCACACCCAACTCCCTGCCCTGAGCCCCCTGCTGCACCCCTCACCCCTCCTGCACCCCACACCCCAACTCTCTGCCCTGAGCCCCCGCCACACCCCACACCCCTTCTGCACCCCCTGGGGGCAGGGAGGGGGCGGAGTTGGGGTGGGGATTTCAGGGAAGGGGTTGGAATGGGGGCTGGGAAGGGGTGGGAAGAGGCGGGGCAGGGGCAGGGCCTCATGGAATGGGTGGAGTGGGGGCGGGGCCGAGGGCGGCGTGGGGGAGGTGTCAGTAAATGCGGCCCTCGGGCCAATGTACTAGTCCTCATGTGGCCCTCGTGGTCATTTCAGTTTGAGACCCCTTGTCTAGATCCATCCTCTTTGGAACTCCCTTTCAGGTTGTTGAAAGCAGCTATCAAATCCCCCCTCATTCTTCTCTTCTGTAGACTAAATAATCCCATTTCCCTCAGCCTCTCCTCATAAGTCATGTGCTCCAGCCCCCTAATCATTTTTGTTGCCCTTCTCTGGACTCTTTCCAGTTTTTCCACATCCTTCTTGTAGTGTGGGGCCCAAAACTGAACACAGTACTCCAGATGAGGCCTCACCAATGCCAAATAGAGGGGAATGATCACGTCCCTCGATCTGCTGGCAATGCTCCTACTTATACAGCCCAATATGCTGTTAGCCTTCTTGGCAACAAGAGCATACTGTTGATTCATATCCAGCTTCTCGTCCACTGTAACCCCTAGGTCCTTTTCTGCAGAACTGCTGCCTAGCCACTCGGTCCCTAGTCTGTAGCAGTGCATGGGATTCTTCTGTAGCGCCGCTCTCCACCTGGTTACCTCCTTTAATGCCAATCCGCTTACAGGTTTTGATGGACAGGTCTGGGTTCTTTTGGATCCCGCCACCCACTCAGCAGGGTGTATCTTCTTTCTTTTTTTTTTTCTATTAAATTATTTGGCGGTGCCTCCACCCCCCCCTCGCTCCTTCCTGGCAGGGTCACCAGAGCAGCTTGGGCGGAAAATTCTGACTACAGAGTAATCCCCACTTACTTGCCAGATAGTTGGAGACTTCCAAGAAATAACACAAACACATACACAATAATTATATTAAACAGGAGACAAATACAACATAACAGGGTGAAACACTATTTTTAGGGTCACCGGTGCCCACACTGAAAATACCCATGACTTGATGTAACAAATGTAAAATTAGTGTCCCGTTGGTATGCGTACTTTACTGGGGCCCTTGATGACCTATAACCACAAAATTCTTCTCTGCAGTGGTTTAGCAGTGTGGCTGACTGGGTTCAGTACAGCCCAAAGGACTCACAAGTGGGAGGAGGTGGTAAATCCCTCCACAGGTGTAATATGCAGCAGGTCATAAAATCCTCAAACCATTACTCCCTGGCTTGAGGACACAGTTCAGGGAGTAGGGGGTCCCCCAAACAAATTCCCTGACTAACTAACTAAAAGATGGTGCACTCACAAACTCCATGAATGATCCTCAGGTTCGAAGATGACGCTGGACCCCTCAGTCACTGCGGAGGGGCTGCTGTCCATTGGCAGGGATCCTCCTCAGTCAGGAATCAGGCGGCGTCGGTCCCAGGATTTCCCCTCACCACAAAGGGGTGCAGGGCTCAAGGTGTAGGTTATACCACTACACTAACATCCAACTGTAGCCTCCTAGCCCAGCCTCCAGTCACACACTCCACAGGCTGCTTCCCTGGACTGGCAGCCAGAGCAGAGCTGATCAGGTGGTGACTGGTCTCCCCTAGGGAGCTGGAGGGCGAACTCAGCCTGGCTGGGGAAATTTCCCAGCAAACCCTACCAATTGGGAATCATCAGTGGGGAAGGAAAAACCCAGCTGAGGGATCTGCTGTCAGGTCCCTAGAGGCCTGTTCTCAGGGGGAATCCTGCATGCAGGCCTGGGACTCACTAGCTTCCCACACAGCCAGTCCTGCCCTTGCCCTGGCTGGCTCCAGACTCACTCCAAAATGGCTTCTCCCTCGAGGGCCTGTGACTCCCTATTGGTTGCTGGGCAGACTCTGAGTCTGCCTTGGCTCCCCCTCCCTACCAGGGACACTGTGCCTCTCCCTGAGCTGTCAGCAGACAGAGTCCCAGGAATCTATGTCATCTCCTTGGGGTTACACTTCCGTCCTAAGTGCAGGACTTTGCACTTGTCCTTGCTGAACCTCATCAGTTTTCTTTTGGCCCAATCCTCTAATTTGTCTAGGTCCCTCTGTATCCTATCCCCACCCTCCAGAATATCTACCACTCCTCCCAGTTTAGTGTCATCTGCAAACTTGCTGAGGGTGCAGTCCACGCCATCCTCCAGATCATTAATGAAGATATTGAACAAAACCGGCCCCAGGCCCCCCACTCCACTTGATACCGGCTGCCAACTAGACATGGAGCCATTGATCACTACCCGTTGAGCCCGGTGATCTAGCCAGCTTTCTATCCACCTTATAGTCCATTCATCCAGCCCATACTTCTTTAACTTGCTGGCAAGAATACTGTGGGAGACGGTATCAAAAACTTCGCTAAAGTCAAGGAATAACACGTCCACTGCTTTCCCCTCATCCACAGAGCCAGTTATCTCATCATAGAAAGCAATTAGGTTAGTCAGGCATGACTTGCCCTTGATGAATCCATGCTGACTGTTCCTGATCATTTTCCTCTTCTCGAAGTGCTTCAAAATTGATTCCTTGGGGACCTGCTCCATGATTTTTCAAGGGACTGAGGTGAGGCTGACTGGCCTGTAGTTCCCCGGATCCTCCTTCTTCCCTTTTTTAAAGATGGGCACTACATTAGCCTTTATCCAATCATCCGGGACCTCCCCCGCTTGCCATGAGTTTTCAAAGATAATGACCAATGGCTCTGCAATCACATCAACCAACTCCTTTAGCACCCTCAGATGCAGTGCATCTGGCCCCATGGACTTGTGCTCATCCAGTTTTTCTAAATAGTCCTGAACCACTTCTTTCTCCACAGTAGTCTGGGAGCTGACCTTGTTTGTGAAGACAGAGACAAAAAAAGCATTGAGTACATTAGCTTTTTCCACATCCTCTGTCACTAGGTTGCCTCCCCCATTCAGTAAGAGGCCCACACTTTCCCTGACCTTCTTCTTGTTGCTAACATACCGGTAGAAACCCTTGTTACTCTTAACATCCCTTGCTAGCTGCAACTCCAATTGCGATTTGGCCTTCCTGATTTCACTCCTGCATGCCTGAGCAATATTTTTATACTCCTCCCTCGTCACTTATCCAAGCTTCCACTTCTTGTAACCTTCTTCTTTGTGTTTAAGATCAGCAAGGATTTCACTGTTAAGCCAAGGTGGTCGCCTGCCATATTTACTATTCTTTCTACACATCGGGATGGTTTGTTCCTGCAACCTTAATAAGGATTCTTTAAAATACAGCCAGCTCTCCTGGACTCCTTTCCCCCTCATGTTATTCTCCCAGAGGATCCTGCCCATCAGTTCCCTGCGGGAGTCAGAGTCTGCTTTTCTGAAGTCCAGGGTCCGTATTCTGCTGCTCTCCTTTCTTCCTTTTGTCAGGATCCTGAACTCTACCATCTCATGGCCACTGCCTCCCAGGTTCCCATCCATGTTTGCTTCCCCTACTAATTCTTCCCTACTAGTTAACTAAAACCTCTCCAGCACATCATCAAAGATCTACAACCTATCCTGAAAGATGATCCCTCACTCTCACAGATCTTGGGAGACAGACCTGTCCTCACTTACAGACAGCCCCCCAACCTGAAGCAAATACTCACCAGCAACCACACACCACAGAACAAAAACACTAACCCTGGAACCTATCCTTGCAACAAAGCCCGATGCCAACTCTGTCCACATATCTATTCAAGTGACACCATCATAGGACCTAATCACATCAGCTACGCCATCAGGGGCTCGTTCACCTGCACATCTACCAATGTGATATATGCCATCATGTGCCAGCAATGCCCCTCTGCCATGTACATTGGCCAAACCGGACAGTCTCTACGCAAAAGAATAAATGGACACAAATCTGACATCAGGAATCATAACATTCAAAAACCACAAAAAGAACTGGCATACTTGTGGCACCTTAGAGACTAACAAATTTATTTGAGCATAACATTTGTTAGTCTCTAAGGTGCCACAAGTACTCCTGTTCTTTTTGCGGATACAGACTAACACGTCTGCTATTCAAAAACCAGTAGGAGAACACTTCAACCTCTCTGGCCACTCAGTAACAGATTTAAAGGTGGCAATTTTGCAACAGACAAGCTTCAAAAACAGACTCCAACAAGAAACTGCTGAACTTGAATTAATATGCAAACTAGATACTATCAATTAGGCTTAAATAGAGACTGGGAATGGCTGAGCCATTACACACATTGAATCTATTTCCCCATGTTAAGTATCCTCACACTTTCTTGTCAAACTGTCTTAAATGGGCTATCTTGATTATCACTACAAAAGTTTTTTTTCTCCTGCTGACAATAGCTCATCTTAATTAATTAGCCTCTTAGAGTTGGTAGGGGAACTCCCACCTTTTCATGTTCTCTGTATGTATATATATATCCTCACTATATGTTCCATTCTATGCATCCGATGAAGTGGGCTGTAGCCCACAAAGGCTTATGCTCAAATAAATTTGTTAGTCTCTAAGGTGCCACAAGTACTCCTGTTCTTTTCCCCCCACATGTGCGTTGCTAGAACTTCTGGGGACACATCCAATGGTTCTTTGTGCTGCAGTAAGCTGAGACACTGATTCTTTCACAGTGAATTGGGCTTGCAGTGGGGAATTGTAGGAAGGCATTGGAGGACTATCCACACTCCAATGATTTAGCCTGCATCCTCACTGGAAAGTGAGCGGGTTACCAGCCCAAGTGAAAGTGTCACTCAAGTCCAGTCAGGCCAGCTAGCCCAGGTTTATATACCACCAAACTCTGGTAAGAAAGTTGTATGTGTGGCTGGGAGGGAGGTGGAGGTAATACCCAACTAGGAGCCCCAGGTGTAGCAAAGACATCTCCTTAGTTACCATGTAGAGCCCTCCTCACCTAGTATCTGATACGAGAGCACCTTTTGCCAGTCCATGGTAGCAATGTGGACCTTGCAGGAGATACTCAGCACAGTGCAGAATCTGGCTCAAGTCTGCAAAACTGGAACAGCTATTGTTTTGCTTTCCGTGTGGGTTATCAGAGGCATGGAAGTGTTGTTTTCTCAACCAGAGAATGCCATCTGCTTTACGAGAAATCCAAAGTTAATTGAGGTAGGGCAAGCAATTTTGAAGTAAAATTCCTTTATAAAACATTAAATAGGTAATATAATATAAAGTGAGACAATGTGACCTAGCAGATAGAGCACTGGATTGTAACTCAGGAGACCTGAGTATTATTCCTGGCTATGGCACTGGTATGCTGGGTGACCTTGGGCAAATTACTTCACCTCTGTGCCTCAGTTTTCACATCTGTAAATTGGGGATAATGATACTCACCTTCTTTTGTAAAGCTCTTTGAGAGCTATTGATGAAGAGTGCTACATAAGAGATAAGTATTTTATTATTATTGTATCTGCTGAAGTCTTCCAGAGTTACTTTGCTAAAGCTAGAAGAGACACAAGCCCAATTAAGTTTCTGTTATTTAAAGATGCTGGTTAACAGAAACAACTGCTCTATTCTGAGAGCTGTAAGAAGTGTGCAGCACGTGCTAGCGCTTGTATTGCAGCTTTGGGAGACTACTCAAAAGCCTTTGGTTGGTACTGCTGCTGCTAAGAAATCATCTTTACTCTTGTTTCCTCTCCTGTAGTAACTTGCATAGTGTCACTCATTATATCACATGCATTTGCTTTTAATATTGTATAATCCTTTCTTGGCCATCACCCCACATAGTTATGTTGAATAGTCTGAGAAGTTGTACTACTGTCCTGTGTCTTTTTGGCAAACCATGCAGTTCTTATAAAATCCAGCATGTTCAATGTGTAAAAATAATACTCAAGACTGTCACAGTCATACAAGGTGATGTTTTTATAGGTTCAGTAGCTGGATTGCAGAACAAGTTTTCTGAAATAAGCAGGGTTTGAAAAATCCACTGATCAGTGGAATTGGAAACTTGCCCTCGTGAGCAGAGGCGCTTAAGTCAGTTTCTCTAGACTTTAGCTCTCGAAAGCATCTAGTTTATATGGTTGTGAAATTATCCTTCCAAATATGCACTGCTGCATTGCTTCGGGTGGGGGAAAAGATCAGCATCTGGAGAGGAGGGGATGAGAAGGAAGAGGGCACAGAAATTGGGCTTCCTTTCATTGCATTACTCCCCCATTCTAATATATCTTTCATATTAATTCTGGCTAATATGTTTAATCTCCTGGCTAGCAGACATCTGATTAATTTTTCAAGTCTTGACAATAAGAATAGTGGGAAGGGTGTTCTAGTGATCCATAGCACCACTAGGGCTAAACACTCAGCATTTTTATTATTAAACCCTGTTTTGGAAAGGTTTATTATTCAGCCAAAATCATTTAAGTCAAGTTTAAAACTTGGCATTTAAGGCTCTGGTCCACAAACAACTCCCTTTCTCTCCGCCCCCAACACTGTAGTAAATAATTTGGAAGAGCAAGACATACCAAGAACTTTCCCAAAAAGCAGGAAGAGGTACACTTGTGAATAGGCTCTGTTTTAAGTTAGAGCAAACTGCATGGTATTAGGAAGAGACAAGTTGCTCTTAGTGGTGGCACAAAAACATCCAGGGACCTTAATAATAATAATATAATAGGGAGATATACCTATCTCATAGAGCTGGAAGGGACCCTGAAGGGTCATTGAGTCCAGCCCCCTGCCTTCACTAGCAGGACCAATTTTTGCCCCAGATCCCTAAGTGGCCCCCTCAAGGATTGAACTTACAACCCTGGGTTTAGCAGGCCAATGCTCAAACCACTGAGCTATCCCTCCCCCCTTACTATGCTAGGTGCTGTATACCATATATCCCTCCCCCCTTACTATGCTAGGTGCTGTATATATAAAATAAGAATGTCCCTGCATCAAAGTGCTTACAGTCTAAATACTGATGTTTTTAGAACAGTGCACACCATAAACAACTTGCCCTAAAATGTTTAGGGATGTATTCTCCTTTCTCTGCTAGAGAGGCATGTATGTTCACTAATAGGAGTATATAGCCTTTCTGTGTATTTAGTGTAATAGATCCTGACTACATTAATAAACATTAATTTGGTTAATAACATTCACAACATGGTAGGGTCTGCTGGGCTATTTTAGTGTATGCATATTGAGATCTAAAAGCTAAATTCACCATTACATTTGGTTCAAAGTAGCTCTGGATCCAAAGTGCATCACTAGATCTTCAAAACAGGCTTTAAGTCTGGTAAGGTCCTGAGCAGTCTGACTACAGTGTGGCACTTGGTAGGAAACCTGCTCCTATTAGGACCTTGATGCTGGTAGGAGGTGGTTGTCAATAGAATAAAAATGACCCTCCAAGTCTGAATACACTGCTTCAGACTGCCATCCAGTGTATTGGTATGCATGCCCTTACCCTCCCTCATAGACACTCCTGAGTTCTACCCTCACCTCCCACCCTACCAAGGCTAGGGTGACCAGATGTCCCGATTTTATAGGGACAGTCCTGATATTTGGGGCTTTGACTTATATAGGCGCCTATTAACCCCCACCCCCATCCCGATTTTTCACACTTGCTGTCTGGTCACCCTAACCAAGGCCCAAATGTGGGATGCCAAGTGAATGACAAAATACTTATGCAGGAAATATAAAATGGTGTGGGGTTTATTCCTGTAAGCATTTATCTGCATGAGCACTAACCCAGCCAGGCAACGCCACAACTTGGTATTACAGATTTTTGTTAGATATTGTTTTGGGGCTTCTGCAAGAGGCAAACTTTCTCCTGGTTATCTTGGCTTGCTGTGGGCTAGGGAATTGCCAGCTACACAGGGCTTACTCAGGACAAAAGTCTATTGTATAGTATTAGGTCCTATGTAGGAAGTTTTATAAGCTTGTATTATAGGTTCTTTTGTTCTTTAAATATATGTATACGAAGAAAAGTCATGAATTACTCAGCAACAGATAAAAGCCAAGGCTGAACTTCCAGTCTTAAATACAGTAGTGGTGGTTTGCCTCTACTCTTTTTGTGCACAATAGTACAATTTAAAGTTGATGTGCCAATCTAGACTTTCATCCACAGCTCTTAATTTGTTTGCATTTGAGGCTTTAAAATACACCCTTAATGACACTTCAGCATAATGTTTGCAGCTGAACAAGTATTTGATAAAACATCTGAAGTCTAATCATACAGTATTCTAAACCTCTCCCTCCCCTCCCCATCCCCCCCCGAGAATTCTCATTTAATGAGTGGACAGTGCCCTTTGATGCTGCATCCCATGTTGTGGTATGGAAGCTTGCCTTTCACCATACTCCCTCCTCCCTACCCCCATCTTAACTTTAGTATCAAAACTAGTCAGGATGCTATCTAGCCAAAAGTGCAATGACATTCCCTGGCTTCTGTAGTTTCAGCCACTCACTTTTAGTGACGTTTTAAGAGTTATGTTTACTTTGCAGGTAAGACCTCAAGACCTTACTTTCCAAGACCTTAATCAAAATATATATTAAATCAGTGTAAAGACAGTACATATTTAAACTATTAGAATCAAAATAGGATGCTACAGGATAAGCTGGTTATTAAAGAAACTGTAAGCTTTAAATACATTTCCTTAATGACCTACTGTATTCACTTACTGATTTTAAAACATTTAGTATGTTTATTGTTTAACTTTAAAGGCAGTAGGTCAGAAGAACAGCATGAAGTGGCATAAATGCTGTTCTTCCAGTTTCAGTGCCACTAATCTCAGCAGCCCAAGATTTGACAATGTTCCGTCAACTAATTTAATTATAGTTTACCTTTGAGTGTAATACAGTTGACAAGCTAATTTGTATTAACAAGGAAAAGTTATTATTCTTATCACTAGAGCTTTTCTAAATGTCCTGCTTGTGCTGTCCTTTTTCTATAAGTTTCCAGAGAACATGTTTTGCTGGTTATATTTCTAATTAACTTATTTGTCGCTGTTGAAAACTTCTCTAGTTCTCCAGTTACAGTATTTTCAATAAAGTGGCAGTGGTTCTAGAGGTCAGACAGCTTATACAAAGTGGTTTACAGTGTGTGCGCTTGTTTGCGTCAAACTGATTAAGCAGACCTGTGGATTTCTTCACCTCACTACCCGCTAAAGCCTGGTTACTTCAGAAGCACATTAGTTTGACCTGGTGACTTGCTTTAAATTTTTCTAAAACATAGCTATTGTACTTTGGATGAGTTTGCCTGGTTTTTTTATGTGGGTAGAGTGAACATCATTTTTGCAAGAAAAATGTGAACAGGGATTAAGGGAGATAACTTCTAAGTAAATTTAAAGGTTTAAAATGGCAGGCTGTAATTTACCCACCTCAGTTTTCTCTGCAATATTCCTCTTTTCTGTTCTCAGAGAAGACAAACATCCTTTTGCTAGAAACAAAATACATATTTTCCCCTCTATTTTATGTTTCACAATTCTTGGTTGTATACTATCTAAATATATTAGCTTTTTTATTGTATGGTATACTTTAATATTATGACAGTGACCAATAATGCTACTTTACAGTAGGTAAGGTTTTAAGGGGAGTGGTAACAGAATATTTAATCTTATACCTTTGGGTCACTGATTCAGCTCCAACCCAGGTTACTGTTATCATCAGATCACTTTGAAATCAGTTTGGAAATTGGTACTCTTTGTACAGTTTGCAGTGAACAGGTGGTCATACCACAAAAACAAGAATAAAAACTGTTGTCTTTTCTGGCAGAACCAGCAGCGATTCCAAGGACTGAATGGATTTACAGGAAGTATATCCTCTCACCCCTTAATCAGAGTTGGGAAACATTGGCACTACTGCTGCCTGTACTACCCTGTTCCATGGCTAAAGAAAAGACTTCAGTCTCTCAGGCTCATTATAGTCTATATCACTTATTTTTGCTAATAAAAGTTTAACTGTCTGGATTTTTAAAATAGTCACATAAATATGGAGAAGTTTCAGGAACTTTTTTTTTTTTTTTGGTTTAAAGTGGCTCATGTATGAGCTTTACTAGTCATACTTTGGTTGTGTGTTAAATATTTAAAACAGGAAATAATGGTGGCATCTCAGGCAACATAGTGCAGTAATTGCTGGTAATGTTTTTTAATTGGTTACCCACTGTACTAGTCCATGAATACAGTCCCGGTAATTACATTCTGCCTATCTATGTTCCCTTTTCAGGTTTTCAAATAAACAGGATATTCTTCGCTTTCTGTTCCAAACTGTTACATGGTCTTTGTTAAATAGGTGCCCCGGCAGTGTACTACTCCTCGTAGTAAGAGCTTGCAGGCTAAGGCCCCAACACCTTTCAAGTTTAGAACTCCTGAGCACCTGGAATGCTCTTTTGTTTGAGCAACCATCCCCCCTTCTCTCTCCCCCGGTTAAATCTCTCGAGAACTCACCCCTTTCACAGTGTCCACAATGAAGTGATTCAAAAATACTCACAATTTATTTTTCCATAGCTCTTACAAAACCCAAAGCCTTAACAGATATGTACATGCCTAACCTGCATAACTATATAACATTATTGCACATACAATTCCTACCATTCATCACCACCACTCATGTCACGTCTCAAATTTAGATGGTAAACTCTTTGGGTTCCAAAAAATATATATGTTTTTTCTTTGTGGATAAGTGTCCTGAGTTTTGAATTGAGATCACTTTGAGCATTTTTAAAAAGCTTTCCTGTGTCTGTTTTAAACATGTAATTATTTCTATCCAAATATATTCTCCATTTAACCAAAGTTTTTTTAGATGCTTTTTGTTAAAGCAGCAAAACAGCATTAGGCCTTAGTGTTCCAGGAACCAGTGTTACCCTTAACCAAAAAGTAATTTAAAATGTAACTTGTGTCTAGACCCTTATTACCAAAGGCTCTCTTATCATCATCGCATACTAATGGCTTGCTTGAACTCTGTATCCAACTTGTAGTTTTACATATTCTTTATCAAAACAAGTATTTCCACTACATCCATGGAACTAAATGGGTTCCATCTAGTTGTTAATTTTAGCTATGCAGTTTTAGCCATAAAGTTTCCCTTTTTCTTTTCTAAATTGATATTGTGTTTATTAAATTACTACTAAAAGTGACCAGAAAATGTAAAATCCCCCAAATTGAACAGCTTTATTATAAACCCTTGAATGCCACAGATAACCAGGATGAGAGGGGCAAGTGAATTAAATTCAAAATTGATTGACTGGTTCATATTAAAAAAAATGGCCCTGACATTAACCAGTTGGTTAGCTCTCCATTGATGAGTTCAAAGGTGGATGTGACATCACTGGCAGAGGATGTGCTTGGGCCTTAGAGTTGCAGTTGAGTTGGGATGTGATATTGAATAGCAATTAACATTTGTCAAAGCACCATTTTGAAGAGAGGATGCTATGCAACAGGAAGGGAATACTGCAACAGAAAGGGATGGAGCTGGGAACAGAGAGGGAGCATCCCATATTATTTGTTCAACATCTCATCTGTACTTGAATGAAGAATTTGATTGGTAAGTTGGGGAAAGGAACTTGAAAATATACACAATTGAAAACATAAACAATAGTTATGCAGAGCACCAAAGAAGCTAGTCATGTAATGATGATGATGATGATGTTAAGATACATTACTCTCTCCCCTCTACAGGTGCCTGAAGGAAAGGTGGTAGTTCTGTCTTTTAGATACATAGACTTGGAAAGTGACAACTTGTGCAGATATGACTTTGTGGATGTTTACAATGGTCATGCCAATGGACAACGCCTGGGCAGGTTCTGTGGTACTTTCAAACCAGGTGCCCTTGTGGCCAATGGCAATAAGATGTTGGTACAAATGATTTCAGATGCGAATACAGCTGGAAATGGATTCATTGCTATGTTTTCTGCAGCAGAACCACATGAAAGAGGTATTTTACGACTATGCAAATATTAAAGGCAAACATTCAGAGGCTGTGCTAGCCCATCGGGGGCCCTAAACAGCAATATTTCTGGGGCCACACCTTACCCTTCACCCATCCCCTAAAAATACTAATTGCATTATTTCCGCAAACCAAAAAATATACCGACACATCACATGCTAATATACTTGTTAAAAAGTCCATGTTAAATAAGATGAATGGTATTTTGGGGATAATACTCAATGGGGGCCCTAAGCAACTGTTAAGTCTACTTATGCCTGGTGCCACCACTGCAAACATTATCTTGTCTTTTATAGAATGTACTTAGACTTTGAGGCCAAAGGTACTTTTAAAGTTAAAGTAAGGTTTCCTACTTCTTTGAAAGTTATAACATCCAGAACCCTGCATCCTTGGTACTGAAAGGATACAATAATGAAGAAGCTGCACACTTGTGTTATAGTCAAGGATAATGTATTCATAGTATTTGGTATAAGTTTTATTATTTTGGGGCTGGGAGGAGGAGAAATGAAACCCTAGACTGGCACTTTAAAAAAAGAAGTCTTCATTTTTGTTAAGTTAGAAAGTTTTTTTCCTTTTCATTTTCAGTCATGGATATTGACTCCTCTTAGGCACAGATGCCAATTCCTAAGCTTTTCTCTCGCCCTCAATTTTTCTATGGGGGAAAATAGTTTTAATTTTGTAGTCTGGGGACAAGGGAGAATCTTTTGATCAGCAAAGTTAATCTTAATACACTGCTATCATGGATCTTACAGAAAAATTATAGAATATGTTAAAGTCTCTACAAAGTAAAGAGACCAGTCACAAACAGTTTTTAGTTTCTTGACTATGGACAAAATCCTCCCCATGGGCATGGAGGGCCCTAAATGCAGTGGAACTAGCAGGGTTATGTTGCACAAAATGGTGTGGCTGCAGAGAGGCTATACAGTGGTCTCTAAAACCCCGCACACCCTGTGGAGTATTGCTGTGCAGTGGCTCTGGAGAAAAGTGTCAAGTTAGCTGTATCTCCAGCTACATGTATCTACAGAGGAAGAACTTCAGGCTGAGAGCATTTTCTATGGGTCCCATCTGAGAACCCCTACAGAAAAGCTTATTTCCTTTGGCTACACAGAGGAGTTGGGAATTTGGCTGTAGTAGAACAGCTGTATTAAATGCATTACACACACGCCCTGTGCTTTTGGTCAGTATGTTATGTTTTGTATTTCTAGGGGATCAGTACTGTGGTGGACGACTAGACAAGCCTTCTGGGTCCTTTAAAACTCCTAATTGGCCAGATCGAGATTACCCAGCAGGAGTCACTTGCTCATGGCATATTGTAGCCCCAAAGAATCAGGTGAGCTTTGGTATCACTTTTAACAGTTACCCACAAAAGTTAACATGTAGGTTGGCAATTTATACTAGTTACTTTGATACTTCATTATGCTTCATCTTTTGTTGTTGTTGCCCAGGTTTCTGCTCAGTAATCTGTATCATGGCAGGGAGTACACAATGATTGAAACATGTTTGATAGGTTACTTTTCATAACTATGTTAGCTTCCCAAAATTCTTTTACATGCCACCCAGACTTTCCTATTAATCTTCAGCGCATGACCATAATCTTCCAAATGAAAAAGCTGTCCCTGATAAATGTATTCTTCAGATCTTTAATTCTTTTCCATTTACCAAGGTTTTCCCCCCTTGAACTGTACGTCAGCTTAGTCTTTCCTGTATTCATCTTTAATCCACATTCCTTGCTTGCCATGTACAGGTCATTTAGCAATCTATAGCTAGGCAGTGATTTTAACAATATTATCTGTAAATTGCAGATTACTTTGATGCTTCCCATTTATCTCCAGATGAGCTTGAAAACTTTCTACAAGCTTGTAGTGAAAACTTAGGACAGGATTTTCCTTTTGTATTCTTATTCTTGATATCCTGTCCCCAGGAATGTTTTAAGCATCCAAATGGACATATTTTCTATAGATTTCCATAGTGCTTCTCTCAGTGCTGTATAGTTTCCAATGAGTCAAGGGCTTTTTCTCACCCACAAAACCAAGTTTTGTATTATTCACCACTTTTCCTTTTGGCTAGCGAACGTGAAGGTGTTCTACACTAAAAACAAGCCATTCAAAGATTCACCATTCCACTGGGCATATTTTCTATATAGATAGGGTTTCTACCTTTTTATTAGACAAGGACTCAATCAAGCCACACCCATTTCCCTTCCAAATCAGCATATGACCATTAAGGCAAGCCATGCTCTAATTTAGACCAATAATTGTTTTGTTGAGCTCAGTAAATAGGTTCTTCTCTATGGTGGCCTCTTCTCTCCTTCCATTTCATCATTAGACTTTCTGACTGAACAGCAAGATGCCCATATACAACACGAGGAAGCAGACTAGACATTCTGTTGCTTTCCTGCATACATAAATTTTGTTTTTATTCCCTCACCATTAGTTCTCTCTGTCTTCTGTTTTGTGTCCTTTTTTCTCCTCCTCCATTTGCTCTATCCATTATTTGCTACCTTGTCTACTATCCCCCTTTTATTCCCCAATTACTCTCTTCCCCTTATTCTTCTCATGTTTCTGTTTTGTTTCTTCTACTCCCTCTCTCCTCACCATCCAAGCCAGTGTCCTTGTTCTGTATGCTCCCCCATTTTCCTTTTAACTCCATTTGCCCCACTCCCAGCTGCAGACAATTGAGATTCTGAACCAGAAGACCATGAAAAAGAAGCAGCCACTTAAGCAACACCAGTGAGGGTCCAGTGGAAAAAAACAAAAACAAAAGAAAACCTTGAATAGTTAAGACAATCTTCATACCTTTTATCCCCTTGGTCAAAAAGAGCAGATTGTAGTAGTTTATAGTAGTAGAGATCCCCCAGCAGATAAATAACAGCAAGTAATCCCCATATTTTAGATCTCTGCTTCACTGTTTTTTTTAAATAGCACATGCACGTTAAAGGATGACTTGCTGGAATCAACTCTACAGTTACAGAATTTTACGTATTGCTGAAAGGTGCTTGATGGGTCCAATATAAGAACCTAAGTAGACAGCGCAACTTGATAGTGCATTTCACTCAGTTATTGAGCAACTAAATTGCTATCTAGTTGAATATGGATTAATTTCTTGGTACATCTACATAACCAAATCTCTAAAATATACTATCAAAGTAATTCTTCAGCATGGTAAGATCCACATATGTTACAATGGGTCTTCTGCCTACTTGCAGCTTTGGGGTTGAACTCACACCCGTCAGTCACTGGCTGAAGGATATCTCTCTGCTGTTAATTACTGGGTTAGAACATAGTCTGAGACAAATATGGTATCAAGAGAACCAGCCAGAATACAGAGGCACAGATCTGTCTTATCATTGGAATCAAAGTCTGTTCACAAACTCCCCTAAAAATAAAATATATTCCTTCTCTAGCACATGGCTTTTTTTTTTAATAGCAGTCCTGTCAATTAAATCAGGATTTGGATGAGGAACTCTATTCCTAGAGCCCTCTACTGTTCCCCCCTTCCATACAGATAGTGGTTCTTAGGACAAACCTTTGTATTCATATATTGAAGACAGCTAATTGCTTGAATAAGCAGACAGATTAAACAATTTTCATCAATTGACAGCAAAGTGAATAAGGCACACTGATGTTAGTTTTATTAGTGCTCCTTGTTATCTTACTGTAAAAAGCCTTAATTAGGTATTTGTTTTTCCCGCAGGTCATAGAATTAAAGTTTGAGAAGTTTGATGTGGAGAGAGATAACTACTGCAGATATGATTTTGTGGCAGTGTTTAATGGTGGGGCAATCAATGATGCTAAAAGAATTGGGAAATACTGTGGAGATAGTCCACCTGCGTGAGTAACTTATTTGGATTATTAACATAGCTATAACTGTATGTCCTTTTTGTTATCAGTTCTTTACTATGTTTTTCTTGAGGTTATTTTGGCAAAATATGATCTTTTTCTACATCAAGTACATACTGTGGGCTTTTCCTATTATCTCAGATATATTGCAACTATTCTTCTGAATAAGGTTAGACTTTTAAATGCCTATGTATATGGAGAGATAATTGCTTATAAAGGTTTCCTTTCTTTCACATGGGCTGTCCTGAATGTGGAACATGCCCCAGAGCATTTAATTTGTTAGCTCATAACTCTGTGAAATATGGTTGTTCAATAACAATTTATTTTACTTATTACTGATGACTATGCTTTTCACCAAATTGTTTTATCCAGTATTTATTTACTGTATGTTAAATCTTGTCTTACCTCATTTGAAATCTGGTCACACATTGTCTCAGTCTCACCTTTCTTTCAGTTAGTTGGTGATTTTAGTGCTTTGGGCCTCTGACCAAAGCAGATGTCCTCCCATTCTGGTCCCAAATACAATAGCAACATATATCCTTGGCTGTCCCTGGGCTACCTTCACCTGTATTGATGTAGGGCTGTGTTAGTTGACCTTTGCCCTTCGGCAGGTTACACAGTTTCTTGTTTATTTTCCCCTGGGTGCCAGGCTGACAGGTCCTTCACTCCTGAGTCAAAGAGGTTTCCACACCACCTATCAGTAGAGCTGTTGAGGAGACCTGGGGCCCTAAGCCACAAAGGGCTTGTATGCACTCCACCCAAAAACCAACCACTTCACTGTTTAAAAAAGTAATTTCCATTGCCCTTTTTTTTTTAAAAAATGGCCTTCCTCCTGGCACCTTTCCAGGCGACTTTAGCACAGCCTTCCTGGACTCCTTTCCAAAGTCTTATCAGTCTGGCCTCTTCCTTGAGCTTTTCCAGTTCCTCCCAGGCTCATGCTCAGAGAAATACCAATTGAATGCTATCACAATGCCCCATACCCAGTCTTGCCTCATCCCTGCAGCTTCTCTTTATGTTCTCTGGAATGCCTTCCCAGTGTTCCTTGCAACAACCTACACAATTCCCAGGGTCCCTCAGGGATCCTCCTTGAATTCTACTTGGAGCAGGGATGTACAGGCCTGCCCTTAAAAGGCCAGTATGCCCTGTAACAATATTCTATTGGAAAACATTATTTCCAAAGGTAGTTCTTAGTAATATTTAGGTTTTTTTCACTGTGTACTGAAGCACAAGTCAAAGGTTTAAATATGGTATTTTTATGATCTCAATTAATCTCTGTTATGGGTTCTGTAGCATTCTATATCAATGCTCTTTCCATGGTAATGCACAAAGCCCATTCCAAAAATTACATGAAGTGGAGCATTTGTGCCTCAGATGCCCCCAAATTTTCCCATTACAAACAAATGAAGTCTTTATTTTAGGATCCTATAAGTCTACTGTAGACCTCAGCTACTTGATTCCACCACCCCATTTTCAGCAGCTGCTACCTAATTCTGTATTCACTATTAACCACCTTTATTATGGTAATTTTCTCTTCAGCCTTGTCCCATTCTCTGGGTCCTCTGCTGCCCCCTGGACCACTGCTCACCTTCCCTTCAGTTAGTGCCTATGCTTGTACTCTTGCTGCATTAGGTCTTGTGTCCATGCAAGTGCTACATTATATAGCACTATCTGCAGTTGTGCTGGCATACTGCTAACGCAGCTGTGCATGTTAACATCAGAGGGCTCAGACATCAGTGGCACAATCCCACGGCCTAGGATGAACCCGAAAAACATGAGGCAATGAAATAAAAAGACAGAATGTGCTTCTGCTCCAATTAATTTACGTATTGAATTCAAATAGTTTTAGCTGAACTCACAAATGAGTTTATTGATCCTTAAACTACCAGAACGTTTTCACCTTGCTAGTCAAATGAATATGATAGAAGAATATTGTCTATAAGCATATGGTACAACTTGAGGGTTAGAGCATGGTCTATTTTGAAGTATGACCGTAATTATTAATGATTTTTTTTTCCTCACGGCATTCATTAGTTGATATACATCAGCTGATGTTTATGGATTCTTAGTTTTGCCATTTACGTTTAATAATATCTTCTAACTCAACATTCATATATTGTCAAAGTGTGATGCATGCTTGATTTTCTTCTGCTCTGTGATATTAACATGCATACATATCTCATACTTACTATAAGTCTCATATGTAGTTATATTACTGCAAGAACTAAAACCCAGAAAGACTGTGAAAAATTCTTTACTGCATAACTATCACGGCTCCCTGAGAAAAGCCTCTAAAAATACAGCTCTAATGAGGAGCTGTCTGGAGTTAAGTGCACTCAGCCTGAAAAAAGCCAACCAATGGCACTGTAATTATATAATCAGGTCTGCAAAGCTGGCAGTAGTAAGTCTTAATTATTTTAGAAAATGTGTAAAGTTTCTAAGTGAGGTTAGTAATTTAAGTATATCTCTTCAGCTATAGTGTGGCTTCTTGATGCTGAACTATTTCAAGAGATGCCATGTTGCATTTTGTTTCAAGAAATATAAGCTTTAAAAAAAGTCACAAAAGTCTATATTATTTGAAGGGAGTCTTATGCCTGAGAATGGTCACTAGTTGAGTTGTCAAGAGGAAATATTTCCTTACACAATGACTCTTTCAAATGACAAGTTTGATGGACTGAAACAAATTGTCCTTTATGATTATTTACGCTATACCTTCATGAGAATAGGCTTTCTGTGGTTCCATACAAAAAGACAGTTTTGTTTGTGAATTGTCCTTCAATAAAGCTCAGTTAATAACTACTATTCATTAGACTTATTTTGAAAATGACCTTTCTAAATTAAAAATGTTATCGTTTGTAATAATTCCAGAAAACAGAACAGTTGGATGTTCTTTCCCCCACATGTAATGTTTTGGAATTAGAATAATAAAAAAGACAAATTTAACAAAATCAAGTTTCCTTAGAAGTAAAGGTCTGTTAGTCCCAGGGATCAGTGAAAAGGAAGTCTCTTCTAATCTTTTTTTCTCCATTTTTTACTTCCCCAGGCAGCAGCCACATATATGAGTGACCTGTGTGTCTAAAATTCTGGAGTTAAGATGTCTTCTGTTACAATTCATTAGTTGCCTGGCAGTACCAGGAATCATGGGTGAAATCTTGGCCCTGTTGAAATGATTGGGAGTTTTGTCATTGATTTCAATGGAGCTAGAATTTCATACTGCATATTTGGTTAACTTCATTTTTCTCCAACCACTAGGATTGGCTCCAGGTCTAGAGTTTGGGGCTTTAATTTATAACTTTCTGAGATTAAAGACATTTTGTCAGCCGTATGGCCAAAGGTCCATTATTGTAGCATAACTAAAAACAGTAGTACTATAAAAGTGCCTGATGTTGATAACAAAGAGCTTTGCACATGCTGGGCCAGGTTCTCCATTATGATCCAAACCCTTCATGCTGTTCAGTTGGTGCAAAGGGATCAGGTTTGGCTGTAGTTGGGCAGCAGAAAGTTTCCCTGGTATTCATAATGATACTGCTCTGTACCTGCAAGTTACATCTTATAACTTTACGTGAAGACAAAAATGGATTGTTGCTTTGCAATAGCTCAGTGACAATGTTTTTATGCTATAAATAAATGTGAAGAACTTTGTAGCAATTAGAGCAGGGGACTGAGGGTTAATAATCTTGGTTTGTATTTGTGCCTTGGTCATTGCTGTGCCCTTGACCTAGTTACTTGGGGCCTGATTCAACTCCTGTTCACCTCAGTGAAAATTAATATGGTCCTCCTCTTAACCCTTCATTTCTCTTTTTATCTATCTATAAAGTGACACAGTATCTACCTTACAGGGCAGTGTGAATCTCCATTAATATTTGTAAGTGCTTTGAGGGCCCTTAGTGACTAGTGCTAGACTAGTTTCAGGAAAAGTATCTCCATATAAAGGTGAGTTTTCTAATAAATGGAATGTGTTGGTTTTCTGATGGTGAAGCATTTTCTTAAATAAGTGGACCTAATCTCAGACAAGAGGCAGTCTGGTCCATGATGTGTTCAACAAATGCTTGTGTAGACATGTTTTTATTAGGGCTGATAAGCAATTAAAAAAATTAATTGCGATTAATCACGCTATCAAACAATAGAATACCATTTATTTTAAATATTTTTGGATGTTTACTACATTTTCAAATATATTAATTTCAATTACAACACAGAATACAAAGTGTACAGTGCTCACTTTATATTTATTTTTGATTATAAATATTTGCACTGTAAAAAAAACAAATACTGTATTTTTCAATTCACCTCATACATATACTGTAGTGCAATCTCTTTATCATAAAAGTCGAACTTACAAATGTAGAATGATGTACAAAAAAAACTGCATTCAAAAATAAAACAATGTAAAACTTTAGAGCCTACAAGTCCACTCAGTCCTACTTCTTGGTCAGCCAATCACTCAGACAAACAAGGTTGGTTATAATTTGCAGGAGATAATGCTGCCTGCTTCTTGTTTACAGTGTCACCTGAAAGTGAGAACAGGCGTTCACATGGCACTGTTGTAGCCGGTGTTGTAAGATATTTACGTGCCGGATGCGCTAAAGATTCATATGTCCCTTCATGCTTCAACCACCATTACAGAGGACATGCTTATAATGGGTTCTGCTTGATAATGATCCACAACAGTGCAGAGCGACGCATGTTCATTTTCATCATCTGAGTCAGATGCCACCAGCAGAAGGTTGATTTTCTTTTTTGGTGGTTTGGGTTCTGTATTTTCCGCATCAGAGTGTTGCTCTTTTAAGTATCAGAGGGGTAGCTGTGTTAGTCTGGATCTGTAAAAAGCAACAGAGAGTCCTGTGGCACCCTTAAGACTAACAGATGTATTGGAGCATAAGCTTTCGTGGGTGAATACCCACTTCGTCAGACCCATGTAATGGAAATTTCCAGAGGCAGGTATAAATATGCAGGCAAGAATCAGTCTGGAGATAACGAGGTTAGTTCAATCAGGGAGAGTGAGGTCCTCTGCTAGCAGTTGAGGTGTGAACACCAAGGGAGGATAAACTGTTTTTGTAGTTGGCTAGCCATTCACAGTCTTTGTTTAATCCTGATCTGATGGTGTCAAATTTGCAAATGAACTGAAGCTCAGCAGTTTCTCTTTGGAGTCTGGTCCTGAAGTTCTTTTGCTGTAAGACGGCTACCTTTACATCTGCTATTGTGTGGCCAGGGAGGTTGAATTGTTCTCCTACAGGTTTTTGTATATTGCCATTCCTGATATCTGACTTGTGTCCATTTATCCTTTTTCGTAGTGACTGTCCAGTTTGGCCGATTTACATAGGAGAGGGGCATTGCTGGCACATGATGGCATATATAACATTGGTGGACGTGCAGGTGAATGAACCAGTGATGTTGTAGCTGATCTGGTTAGGTCCTGTGATGGTGTTGCTGGTGTAGATATGTGGGCAGAGTTGGCATCGAGGTTTGTTGCATGGATTGGTTCCTGAGTTAGAGTTGTTATGGTGTGGTGTGTGGTTGCTGGTGAGAATATGTTTAAGGTTGGCGGGTTGTCTGTGGGCGAGGACTGGCCTGCCTCCCAAGGTCTGTGAAAGTGAGGGATCATTGTCCAGGATGGGTTGTAGATCGCTGATGATGCATTGGAGAGGTTTAAGCTGAGGACTGTAGGTGATGGCCAGTGGAGTTCTGTTGGTTTCTTTCTTAGGCTTGTCTTGTAGCAGGAGGCCTCTGGGTACACGTCTGGCTCTGTTGATTTGTTTCCTTATTTCCTTGTGCAGATATCGTAGTTTTGAGAATGCTTGGTGAAGGTCTTGTAGGTGTTGGTCTCTGTCTGAGGGGTTGGAGCAGATGCGGTTGTACCTCAGCGCTTGGCTGTAGACGATGGATCGTGTGGTGTGTCCGGGGTGGAAGCTGGAGGCATGAAGGTAGGCATAGCGGTCAGTGGGTTTTCGGTATAGGGTGGTGTTAACGTGACCATCACTTATTTGTACTGTGGTGTCTAGGAAGTGGACTTCCCGTGTAGATTGGTCCAGGCTGAGGTTGATGGTGGGGTGGAAGCTGTTGAAATCGTGGTGGAATTCTTCCAGAGCCTCCTTCCCATGGGTCCAGATGATGAAGATGTCATCAATGTAGCGTAGGTAGAGAAGGGGAGTGAGTGGACGAGAGCTGAGGAAGCGTTGTTCCAGGTCAGCCATAAAAATGTTGGCATATTGTGGGGCCATGCGGGTGCCCATGGCGGTGCCACTGGTCTGGAGGTATATATTGTCACCAAATTTGAAATAATTGTGCGTGAGGATAAAGTCACAGAGCTCAGCAACAAGTTGTGCTGTGTCATCATCAGGGATACTGTTCCTGACAGCTTG
This sequence comes from Platysternon megacephalum, assembly GCA_003942145.1. NCBI lineage: Eukaryota > Metazoa > Chordata > Testudines > Platysternidae > Platysternon > Platysternon megacephalum. Next base: position 1,558,070 of record QXTE01000238.1, on the reverse strand, counting down.
TATTCCATCTGTGTGTGGGATGTTAGTGTAGAGAGCCTCCACATCCATGGTGGCTAGGATGGTGTTTTCTGGGAGATTACCAATGCATTGTAGTTTTCTCAGGAAATCAGTGGTGTCACGGAGATAGCGGGGAGTGCTGGTGGCATAGGGTCTGAGCAGAGAGTCCACATATCCGGATAGTCCTTCAGTGAGTGTGCCAATTCCAGAGATGATGGGGCGTCCAGGATTTCCAGATTTGTGGATCTTGGGTAGTAGATACCCTTAGAGCCCCGACCGGGGTTATTCTATGTTGATTTGTTCCTGTGTTAGTGTAGGGAGTGTCCTGAGTAGATGGTGCAGTTTCTTAGTATATTCCTCAGTGGGATCTGAGGAAAGTGGCCTGTAGAATTTGGTATTGGAGAGTTGTCTGGCTCTGTTGCTCTTTTAAGACTTCTAAAAGCATGCACCCTCTCAGATTTTGGACGGCACTTCAGATTCTTAAACCTTGGGTCGAGTGCTGTAGCTTCTTTTAGTAATCTCACATCAGTACTTTCTTTGCATTTTGTCAAATCTGCTATGAAAGTGTTCTTAAAACGAACATGTGCTGGGTCATCATCCGAGACTGCTATAAGATAAAATATATGCAGAATGCGGGTAAAACAGAGCAGGAGACATACAATTCTCCCCCCAAGGAGTATAGTAACAAATTTAATTGACGCATTATTTTTAACAAGCATCAGCAGCATGGAAGCATGTCCTCAGGCATGGTGGCCGAAGCATGGAAGGGGCATATGAATGTTTGGCATATCTGGCATGTAAATACCTTGCAACGCGGGCTACAAAAGTGCCATGCGAACGCCTGTTCTCACTTTCAGGTGACAGTGTAAATAAGAAGCAGGCAGCAGTATCTCCCGTCAATGTAAACAAACTTGTTTGTCTTAGCAATTGGGAGAATAAGAAGTATGACTGAGTGGACTTGTAGGCGCTAAGGTTTTACTGTTTTGTTTTTGAGTGCAGTTATGTAACCAAAAAAAATCTGCATTTGTAAGTTACACTTTCACGATAAAGAGATTGCACTTCAGTACTTGTATGAGGTGGATTGAAAAATACTATTTCTTTTGTTTCATTTTTACAGTGCATATACACCACTACCTTGATATAACGCTACCCGATATAACACGAATTCGGATATAACGCGGTAAAGCAGTGCTCTGGGGGGGCGGGGCTGTGCACTCCGGTGGATCAAAGCAAGTTCAATATAACGCGGTTTCACCTATAACGCGGTAAGATTTTTTGGCTCCTGAGGACTGCGTTATATCGAGGTAGAGGTGTATTTGTAATCAAAAATAATAATATAAAGTGAGCACTGTGCACTTTGTATTCTGTGTGGTAATTGAAATCAATATTAAAAATGTAGAAAAACATCCAAAAATATTTAATAAATTTCAATTGGTATTCTATTGTTAATAGATAAATTTTTAAAATCGCGATTAATTTTTTTTAGTTAATCGTGTGAGTTAACTGCAATTAATTGACAGCCCTAGTTTTTATGTATACGGAGAACAGCTGCCACGGGATAAGAGGAAAGGTGCTCTCATGGATTGGTAACTGGTTAAAAGATAGGAAACAAAGGGCAGGTATAAATGGTCAGTTCTCAGAATGGAGAGAGGTAAATAGTGGTGTCCCCCAGGGGTCTGTTCTGGGACCAGTCCTATTCAACATATTCATAAATGATCTGGAAAAAGGGGTAAACAGTGAGGTGGCAAAATTTGCAAATGATACAAAATTACTAAAGATAGTTAAGGACTCAGGCAGACTGCGAAGAGCTACAAAAGGATCTCTCAAAACTGGGTGACTGGGCAACAAAATGGCAGATGAAATTTCATGTTGATAAATTCAAAGTAATGCACATTGGAAAGCATAATCCCAACTATACATATAATAGGATGGGATCTAAATTAGCTGTTACCATTCAAGAAAGAGATCTTGGAATCATTGTGGATAGTTCGCTGAAAACATCCACTCAATGTGCAGCGGCAGTCAAAAAAGTGAAAAGAATGCTGGGAATAATTAAGAAAGGGATAGATAATAGGACAGAAAATATCATGTTGCCTCTCTATAAATCCATGGTACGCCCACATCTTGAATACTGTGTGCAGATGTGATCACCCCATCTCAAAAAAGATATATTGGAACTGGAAAAGATTCAGAAAAGGACAACAAAAATGATTAGGGGTATTGAATGGCTTCCGTATGAGGAGAGATTAATAAGACTGGGACTTTTCAGCTTGGAAAAGAGACGGCTAAGGGGAGATATGATTGAGGTCTATAAAATCATGACTGGTGTAGAGAAAGTAGATAAGGAAGTGTTGTTTACTACTTCTCAAAACACAAGAACTAGGGGTCACCAAATGAAATTAATAGGTAGCAGGTTTAAAACAAAAATATTTAAAACAAAAAATAAATAAATATTTCTTCACACAACGCACAGTCAACCTCCTTGCCAGAGGATGTTGTGAAGGCCAAGACCATAACAGGGTTCAAAAAAGAACTAGATAAATTCATGGAGGATAGGTCCATCAATGGCTATTAGCCAGGATTAGCAGGAATGGTGCCCCTAGCCTCTCTTTGCCAGCAGCTGGGAATGAACGACAGGGGCTGGCCACTGTTGGAAGACAGGATGCTGGGCTAGATGGACCTTTGGTCTGACCCAGTAGGGCCATTCTTATGTTCTTATGCTTCTGATCAGTAGCATCTTGCATTTTGAACGCAGACTCCAGAGTTGCTGGTTGCCTTTGGGACAGCAGTCTGAGTCAGTGTTCAGATTTGGTGATATAGTCCAGTGCATGCTATATCTTGTGGGTTTTACCATAAGCAAGTTTATAGTACATTTTATGGTGCTTATCATATCATCATAAAGGCCAAAATTAGATGGTTCTTCATAACCATGTATCTATTGTGTATTAAAACATAGTTCAAGGTAAGCTATTCCAGTATTCCATCTCTTCATTTTAAATGGCAAAATAACTGATATAAGACACGAGCCTCGTGCTAGAGAGAATATATGCATTAAAAACCTAGGACAAGTCAAAAGATCAGATTAGAATGCATGCATAAATTACATCAGTGCTTCAGTAAAATGAAGAGCCTACGATGGGCTGATCCTGTACCTATTGAAGTCAAAGGCAGTTCTCTCATTGACTTCAGGGACGCAGGATTGACTCTGCAGAACAGAATTACAGTAATTTATGCACTCTGGATAGTAGGAAAATATAATTTTGTAAGGTTGCTCTATACTGGTGTTTCTGATGGACACATTTATAACAATGTACTATATCCCCTGCTCCTCTAATGAAAAGTCAGGTGCTGTGGAGCACTGAGGGTGCAGGAAGTGAATAGACTCAAAGGACAGTAATGGAAATATTAGCTTTATGAAAGAGGGGTTACATTTTGAGGCTGCCTTCAATAGTTACACAAGACAGAGCTCATTAACCAATTGTTACAAATAACATAAAACCACTGTAACAGAACTGATGCACTTCAGGAGTACATTTGTATTGGATCCATGCACTCCTCATGTGTTTGCAGGCATTTTACTTTCTACCTCATATTGCACTGTCGGTGAGCAATCCGCTATAACCTTGCATCTGATTATGTCTTACAAATCACTATACCATACTATAAATCAAGATTATACTGAAAACCTGCAATTTAATAGGATATTTTTCAGTAATCATAATTTTTTTTTAAACAGTGTGTTCCCAGTAAGTAGCAAAGTCTGGTACAAACAATAGCAACAGTGTCCCTAGGCAGTTAAGCTAATACAGTTGAAAAGATTCTTCTCCTGCTAGCCAGCAGTATAATCTTGTTATAAGTAACTAGTATCACCTGTGCAGTATTAATGTAATTCAAATGAGAAGATGATGTGATGTGCATAGATAGGTCAAATATCCCTCAGATGTTTATTTTTACTCCTAGTGTTTTGCAAACAGAGCATAGCTTTTACATAGCGAATACTCAGGGTTCTTGTAATTCCACTGCTCTGTGCCAACTTTGTGGCAAAAGAGCAAATTCTGTGCAACTCCAGAATCAGCTCTTAGATGCAGAATTCCAAATAACGAGAGGGAGAGAGAGAGAGTGTGTGTGTGTGTGTGAGTGTGACTTAAACCCACAATTAACTGAAGTCATATTTCACTTGTGGAATATCAGCCAAAAATGGAGATATTCATAGGTTTTATTTTAAGGGCCTTATTAAGAACGGCCACTTAAGGCTTATGAAAAAAACAAACATCTATCGGATTTGTTGAGTGGTAGGGAGACAGGCAGAATAATTTTATAAGATTTACTTTTTAAATCCATTTCTTATCTTCCTCCTCCCATAAGAATATTTTTCTGTTTCTATTGTCTTTCCCATTCTTACTCTTCCCTTGTGACCCTTCTTTTGTATGTAAAATGCATATTAACAATTATTAATGAAAATCAAACAGATATCTCCAAAAAGTGCAAAAGAAGTAGGAGAGGGGAAAGGAGAATGCACTGCTGCCACCCAGTACACGACAGGATGGGCTGTGGCAGCAAAAACCATAGTCACAGAAGCTCTTACTGAATTACAGTAGTACCCTGAGGTAATCAGCATTGGGGTCCCACTGTGGTAGGTGCTATACAAACACTATTGATGAAATGGCAACTATTTAACAGAGGTATCTGCAATCATATGTATTAAATTTATACATTACATTTAAACACCACAACAAAACTCAGTTGGCTGTGCTGAGATTTGGGGGTATATACCCAATTATTGAAAAAAAGCTAAACCCATAGAAGGCAATAATACCTGAAGTTTTCCTTTACTTACTGTTCTACTTTTCCAGGAGTTTCAGAATCCAATATTGAATTCAATTTCTCCATCCTTTCAAAAATGAATAGTAGATTTTTCATTTGAGTTTGAAAAAAAGACTTTTTCCCATATTAGCCAGTTACCAAGGACTTTTGAAATGTTTCCCTCCTTTTCATTAGTCATTATTGCTCTTTTTCCATGGTGCTGCTGTGAAGTCAAAGCTGAATTTAACAGCACTCATTTTGAGATTAGTTTTAGAAATATGGGATTTATGATTAATTGTATGATAAAACAAAGAGCCGGGTGATGAACTTATCTCTGATCCAAGCACGAGTATCTGAAATGCGAGCAAACACCACCAAAAAATGAGTTGCATTTAGCCTTGATTTATTCTTCTCCCCAACCTAAGCAGCCCCCTTGAAACCAAAGGTGCTGCATGGCTGTAAGGCCCCTATTTCGGTGTCACTTATACACATGCTTACATTATGCTCAAGAGTAGTCCCAGTGAAGCCATATCTTCAGAATATTTGTTAGCAGAGTGTCAGTGTGAAGGGAATGGCACTAGTCATGTGCATAAAGTAACATGTGCATAAATCTTTGCAGGATCAGGCCTAACTGATAGAATAATTTGCCTTTCGATCAGTGACTGGTATATTGAACTGTTTTTGTATTTATGTTTCCAGTTAAAGTTTGCTTGAGTGAGTCTCCTGAAAACAGTTTCCCATAACAATGAAAATTACTGTCACCTACTGAAAATAATACTGTAGCTCTTCAGAGCACTGTGGCCTAGAGGATAGAGCACAGGGCTATGACTCAGACCTGGGTTCTATTTCTGCCAGTGCCATTGGCCTGTTGGGTGACCTTGGGCAACTTTCATCACCTCTGTGCCTCAGTTTCCCTGTCTGTAAAATGGGGATAATGATGCTTGCCTGCTTTGAGATCCACTGCTAAGTATTTAGTCATTTTGTGCTATGAATGTTATAAAAACTTCCTGGTTTAAAGGCATACAACCAAAGTATTTTCTTCTGTTTCAGGCCCATTATATCTGAACGAAACGAGTTGCTCATTCAGTTCTTGTCTGATTTAAGTTTAACTGCTGATGGCTTTATTGGTCACTATAAATTCAGAGCCAAAAAGTTACCCACAACCACAGCTCCAGCTACGATCACGCCCCCTGCAACAGCAAGTAAGTTGTACTGGTTTTATTTTATATTGAAGAAGAATTCACTCCAGGAGAAGGAAGGATGAAGGGAAACTATAGTAAAAAACATGTGAAAAAGCAGAACTTGGTTTTGTGGTTTGTTTGTATTAAAAATGTTGAGGGAGTGGATGAAAATTAATGCACCCAGGGGAGTCACTAGAATCCATTTAACATCATTAAAGAAAACTCCTCCAGTCTAGAGTTTCCTGTGCCTGTAACTGTCACAGGTGAGAAAAATGTTAGCTCAGAAAGTCTGAAGTAGCATTTCCTACATTTGCTCATTTTTCTGGCAGTTAGCTAACAAATAACTTTCACCATGGTACTCACATAGTGTAATGCAAGACTGATTTCTTGTTTATGCTAAATAAAATTCTGGTTACTCTTCTGAAAATTGTTCCGGTTTAGACTTCTGAGGAAACCATGAAATCATTTCAGGATGAGTTTGTACGTACTTGTCTCTGTTTGTCCAGTTGGTGAGATCTAACAAATGGTGCAGACGCCAGCTGAATTCTCATTAGACCCTACTGGCAACATCACAGCAATGTTTTATCTTTCGGATTAGGTTTGCGCAAAAGATTATGGCGGTGTTTTGTAAAAGAAATATGCAATACTAAAAAATGAGAGCGTCCCTTTTATACTTGCCTAAATATAGACAATGTGTCTAAGATCAGTGGGAAGTTTCCCATATGCTTCACCAAAATCACCTCATTGCTGGGATTCTGAAGGGCTTAATGCTTGCAATCTTCATATCCTGAATGTGAGAGATTAAATGTATAACAACAGCAGCATACGCACAAATTATTTATGATGTTTTTTACAGCACGTGGGTTGATTTGTACTTAAAACAGATCAAATTGTCATGATAACAAAGACTTCAGAAGGGTTGTCAGAGATGTGGTGCTGAAAATATATAATGAAAAGCTGTTAAAAATAGTCTTTGGGAGAAAACAAACATTTTAAAAATCGAAATAATGAACTATAAAAGATCATTCTGACATGACAGTGGAGGGAACCCTAGTAACAACTAATGGAGTTCTTCCTCAACATAAAGTTCTCTATTTTAAGTTGTTACTTCCCATATTTGCCAGTCCCTAAACTTGTCAGCTGTCTGATATTCAACCGTTTACATCAAGGGGCCCATTCATCTATTTTGGTAACTTTTTTTTTGTAAGCTTTATTAATTTGTTCTAAGCTTTTTAAACCAGTCCTTGTGGCACCATTGATGTTAAAAATAAAACCAGTCCACTAGTGATCTCACAGAGTATGTAGCAGACTCAGAGTTGACCACAAAGGAGAGCTTGTTGGGAAGAGACAAACAGGAAGAACTCTCAATTTGTGATCTGCTCTCCATGGCTTAGACCTGTATGACCAAAAACAACCTTCCACAGTTTAAACTTTTGGTGAATTACTGAATGGCATGTGGAGAAACGTTGTGGATATTTTGTTGGTAATAAATGCCTGTTATTATTAAGGCTTCTGTTATCTTGCAAATCAAAACAGTTCATCCCTGCATTAGACTTGTTAAACCATTAGTAACTGTTTAACTTTTAGCAGGCACTTCCATTAACAATCATGTTTAGTTATATACATTTACAATACCATTATTATTAGGAAAAATGGCAAAGTACTGAAAAACCATGAAGTTTTCAAAGGATTAAAAGTAGGTCAGTGACTATCAATTAAATGTTTCACATAATGCTGCATTATGAGATTTTTTTAAAATTTCACTGTATAGATCAAATCATGTTGCTTACAGTATAGCTACAGATAAAATTGATACCCATTAAACGTTTAATTAACAGCCAGACCCTCTCCAGTTCATGCTTTGCTAAATTGCAACATTTCTCATCCACACAAGCATCTTCCCACTTCTCATATGCTGTAGTGAGGTCTCGTACCAACCAGATTTTATTATTTTTACAAAATATACAGGACTACTACATATACTACACTTACTAGTATACCTTGAAGTATCATGAATGCACACTAAATCATAGTTGACAAAATATTTTGTGATGCATTCACCCAGTCATTAATATGCATTTCACGCATACTCTCCAAATAGACAAAAGGAACAAAGAGGGAGAAAGGAAGTACTGTTTTACAGATGGGTAACTGAGGCACAGAAGGATTAAGTGACTTATCCAGGGTCGCACAGGATAGCGGCAGAGCTAGGAAATTGAACCCAGATCACCTGAGTCGCAGTGCAGTCCTTTAACTGCAAGATTATATTTTCTGTCTGAAGGAGGCTGTCTAGTTATAACTATAACATTGTGTCTCAATGATGGTATTTTAAGTATATTGTTAAGACTGAATGGCAGTGGGTAAAGAAGACAAGGAGATAATTTGAATGCACGTCTCAGATCACATTACATTGTCAAATATAAATGTTATTGCAAATTGTTACTATAAATAAAAAAAGAAAAACTGTGCATTAAAAGAACATGAACAGTGATAAGTTGTAAACCCACAAAATTAAGACTATTAAGCAATAAAGCTGCCATCATTTTTAATGCCATCTTGGCATCCCTATTTACTCCAACACACACACACATCACTTAACATTTATACTTGAATGCATAGACACAATAGGGATTAATTAAGGCTGAACTTGCATATTTCATGACTTTGCCACCAAATATTTCCTAAAAAATTGATGCCTTATACACTCAATATCAATTTTACTCATTTACTTTTTTGTCCTATGAAAAAAAGCTTTGAAACCTACAGTTGCCCTTTGCCAGCAAAAATGTAGAAGGAATGGGACTCTTGAGAGCAATTACTGTTCAAGTAACTTTGGTAAGAACAACAAAGTTTATTTCTTTATAATTAGTGACTTGGGGCTATGTGTTTAGTCTCTGAGGAATTACAGAGAATGTAGTTGTAAATTTCCATTAGTATGCAAAGAAATGTTTTCATATCATCATACTATCTCTCTCTCTTACGTATCTATGACTCAATACATTCCTGGAGATGTTTTGAAGTAAAGACAGTGAATGTGTATCAGAAACAAACATACTTTCTCAGTCTAAACACAAATGACTACACAGAAGGTGAACTGTTGCTATATGAAAGTGTTGATTCAGGTACTGTGCTGGCATGCTGTCTTGCTGGAACAGCCTGTATATATGTTATTCACAACGATATGTTTGCTGTACATACTTGCATTACTCACTATTCCATAATTCAGTTTGTAGATGTTCAAAATATTTTTTTAAATAACCTAAGGCGAAATATGGAGAAACTGTGAAAGCCTATGAGCCATACTTTTCTTATTCAGATATAAATCACTGGTGATTACCGTATATACTCGTTCATAAGCCGAATTTTTTTAGTAAAAAAGGGAAGCACCAGAGAAGGGGGTCAGCTTATGAACGGGTATAGCGGGAGAGGTGGGACACAGCCCCTCCCCCCAACAGAGGGAGCAAGGAGAGGCAGCACAGCCAGCAGAGACAGAAGGGAAGAGGCGGGGCCAGAGTCTCTCCGATTCTGGCCAGGCTGCTCTCCCCCCAGCCTTCGAAGCAGCTGCAGCTATGGGGCTGGCAGGCTGCAGCTGTGCCGCTTGGGTGTGGCCGCACTGCCCGGCTCGCCGGAGCACACTGCGGCCGTGCCGCCCGGCCCAGCCCGTTGGAACATGCTGCAGCCACGCCACCTTGTCTGGCCCGCCGGGGCAGGCTGCAGCCACGCTGCCCAGCCTGCCGGAGCAGCTCCAGCCAGGTCAGAGACATCCTCCCCTGGCCTGCCCCAGATAAGGTGGGAAGGGATGGGATGGGGAGAGTGTGGGGGTCCCAGGTTAGGGGTGGGGTCATGTGGGGTCACAGAGGTTACTCCCCTAACTCCCAGCTTCTCCCTCCCCCTCCCCCCCCCCAAAAAAAATTTCCCCACCAGTTGCTGTCCCGGTCTGTCAGGGTAAGCAGCTGGGGTGCCGGGACACTTTGTCTACTTAGGTTTACCTCTGTGCCTGCGGACGCTAGAGGTAAACAAACCATCTTGGCCCACCAACGGCTTATCCTGATGGCCCGGGAGCCAAAGTTTGCTGACACCTGAATTATAGGGTCAGCTTATGAACGGGTTATAAAAATATTTCCATTTTTACTTATCCATCTTGGGGGGGTCAGCTTATAAATGATCCGTATTATGATCGAGTATATATGGTAAATGGTGTTTTACTGTATTTGCACAGTACTATCAGTCGGTGACTTTGTTTAGTTACCTCCCGAGGTGATTCCCCCATATTACTGTTGGAAGCCTCTTTTTAAATCTCACTCCCTTCTACTGCTATTGAAACCTCATGTTGTGGCCACCATCCTCTCTGCCAAAGAAAGTTGCCCACAGTAGCCTTTCGAGCTAATCCAGTGAGCATATTGCTAATTGTCTTTCCTCTAGTACACTGGGTGCAGCTTTGTGCCACTTCGCCATAGCAAAACAGCCCAAAAGGCAGCAGATTTGGGGGCCCTGGAAAAATCCCCTCACAGGTGGATCCTTAGATAGCATAGGGCCATAACGTAATATCTTATGCCACTTCCCTTCCTGTCTGCCAGCATAGAGAGGTGGCTGCTGGTGCAAATTAGAGAAGCCTTCAGGTTTCTCTAATTTGCCCTCAATGCAGATTGGCTCAAGATCAGAGGGACCTGAAAATGGCCTTAAGCCATGGTGTTTGCTCCCCTTATTGAGCTGTGCAACAACTTGATCACAGCCCATGATCTGGGTCAAAGGCTTTTTTGGCCACTGAGTGACACAATGCAAGGCACTTTCCTTCTATCCCATAGGGCAAGTGAACAGCTTTTAATACTTCACCCAGCTTCTGATGCCTTGAAGTTTGTTCCTCTTTAAAATAAGAGTAAGATTATTAAAATGTTTGTGTATGTGATCTAGGGTTTGAATTAATGCAGAAGTTTTTAATTTTGCTGGCTTTGACACCCTTGGAAAATAAGAGCAATTTCTTTTTTTATATGTATTGTATACCTGTAATATTTGGTAGCTGATCTTTAGAAGTATGTTTTCTTAGTCTCCATTAGTGTAATATCTATAGTGCTATTGTGATGAGACTTCCACCACATATAACTGCAAGAAGTTCTAAATTAAAAGAATACATAATTTCACAAATGTTTGATCTGAACTGTTGGTTACACCAGTGTTTAAACTATTCAGTCAGCATGTATTAGATAATTCAAGATCTATCTGATCTCATTCGAAGGTGAACTGCAAAGGAGAAAAATAGTTGTACCATTTATTGTTCCTTTCATAATTATGGCCTAAAGTTTGCTTCTGCTTGTTTCTTTACATTAGGAATATTAGGTCATGTCTTTTTCTTGCTGATGGCTCTTCAGAGGATTAGAAAACAAGAGTTAGGATAGTGACATTATATAGGCTTAAATTTAAGTGGCAGTCTGTGAATTACTAAAGTCAGCGGAGTTCCATAAATATAAAACCAGTGTGAGATCAGAGTCAGGCCCTAAAATGCACCATTGCCTTTTGACACTGAAGAAAACTGCAGTTCTGCTTTCAGCCCATTGTCATGTCACTATCCCACTCCATTTCTCCAGTCCTCCAAAGAGCTCTCGAGCAAAAACAGGGATGACAAGACCTGTTATTTCTATTGGGGGAGGAAGGGGAAAAATCATCCAAAAGAATGTACTAAACTTTAGAGGTTGTCTTTATGTATCTTAAAGAGTAAATAAAAAGGGCACGTTTTTCTTGCTTTGCAGTTCACCTTCTAAAGAAAAGTGTAGGTGTTTTGTGCAGCCTAGCAGTCTCACAATTCAAACAGCAGGTAGGAGGTTCTTCTTACTATAAATATACTAAAATATGTCTAAAAATAAACAGGTTTGATTTTCTGTTTTTCAGAGATCCTACATACCCACAAGTTCTGCTGACATCAATGGGATCTGTGGGCGTTCAGCATCTCTGAAAAATCAGGTCAAATATTTTTATTGGGCATGTGAGCTTAGTGATGCCTCTTCCTTCTCAAAAAAGAGATATGGGCCATACAGGAGCCCAGTGTAAGACAATTAAATAATAATGAGTGTAAGAATTTCCAACTATTTTAAAAATCAGAAAGAAAAAATAAGGCTTAATAAAGTCTGACCTCCTGTGATACACAGGAAGTCAGACTAGATGATATGGTGGTGGGTCCCTTCTTAAACTCTATAATGTTAGTTATTTTTTTAAAGTATCAAAACTTAGAACTGGATTTCCAAGTTGTTGGTGTTTTCTGGAAACAGTTCAATTTTTGACAGACCTCAATATGACCACCAAAATTTACCTATAATGAGTGATCCATTCGAGGTGCTGGGCTTTTTGCAATGTTGCAGCCCTCATTTTGGTGGCTGATAATGTATGTCTGTTACCTTCTTACCCTTTAGAAATAAGCAAGAGTTAAAGGGGCATCCATCAAGACTGACAGATCAAAAAATGTAACTTACTATAAGAATAAACATGATACTGAAAACTAATATATTCTTTCTTCTAGTAATAACGGGAACTGTTATCACAGCAGTCATGCGGGGCGGCAGCTTACATGCAACAATATCAATCATAAATGTATATAAGGAAGGAAATTTAGCAATCCAGCAAGCAGGCAAGAATATGAGTGCCAAGATCATTGTTGTTTGTAAGCAGTGCCCTCTCATCAGGAGAGGTAAGTAAACGAGACAAATAACTGCTTTAGGTTTCTGTAAAACTTTGCTCACCATGGCTTCCATTTTCATAGCTCTTCTAACAATTTTAATTAGTCAGCTAATGTATCAGAATTACTAATTTCAAGGAAAAACTATCTAATGGTATAATGCATTTTTACAGTTGTTTTCAGAATCACTTGATGCAAATGACGGACTTCATAGATAAACATCTACTTGAGTGTAAAACCTAGGTATAGACTTTAAATCCGATACATATTGTAGGTGAAACAATTCTTACAGCTTCATTGATGCAGTGGTTCAGTATCATTATTTGATTTTAATAAAATCAACAGGAACTTGTTTTGGTGTTCCCAAATAAAGCTTAGCTGGATTTCAGTTTTGGATTTCGGTATTTGGGAGCCTGTTTTCACATGCAGTTATTTAGATAGGTAAAATGCAAACAGGTTTAAACCTAAGAGTACTCAATACGACAACCAAGAGCACATTTGAAAGCAGGATGACCTCTCCTCCTCCATAGCTGTTTTGTACTAATTTACCTAATACCTCTCTACCTCAACTATCTTACAGGCAGTCTAATAGTAATAAACCCACTCGATATCAAGTAACATCACTACAGCTATACCAAACAAAATTCTGTATCAAGTATGTCAACCAAGGCAACAGCCAATAAAATGTAATCAAGTTGGCAAGTGTATCATTATAAGAAATGTTTAGACAAGGTTTCATGGTAACAAGAAATTGAGAACAGACCTCAACCCTGCCTCCTGAGTAAGCTGTAGTAAAAAGCAACAAAGAAACCAAAAATGGAACCAGAACAGGGAAAAATCAGAATAATTTAACCAGAGTATAAAGCAAAACACTCAGTATGCCACTGGTATTTCCAACAAGTATCCAAAATGGCCAGCACCGAAGAAGGAATCCTAGTCAGAAATTAATTTTTGCTTTTATCTGGATATCTGGGAGATATAACAATGTCCTTGATGGAGCAAACTGATTCCCTTTAAACAGACACAGTGGCAGATTAGCCACGGGGCCCATGCCCGGGGGCCCCCAGAAAAAATCCGCCGCCAGAAGTGGAAGCCCAGAGCCCCGGCCGCCGGACAGGCGGGGAAGGGAAAGCCCCTGTGCCCCAACCCCACTCGGCGGCAGCAACGCTGGATGGGCAGGGAAATCCCCCCAGTGCCCTCCAATCCCATCCCCGGCAGAAGCTGCGGGATGGGGGAAGCCCCCCCAGCAGCCTCCGACCCCGGCAGAAGCCCCTGCGTGGGGGAAGCCCAAGCACCCCACACCCGTCCCTGGTAGAAGCTGTGGGGCTGCAGGGGAAGCCTCCATGCCCAACCCCGTTCTCCGGCCGACGCACCGGGGGGGTGGGGAGGGAGAAGCCCCAGTGCCCCGACCCTGGTCCCCTGCAGAAGTGCAGGGGACAGCGGGGCTAGCCCCAGCACCTGGACCACCGCTGCAGCCCTGGGACTGGAGGATACTTGTGACAACTGGCTTTTAAAATCATATCTGTCAACCTATATGAGCTTATTAGACAAATTTAAACTGGATGAGACGCATTCTTCTCTAGGTAAGAATCGAACTAGCTGAGTTAGGACTTAAATTATATAAGGTGGCCAAAACTTACTTTTTAACAGAAGGTGGGGGATGCACCTTTTATGCAATGTATGCAGCACTACCTGTGTAAATAGAGCCCACAAGAGAAGAACTATTCTTTCCAAGTTATGTTTAGAAAGAGATTTGTCTTACGTCACCTTCCTTTCTGTAGGTCTAAACTACATCATCATGGGCCAGCTAGAAGAAGATGGCAGAGGTAAAGTCCTGCCCAACAACTTTATCATGAGTTTCAAGACTAAGAACCAAAAGATCCTGAACACCTTGAAAAACAAACGATGTTAAAATTTGAATCCTGTACTTGCATATTGTCATCTCTTTGTGAGGAACAATTTTCATACAGTAAAAAATTAGGAAGATAAAATTGACCATAACCAAAAAGATCTTGTCAGTCTACTGTCCCTTACATATAACCATGTAACTGGCACTGTCAATTACATAAATGTATAGAGGAGAATAGATCCCTAATTTTAAACTGCAAGATTTGCAGCATAACCATCTGATCTGAAGCATACCAAATTCTGACTCCTTTGAAGCTGTTAATTTATACTTCTCTCAGAAGGATTTTTTTAGGAATGAGTTATGTGCAGATGTAAAATAAGAATAAGTGCAATATTTATAGTAATTCATTTTAACTTAGCTTTTTCTTCTAAAGTTGTTTTATTATATGGGTTCTTGCATTATTATCTATGCTTAATAAAATATTTTAAAACCTCATGTTACACCAAGAAATTATCAAATTCTCCATGTACTAAGTGGGGCATGCTAAAAATAGAAAATCTCTGATCATTTACATGCTTGTGATGCTCTGGGACTGGCATAGCAAGAATGGCACCACACTTTCTTATAGCGTTTACATTAAAGTCAATGGGAATTGGATTAGGGCTTTAAAAAAATCAAACTACTACAGTGCAATGCTTTTATCTAGTGATGTTTTATCTACATTGTTTATTTTATTTTTCAGTATTTCACAAATAAAAGCCAAATGATATTGTTAACCTTCACTACATAGGTAAGGGCTAGGAACCAGTCCAGGCCCACTGAACTACACCTGCAAACAGTGCTTTCGTCTTCCATAGAATGGGAGCCAAGATTCAGAATGACACTCAGCTTAGTACTGGGGATGCAAATGGTAGTATAGCTGTCCCCATAGGCTGATGTGGAAGAAAGAAGTGCTACAAAGTAAGAGTGATTTTCTGTTCGACAGTATTCCCACATCATCAGCCTTTATACATAAAGGAAAGGAGATGTCTGGCAGGGAGATGCTTGTGATATAACGCCAGTTACTGCTGTCAGTTCTGTCCATTGCATCCTGTCTGATCCTTATTCTGAAATAAAAACTCAAGTTAAAGTAGATGGAGGAATGTAGATTTCACTGAAACATAATGGAGAAACTGAACAACAGGTCTGTGGAAGGCAGACGGACTGTTTTTATTTCTGGTTCTACAACTACACAAAGCCTGAACTTTGTCACTGACAAATTGTATGTGGTAATAGAAGCTCAGGCTTCCTTGGGTGCTTAAGAAATTATCATCCTTTTCAATAAATACTGTCCAGATGTCAGTTTATCCCTTGGATTCCTCAGATTAAAGAGGTGACTTTAAACATAACCAAATAAAAAGAGAGAATTCTTAAAGGGACATCAATTTGAAAATCATGTTTCTAAAATGTTTCCCTCCCCACCACTGTTTGCATTATGGTAGTGCCTAAAGACACCAACACCATTATACTAGGGATTGTACAGAACAAACACATAATGAATGTGAGAAAGTTCCTGCTCTGAAGAGTTAACACAGAAAAGGGGGGGAGGACATAGAGATGAAATGATTTACCCAGCATCACCTAGCAGTTCAATGGTAGAGCCAGCAATAGAAGCCTGGTCTCCTGACTCCCCAGCCATTGCTCTACCCACTAAACCAAGCTGCCTCTGCCACTTTGGTGATCTTAAAGTGACATTTGTTTTCAAACCACATTTGTAATGCTCCAGTTTTACACTTAGTTTTCAAATACTGGTTCATGTGTAGACTCTTTATGCATTCTGGTACTTGCACGCCTAGACAACAGCTTGGTGACACCTTTACACTCATGCAGTGCTCTGGAAGCCATGTGTACTCTCCCCTACTTACAGGATGGGGGGGGGGAGGGGGAAGAGAACACAACTGTTCTAATCTCTGTGTTAGAGACCATGTAAATCAGCGGTGGGTAAACTACGGCCCGGGGGCCGCATTCGGCCCTCGAGACGTTTTAATCCGGTCCTTGAGCTCCCGCCAGAGAGCCAGGTTCAGGGCTTGCCCCGTTCCATGCGGCTCCCGGAAGCAGCAGCATGTCCCCCCTCTGGCTCCTATGCCAAGTCTCCCTGCCAATGGGAGCTGTGGGGGTGGCACCTGTGGACAGGGCAGCGCACAGAGCTGCCTGACTGCGCCTCCGTGTAGGAGCTGGGGGGACAGACATTCCACTGCTTTTGGGAGCTGCTTGAGATAAACGCCCCCCATGGTCTGCACCCGTGCCCCAACCCCCTGCCCCAGCCCTGATCCCCCTCCTGCCCTCCGAACCCCTCGGTCCCAGCCCAGAGCACCCTCCTGCACCCCCAACCCCTCATCCCCACCCCAGAGCCTGCACCCCCAGCTAGAGCCCTTATGCCCCCTGCACCCCAACCCCCAATTTTGTGAGCATTCATGGCCTGCCATATAATTTCCATACCCAGATGTGGCCCCTTGGGCCAAAACGTTTGCCCACCCCTGATGTAAATATTAGATATTACTTTGTTAATCACTGTTCAATGTATCCCCCAGCCTCACAACAGCCACCAACATGCGGGTGCCTGGCTCACTTCCACAACAGATATTTTGGATGGCATCATCCCTGTACTGGTGGGTTGGTTTTTTTCCCCCATCACCAACATAGGCAGTTTTCTTGGACTCTCCCGGCTACTATAGAAAAGCATCCCCCCCCCCAAAACAAACCAACAGCTTACTACAAATCTCTTCTCTCAACTCATGGCAGAGGGGGCTCCTGACCCAGCTACTATTCACATCCCCTCCTCATGAACTTCACAGCCTGAACATATCGCCTTATTCCCCAGGGCTTTTCTAGAAACAGCTTCTCTTTTCTTGCTGAGGAAGCCCTATTCCACATATATCCCTCATCCTGTTAAGGATTTTCTAAATACTAGCTTGAGATATTTACCTGTCTCTCCCCCCTTCCCCCTAAAAAAAAACCAACCCCCCCCCCCATCCCCAACCCCACTTACATTGGAGCAAAGTACAACATTTTAAAAAGTAACAGACTGCTCAGGGGACAGTGATTCCAAATATAAATTTAGAAATTGTAAATTTGGCATGCAGTCACTTACATCTAGTCTGAGACAGACCAAATAGGACCAAAGGAAGATAACTAGCAGATACAAACTCTGGGAACCAATTTAGGTAGAAACAGAATGAAAGTCAAAAATCTCTGTTCTTGACCCTTTGCTAGAAATTATATTGGCATGAAGAAAGTGCTTTTTAAAAAGGAGAAGGGAATTTTCATGTACAGAATATAAAGGAGAAATTAGTTTGATCAAGACAAAGAAATTTCCTATGAGACAAAATGACAACTCACTTGAAAGGAAAGAGATAAAAGAACCTGAAAAAGTCAGCATACCTCAACAGTCTCATTAGCAGAAACATTTGCTGCTGTCATGCCTTATATAGTATTGCAGTTTGTATGAAGAAATTCCTAAATCCTATAGCTAAATTAGCTCTAATCAAGCTTCTTGCTATATTCTTTTATGTCAGTTGAGAGCATTTGTGCTGCAGTTGAGCCATGGAGACAGGTAGATGGAATCATGTGACAAGAAAAAATACCCAAGATTCTAAGTCAAGAGGCTGAAATGGCCACTAAATTAATTTCAGTAGAGAAAATACTCCTAATGATGGTAACAGAAACCAAATAATCCACGGTAAAAGGTAATGGCAGATCCACTAGACTCAGAGTCCTGTTAATACACCAGGTGAAAAAAATGTTTCCATGTGATCCCATCACTTGCATATTGAAGGTTTACATTCTAATTTCAGAAGCCATAGCATCATCTAGAAGAATGAATTACTAGACTTGCATAAGCTCTTGTCACTGAGCTGGAGAGAGCTATTTTCTCCTCAGAGAGGCATATTTCAGGTCAGGTGTTTCCAGGCTTTTTAAATACACGTATTACCTAATGGACCAATAAATGTTTCTTGGATGAAGCCCAGAAAATCTGAAAACCAAGTGTCACATCCATGCCAATACCTTAACTGAAGATCCTTTCATCAACAAATCTGTTCAAGACTATGGCTTGAAAGGAGTCTGTAACATCAACTCCATTCTTGTGGCAGTATGAGAGAAACAGGTGTGATTTAACAGTAAGCTGTCAAGTAAGAAACAATCAATCAATCTCTTTCTTAAAAGCTTGAGAGACAGAAGTCTGAAGGATATGACCAGATTGAATATGCATCACCCAGAAAGGTCATTTACTTGTTTCTACTTTATTTGTGCCAAAGAAGAAAGACATGAGGACCACAGCCACCGCCAAGTCCCAAATACAATGAACACACTAAAATGTATGTTGTGACTAAAGTACCATAGAGAATAAAACTCTGCTTTACAGGAACCTGAACCACACTTCTAGGTATATTTTATCCCATCTCAAGGCAGGGGGATAGACTATGTGACTTTATGACATCTCTTTCTGCCAACATTTTTATGATTATAGACATGAAAATCTGAAGCAAAAGAAAACTTTAGATTTTTTCCCCCAACTCCAAAGAAATGCCTTTGCATAACATAGTTCTATAGTCTGTTGGGCAGGTAGAAGGAGAAAAGGGAATTACTGGCTTACAGACAAATAAAGGGAATAATGTGGAAATATTAATAGATGGGTATCTATAGCTTCCAGCCAACTTCCTTAAATTCCTAGGCTAACATATCTTGATGGGGTGTGTAATGCATTGGAAATGATAAGCTCGCTCCTAAATATTTGTTTCAAGTATATGTTTTTATTAATATCTAATACAACCATATTTTTCAAATTGTTTTTTCTTCCTTTCCTTTTTTGGAGTATATGACATAACATATACAGTGCACAGCTTTTATGTTTGGATTATATACTAACACCACTCGCCACCCAAGTCAAGAATTTGATCATCCTCTTGTCTTAGAACATAGTCATTCAAATTAAAAAGCTGATGGACAATTCAGAACCTCTCTACAGAAGGAGATCAAAAGTCCTGATGTTTAAACCCCACTTGGGATATGCATAATTCCATAGTACAGAAAATATATTACTTTTACAAGAAATATTTTATAAGAACTTCCTCAAAAGGGGGAACATTGACAAAAGCCCCATCTATTAGCCCCAGGATCAGTTATGGTGATAGGCCACTGTGGCTACCTGCGCCTTTTGGCCTTAAAACTCACTAATTATCTGATATCCAACCCAGAATGTTAGGAGAACACTGCTTCCACAGTATTACTGCCAAACAATCCTCTAACTGTCATAAATATAATGTGTTTTTCATATTAAAAAAATACAGGAGTCTCACATTTTCTCAATTATAGTTTGTCAACTTGAATTATACACAAGCATATGAAGATATACTGTACCCTCTATCACAGAAAATTCACAAAGCCCTTACTTTCCATTGTAAGCAGAATAAAAGTCACAAATAATTATGATGTTTAATAATAATTCTGATACAAACACCTTACAGTTGGAAGCAGTAAATTCAGGAAGAACACAAAATATCAAGATAAATTTAAAATAGGATATGAAAAAACAACAACACTCTCTCACAGGGTCCATCTACACTGCAGTTGGGAGGGTGCTTCTCAACACAAGTAGCCAGACACATGCTAGCTCTGCTCAAGCTAGCGTGCTAGAAATAGCTGTGTAGCTGGGGTAGTGTGGGCAACAACTTGGGCTAGCTGCCTGAGTACAAACCTGCCTGGGCTCCCTAGATACATACTCGGATGGTTAGAAAAAGCCACAACCTGTGCTACCCGCAGCTACGCTGCTACTTTTAGCAAGTCTGTCTATTGTTACTCCTGGGGGAATTCTGCACCACTGCGCAATGCAGAATTTTGCAGAAATTCATGTTGTGCGTGCAGAATTTCCTTTCCCCCACAGAAATGGGCTGCAGTGCTGCTGGTTGCCACTAGGGGCCGCTGGACCCAGCAGAGCCCAGTTCTCACACATAGAAGACACTGCTGGGGGGTGGGGGAGGGAGCTAGAGGGTTCCCAGCAGCTTCCATTCCCTGCATGCCCTGAGAGAAGGAGATGGCAGTGAGCATCAGGCTGTTTCTCCCGGGTTCTGAGGAGTAGGGGAGCAGGTGTCTGGGTAGGGGGGAGCATCTCTGGGCTAAGGGGGGCCCTGCAGCTGGGCTCTGGGGGCAGAAGGGGGCAGAGAAACAGGAACTGGATTGTCATAGGGGTTTCTTTAACTTTCTACTCCTGGGGGAAATTTTGTGTGTGTCTGTATTGTTACCGACATACTTGCTGATAATTTATTTCAAAATACCTATCAAAATAATTGAAACTGGCATTATTATGTAGTGTTATTTTGACAAATAAAATGAGCAGAATTTTAAAACGTGCACAACATTTTAAATTTTTTGTTGCAGAATTTTTAATACTTTTTTGGCACAGAATTCGCCCAGGAGTATTATTGTGCTGGAAAACACATTCACAGCTATGGTGTATACATACTCTAAAAGAGATCCTTCTGAATGCACATCTTCCAATGTCCAGGTATAGTGTATGTTCTTACATAGAAATAACTGTACAGTATTTCCATTTGTTTTAATGGACAAAAAATATTTAGCCTGGCAAACAAGTAACATTCATGCTCTAGACCAGGGGTCGGCAACCTTTCAGAAGTGGTGTGCCGAGTCTTCATTTGTTCACTCTAATTTAAGGTTTCGAGTGCCAGTAATACATTTTAACGTTTTTAGAAGGTCTCTTTCTATAAGTCTATAATATATAACTAAACTATTGTTGTATGTAAAGTAAATAAGGTTTTAAAAATGTTTAAGAAGCTTCATTTAAAATTAAATTAAAATGCAGAGCCCCCCGGACTGGTGGCCAGGACCCGGGCAGTGTGAGTGCCACTGAAAATCAGCTCGCGTGCCACCTTCGGCACGTGTGCCATAGGTTGCCTACCCCGCTCTAGACCGATATCTAATTCTTGTTAAAAAATATGTTTTCCTATGCCAAAGAACAACTGTGTGTAATCCAGATACACAAGGTTTTCTGAACACTACTCAAAATTAAGAGGCTAATTTAAAAAAAATTCCCAAATCCCAAGAGTTGCATATTTCAAATGTACACACAGGGTGCTACCTGAAAAATCTTAACATGTTTTTGAGAGGACATAACTATTTTAAATGGATCCATGAAAGTTCTGGAGATGGGTAGCTTACTTTGGCTCTATGTCCAGAGTTCAGCATCCACAGTACTCTGCAATTTTCAGGGAACAAATAATTTCCCAGTGTTTTACAGTTGTTAATATTCAGTCAACAGCATCATGTACAAAAACATTTTCAGAGTCATGCAGTCTTTTGCAACCTACTTTAAATCATATACTGGTTAAATTTCTATTATGAAAGCACCAGGTATATTTTTAAGTATTGTTAAGATTTCCATCTTTTCCCACAACTTGAAAAAAACAGTAACCAAGAGGGACAAAACAGCAAATATAGGGGAAATAAATGCAACATGCCAGCTATGAAGACCTGAAGCCCGACAGCTAATGTGACCTGTCAAAATCCATATTTTGGGGAACATTTATTGTAAAATGCTATATACATATTTTACATACTGTACATTACACACTTAAAGAGCTTAAAAGAATGACAGGTTTTGCATTAATTTCCGCATCTTTTGAACTTAGCTGAAACTCATGCAAATACATTTTCAAATTTAAGGTTGTGCAAAAAATTTGCTTTTCTATTTGGTCTGGCAACAGACTTAGGCCAACACTTTCAACTGTGAGTACCTAAAGTTAGACATGTTCCTTTTAAAATCTGGACCTTAGTTTCTTGGATAAAACATAGCATATTTAGACGTCCGAAAGCCAAGCAGATCCCTCATTTCATTTCGGAATTTTGATAAATCTTGCCGCAGTTCATTGAGATTTTCCACAGTTGCTTGATCCATGCTTTGCATCTTTTGTCTCATGGAGGTTAAGTAACGATGGACTAAACAACACATCACCTTTTGGTAATTCTCATCCCTCTTTTGCTTCAGATTTCTCCATTCCTTTAAACAAATATACAGGTTTACTAATCAAAAGGGATTTATTTTAGCGTATTTATTTAATTTTTGAGCCCTGAAGCCTGTGTACAATTGCACAGACAGCATCACATATGTGCACACAAATTGGAAATCTGTATGTACCAATTCTCAACTTGTGTACATGTATGTGACACTGTGTGCAGCCTTTTGAGATAAAAATGAGGCCTACAATGCCCAATTTGTGAAGCAGAAATGAAGGTCTTTTAATCTATCTTTTAATCTATCTGGCTTGGAAAAAGTTATACAGATGTACGAGATTTCCATCATCTAGTCATTAATAGTATTTCTGTACTTAAATGTATGTTCTGTACAGTCTTTCAATCTGGTTTGCTTGAAATATTTTTGGCTGCAAGAAGGAGCGGTAGCAATTAGTGTACATAATTATAGGGTACATTAACTATGTTTATTTAAAGAAAATGTAAAACCAAAAAAAGACTCCAGTGTTCCTTTTTTGGTTATTTATTTTGATATGTCATGTGACGTGTTTAAAATTAGTTCTCCCCCCCACCTTCAGCATATTCTAATTGCACCATTTTCAAAATTATTACAAATTTTAACACTGAAGACAAAAATGTTAATAGGTTTTACATCAAGCAGCAGGGCCATTAAATATTTGGTTAGCAGGTTTGGTTTTGTTGAAACATGAAAATTATGCCAGCCTTAATTAAAAACCTCAATTAAAATCTGAAATAATTTTTTTTGTTCCTGTTCTGTGCTGACAGTTATATTTTGGATTCATAGACTAACAGAGTTTAAGGCCAGAAGGAACCATTAGATCATCTGGTCTGATTTTCTCTAGATCACAGGCCATTATATTTCACCCAGTTACCCCATCTTGAGTTTAACAACTTGTGTTTGGCTAAAGCATCTTCTAGAAAGACATCCAATCTTGATTTGAAGACATAATCCACCACTTCTCTTGGTAGTTCGTTCCAAAGGTTAAGCACTCTCAAATTAGAAATGAGGAACACATTTTAAACAATGAATTTTCTGGCTTCAGCTTCCAGCTATCACTGGTTCTTGTCATGCCTTTTCCCGCTAGATTAAATAAGCCTTTAGTATCCCATATTTTCTCCCTGTGAAAATACTTATATGCTGTAATCAAGTCAATCTTCTTTCTGATAAACTACACAGATTGAGATCTTTAAATCTCTCATTGTTGTAGGGCATTTTCTCCAGCCTTGTAATCATTTTTATGGTGCTTGTCTGCACCCTCTTCAATATTTCAACATCCTATTTAAAATGCAAGCACCAAAACTGTTACGTGGTATTCTATTATTGATCTCACCGATCCCGTATAAGGAGATAAAAATCACCTCCCTACGCCGGCTGACTACTTCCCTATTTATACATCCAAAGATCACATTAGCTCTTTTTTGTCACAGTATCACACTGGAGCTCATGTTGAGTTGCTTGTCCAACAGGAACCTTAAATCCTTTACATAATCATTGCATTCCAGAATTTACAGTCCCCTGTTCTACAGGTATGGCCTGCATTATTGGATGTATAACTTTGTATTGGCTGTATTTAAACACATTTTGTCTGAATGGGCAAAGCAATCCCAATCGCTCTGTATAATTGCCCTGTTGTCATCATTATTTACCACTCAACCAATCTTTGTGTCAGCCACCAATTTTATCAGCAGTGATTTTATATTTACTTCCAGATCATTGACAAAAATGCTGAAAAGCATCAGGCTTTTTACTGATCATTGCAGAACCCCACTAGATCCTCCTCCCTCCACCCCACATTTGATAAGGATTTCCCACTGACAACTTTTTTTGAGCTCCATCAGGTAGCCAGTTCTTATTTCATTTAATGTGGGCTCTGCAGATATTGCATAGTGCTAATTTTTAATCAGTGTGTCATGTGGTACTACATCAAAGATCTTACATAAGTATATTACATTTACTCAGTTACTTTCATCAACTAAACTTATAATCTCTTCAAAGAATTACATCAGGTTTGTTTGATAAGAACTATTTTCCATAAAAATCATGTTGATGGGCAATTATATTCTTACTCTTTAATTCTTCATCAACTGAATCCCCTATCAGCTTAATCATTATTTTGAATATAACTAAGCCTATTCTTAGAATATATTATTGTGATTTATTTATGATACCACCCACAGCATGATAGGAACTTCCAGAGTAGACAACAAGATAAATTCTCTTAGGGTCATTTTAGCAAGGAATATTTGTATGATTGTTAACATACACTTAACTTTCCAGACAATTTCTTACCTTTAGGCTATTCTGACGTTTAACTTTGCCAGTTGAAGTATGAGAGCCGATCCATTTACTAAGGCTGTTGAAGAGATAGCAGATAGTCTTGGGAGAGGGAATGACATTGAAAGGTGGAGGTAGTGTGCATTTATCATCAAAGTAGCTAAGCCAAAGCTTGGCACGAGCAAATTTCCATTCTTTGTCTTCATGATTCTAAAATATCAGAAATATTAAGATAACAGTGGTAAAATGAACAAGAGAGTCTGCAAAAAAATATGTAATGTTATGAGAATTTGTGTTAGTAACTTTATGTGGTTTACATTTTCCAGTACCTTAAACACGAACAATGAATACATTCACCAATATATGCTATGGCATAAAAAAAGTCAACTACTAGTGTGTATAACTCACATGTTAAATGCACTTTAAAGAAATATCCAAAATAACCAAAAGGTTCAATGAACTGACAAAAACTGATTCTATACTCAGCTGCCATTAGACTTAACCTTTAATTCCCACGTGTCCGCACTTTAAAAATTGTTAACACTACAATACTTTGATACAATTAAAACAGGGAAAATAAACAAACCAAACATTCTTCTCTGATCTCTGCCATTCAGTTCATGACCCTATAAATACTTATGCATGTGAACTCATAGAAACTACTTGCGTGCATAAAGTTACTCATGCATGTATTTCCACAATCAGGCATTAGACTAGAATCCTCAGTGTAGAGCAGAGGCAGGCAACCTGTGGCACGCGAGCTGATATTCAGTGGCACTCACACTGGGTCCTGGCCACCCGTCCAGGGGGCTCTGCATTTTAATTTAATTTTAAATGAAGCTTCTTAAACATTTAAAAAACCTTATTTACTTTATATACAACAGTAGTTTAGTTATGTATTATAGGCTTATAGAAAGAGACCTTCTAAAAACGTTAAATTGTATTACTGGCACGCGAAACCTTAAATTAGAGTGAATAAATGAAGACTCGGCACACCACTTCTGAAAGGTTGCTGACCCCTGGTGTAGAGACTAACTCTCTCTTGTACAGCACCAGGAACATTGCTGACACTTTGACTTAAAAAATAATACATAATTAATTTACTTACTGCTATCAGCTGAAAGCTTTTATGAAGCATTGCCACTAAGAGCTTGGTAAGGACAATCACAACCACTACGTTATAGGTACCAACAATAACAGCGCCCACAAAAGACTGCAATTCGTCACCGTAGCTAAATCTAGTGACAAAGATTGCTACATGTGCTAGGGAGAATATGTACCAGAACAGAGCAAAGCAGGTGCCAATAAACCTACAAAAACAAAATAATCTATGGTTAGATCACATATTAAAAAACCTTCACACAATGTAAAAGAAATTAACATGTGAATTCAATTATTCAGCATGAACTGCCAGCCTCATTCAATTATTACTAATTAAGGGCCAGACTGATACTGTTATTTATGTTGAATAGTTTTTTACATCATAAGCAGTCCCACTTAAATCAGCAGGGCTACTTATAGAGTAAGGTGCTACAGACTTGTCAGTAAGGGTATCACAATCTGGCCTTAATTGATGATATATCAGAGCCTTTCTTTCCATTTCAAATCATTACATTTAAAATAGTAGTTTTCCCTAAAATACTTTTTGTCTCAACCCCTCCCCTCCAAAAACAAAACAAAACAAAAAATAGACAACATCTAGATGCAACATTGGCTTAATCCAATGCCCAACACAGTGACTATAAAGACTTTGATTGACTTTACTGAATTTTGGATCAGGTCCTATGTGAGTGAGGTTCAATATTTAATGGTAATTGATCAAAATAACGAGATACTACCACTGAAGAAGTTATAGTTCTCCCAGAGAGACAGTCACCAAGTAATTCAACTTTATAATCTCAGTGGATGCATATGAAACATTTTTATTATCTGCAGATCACTGAGTTTATAAGCCATACTGTAGTATATATCTTCAAGGCACCTTGATTTCAACTTAATGCCCAGCTGCTGTGGAGACACTTCACAATATATTAAAATACAATGAACCTCAAATTTCTAATCACTACAGTTTAAACAGGTATAGTTTAGAAAAATATAAACATTTTTGAGTCTTTACAGTTCATCTTGAAGTTGTTAATGTAGGAAGGAACATATGGATCAACCCACAGTGTGCAAATTATCTGCTTATCAGAATTCCTTATGAAAAAATTGTCACTGTGCATACACAAATTTAATGTCTCTGTCATTCTACAATTTAAAAAATACCAAAGCACTCCAATCTATATTATTTTAACAGCCTTCAAAAAATTTTTAAAGACATCTTTAGCTGACTGAAATGGAAGAAAGTATCTGTAAATTGAAACTTTTCTATGTTTCTTCTTTTACAATTTTGTACTTACAAGCATAAAAACCAGTTGTAGTAGGCAGCATGGTAGGTTAGCGTAGTAGTTTTTCATCACTTGATATCCAAATACTAATCCAATAAATACAGCAAAGCTTGTGTAATGACAGCACTTCTTTGCTCAAGTTGGTGCTATTAACTCCTCACGTCATATGCATTAAATTTGTTTACCCCACTAAATAAATAAATAAATAAATAAAAGCTTACCAAGGGTAGGTCTTGTAGGCAAATTTTTATCCCAGTACTAGTTTTTAATATCACAGAAAATGGAATTTCATAATGGATTGTTGGGAATCACAATACTCCACAGACCGCCTGCACTGTAACAACAGCGTGCTAATACTATTATATACTATAAGTGGGAATGCCCACATTATACCTTTTTTTATTACAAGTGTGGACAGCAGGAAACAGTTTCTTAATTGTGTTAGGGAACGGCATTTTAGCCTCATAGGCTGAGTCTACACTGTGGTTTTTGTGAAATTCAAACCATTCACGTTGTACTGGTGAATAGACTTGATGCTTGTGTTTCTACCAGTGTGTTATCTATCCTTACTTAGAGACCTGCCAATACATCAATGTTCAGTTGATACCATTGGTGGAGCTGCAACTATGGTGAATCCAGGTCATAATTTTCCAGTATACATACACCACTCAGGTAAATATCCTGCAGAGTCAGCATAAATGTCCTGCAGCAGATTTTTTAAATTAATATTTTATTTAACATTCTAAAACTCACGAATGGAATGTGTCATTGCTTTGCTGTTCACAGAAGATCCCTGCACAGTCCTTCTCTTCATTTAAAGTAAATTCTTTGTCATACAGTTGGGTCAATCCAATTGTGAACGAGAACAAGACAAGAAGGAACATCCCTAGGAATTTTCCAAAGTCTTGCAACATCTGCCCCATTGAAATCTGTGGAACAGATTACCAATTTCCATTAACAATGAAATATTAATAACTTATCAATATTCCTTCACTCAGTCCCTACAAGAAAAAATATTGTGAACACTACTTTTTTAAATTTAATGTCAATACCATTGTATCAGAATTCAGGACTGTAGCCAAGAATAGACAATATCAGGTATATTTAGGATATAGAGATGAAATGTAAGTATTTCTTAACATTGTAACACCTCGCCAACAGGCCTGTAAGATATTAGGCTTAGACAAACAAGGCCTCAGGCCTAAAAACAGGCAGATTTGAGTAGCTATCTGAGGAGTAACCCTGGATCACAAGATGAAACAGTCACAGGAATACATGTGTTAAACTGCTAATATTTAGAAAATATATATTGAAATGTACCAGATGAAGCTGCTTAGAGTTTTATGGGGATTTTTGCAGACACTGGGAGGGATAGCTCAGTGGTTTGAGCATTGGCCTGCTAAACCCAGGGTTGTGAGTTCAATCCTTGAAGGGGACACTTAGGGATCTGGGGCAAAATTAGTACTTGGTCCTGCTAGTGAAGGCAGGGGGCTGGACTCGATGACCTTTCAGTTCTATGAGATAGATATATCTCCATATTATTAACTAAATCATTTTTCAAAACAAATTAAATTGGTACATTTTTCCAGTATAGATAGACCTAATAATGCACTTAGGCCTTATGTAAAATGTATGACATTTAAACAAACATACAGTATGAGCTGTTTCCCACATTTAAGTACTACAAAGTTATTCCACCATCTAATATTTACAGCACATATGATGGCCCTTACATCACGGGGTATGTGAGCTCTAAAACAGATTTAACCACGTAAAAGTGTAACCCTAATCCCTGAGTCACTACGAATACACACGACAGACACAACTGACTTCCTCCAGAAACTCCGCAACATTAACAACCTCCCTCAGAACACCA
This sequence comes from Platysternon megacephalum, assembly GCA_003942145.1. NCBI lineage: Eukaryota > Metazoa > Chordata > Testudines > Platysternidae > Platysternon > Platysternon megacephalum. The sequence continues at coordinate 1,528,995 of QXTE01000238.1, read as the reverse complement.
CCCTTGCCTCCCTATACACCAATATGCCTCATGACGGAATTGTTGTCTGCCTCAAATATCTACAATACAATGGACAGCACTCAGATATCCACACCGAACTCATTGCTAAACTCATCCATTTTATCCTAATCCATAACAATTTTATATAACAACAAACACTTTGTTCAAACCATGGAAACAGCCCTGGATACTAGGATGGCTCCCCAATATGCCAACCTCTTCACTGGCTACCTTAAGGAGAAATTTCTGGACAACTGTACCATGAAACCAATGATACCCCTGCGACACATCGATGATATTTTGATCCCCTGGACAGACGATTTAAACTCCTCATAGATTTCCACCACAACTTCAACAACCACCACATGTCCATTAAATTCTCCCTAGAACAGTCCCACACCAGCATCAACTTCCTGGAAACCACAATAAGGTGCAACAGTAGAACCCTACAGACAACTATATACAAGAAACCAACAGATCACAATACTTACCTTCACAGATCGAATAGCCACTCCAAACACACCAAGAAATCGGTTATCTACAGCCAGGCCTATTGATACCACAGAATATGCTCCAAGAAAAAAAGTTAGAAACACACTTAAAACCGCCTTCACCAAACAAGGACACTCCACCAGAGAAGCATATCGCATCATGGAATGAGCTACCCAAATATCCCAACAGAATCTGCTTCAATACAGAAATAAAACCCCTTCTGACCGCACACCCCCTAATTATCACCTACCACTCCACTCTGGAACCTATGTGGAACATCATTAACCAATTACAACCCACACAATGGAGACCACATCCTCAAAGAAATCTTTCCCGAGTCCCCCTCTTCTGGCCTTCAAACAACTCCCCAAACTCACCAAGCTCACCATCAGAAGAAAGCTCCAGACCAGGACCCACCAACTCAAAGTGGCACCACGTCCTGCCATAACAACAGATGCAAAACCTGCAGATATATCTCCACTGCTATGATGATCAATACCTTCCACAATACACCTTTCAAGATCCATGGGCCCTACACATGCCTATCACAACATGTGGTGTACCTCATCCACTGCACTAAATGCTCCAACAACAGCTATATGGGTGAAAACAAACAATCCTTACGCTCTCAAATGAACTCACACAGAAAAACGATAAAAGACAAAAACATCATAATCACCCGTGGGTGAACATTTTTCACAAAATGATTACTCCATATCTGACCTCTGAGTCTTCGCCCTCAAAAGAAACCTGCACAACACCTTCAAAAGACATGCCTGCTAGCTTAAATTTATATCTTTGCTAGACACTAAAAATCCTGGTCTTAATAAGCCATAATTCTAGTGTCTTTATTATGACAATCTATAGCCCACTAACCCCCGTTTTTGTCCTAGGACTGCAGGGTATTAACGGGCCACTTCACCTTGAATGATCCCTTAGAATATGTGTTAACTACTTATGCTACATAATCTGTTCCAGTTTCTATTTAGCTGTGACACTCTGAGTACCTTTCCCAGACCTGAAGAAGAGCTCTGTGTAGCATAAAAGCTTTTCTCTATCACCAACAGAAGTTGGTCCAATAAAAATATTATCTCATCCACCTTCTCTCTAATATCTGGGGACCAAAACAGCTATAATACCACGGAGAGACAGACGGGCCATCGTATGTGCTGCACTGTGGTCCACTGTGTTCTAAAGCAAGTGATTTTAGTTTTACTTCCATGCAGCTTTCTTGTTTTGGGGGCATGATATATATATTGGATTCAGAGATTAGTAGTACAGTACACTGCTATTTTATAGGATGTATACATCTTTGGACTATATGAAAAGGAAGGGATCTCTGTACCAAGCTGTGACCTAGGACAGAGAGTAAGAGCTGTCAGATTTAGTATTTCCTTAATTTCATAATTTTCATCCTTTCAACACAAGCTACAAAACCCAGAAAACAAAATTATGCCCCCAAAACACGAAAGCTGCATGGAAGTTAAAAAAAAAAAAAAAAAAAAAAGAAAAGAAAAAAAAAGGGGGGGGGGGGCACTTTCTTCAGAGTATAGTGGACCAGGCAACTAGTACACAGATCAGATACCTGTTACTCTAACTATAGTCATACTATATCTTTCCAAGTATTTACAAAATTTGTAGACAACTTGAAAGCTGAAAATGTTAGTATACAAAACCAAATTTTGTAAAAAGCTCTTTTTAATATATCTAGTATTAATAAACTTATAATTGACTTTTTTCTTAAAATAGGTTTCATAGGCCAACATGTAAAATGATTCAGTACTTAAAATATCTAACAGCCAACAGAACACAGTAGCTTCCCTTCATTTTTCACTGTTGGGGTGCCACACCATGTTTAATTACTACTATTTGAACTTGTGACCTACTTTTGGAAAATACTTTAAGAGTTGTTGCTCAAGTTGTACTGGTCAACAGTAATAACAAGATTCAGTGTGCAACTGAATAGGGTGACTGTTGACTATTTTTGTTTACTCAGAATTCTGACTTCACTACATAGCTGCCTAATAAAAACACGTAAGAAAGATATAGTACATAAACAGGTATGTTAAACAGCAAACCTCTTTGACATGTAGGAGATACTTTAATGTTCAGTGTATTTGTACTTCAATGTTCAGTGTATTTGTACTATAAACATAATACTCTTACTTTAACATCAATATGTTAAGTAGCTGCCTGAAAGTATGCAAATGCTTTTTCATGGTGTGAGCATGTGTGTGTGGGGAAGAAAAATGAGAAACAAATAAAAAGAAAAGCTGCAAAGTAACTGAGATACAGAACCATAGCTAGAGAGAGACAAAGGCAAGAGAAAATAACTGTTTTGGAAGATTATAGAAAGAGGCAGTTAACATTAATTGGCTACAAAACACAAATATTCTTTCTAAAGTAACTTCTTCCTTGAATTTTTTTTTTTAAATTCAACATGTGAAATTTCTATTACTTTTCCTTTTCAGAGCATGATTAAGGGGCTACATTTTATTACAGAGCCAAAATAAATCTGTTAAAAGAATGTTAGGTTGCAAAGTCAAGCACTCTAAAGTTCGGAAATGCCAGATTTGAATGCTTAATCTTAATTTGCCGCCCCCCCCCCCCACCTGTGTCCATCCTGCACCCTGAATGAAGGAGTGGAATATGGAAAAAATAGTATATGATCATGCAATTAAAGACTATATCATAATACATATGTACAAGTTCAAGTCTAGCATTTTCTGACAGCAATATTATTTACCTGAAGTGGTCCTAGGATAGAACTGGTTGTATACATGAAGAAGAGTCGAAGGTAACTAAGAACATTAGCAAAAGCAAAGAGACCTTCTGCCACCAGTGTAGGATGGAATGCGTCCCAGTCCTTTCTATCAGCAAAATCATGGAACTAGAGTTTCAAAAGAAAAAGCTGAAGTTACTTACATTATTAAAAACAAAAAACACTATCACAAGTGTAATTCAAAGGTATTCTACAATAAATGATGAGTTTGCCTTCAGACAATGTATTCTATGTAGCTAAAACAACACTTTATACAGATACAAGCCAGAGGGGTTAGTAGATAGGGCACTGAACTGGGAGTCTCATAGACTCATAGACTTTAAGGTTAGAAGGGACCATTATGATCATCTAGTCTGACCTCCCGCATGATGCAGGCCACAAAAGCCGACCCACCCACTCCTGGAATAATTCTCTCCCTTGACTCAGCTGCTGAAGTCCCCAAATCATGATTTAAAGACTTCAAGTTGCAGAGAATCCTCCAGCAAGCGACTCCTGCCCCATGCTGCGGAGGAAGGCGAAAAACCTCCAGGGCCTCTGCCAATCTACCCCGGAGGAAAATTCCTTCCCGACCCCAAATATGGCGATCAGCTGAACCCCGAGCATGCGGGCAAGACTCTCCAGCCAGACACTCAGGAAAAAGTTCTCTGTAGTAACTTTTAATATCCCATCATTGACCATTGGTACTAATTACCAGTGATGGCACGTTATTGACCTATTGACTAAGATCACGTTATCCCATCAAACCATCCCCTCCATAAACTTATCAAGCTTAATCTTAAAGCCAGAGAGGTCTTTCGCCCCCACTGTTTCCCTCGGAAGGCTGTTCCAGAACTTCACTCCTCTGATGGTTAGAAACCTTCGTCTAATTTCAAGCCTAAACTTCCCGACGGCCAATTTATATCCATTTGTTCTCATGTCCACATTAGTACTGAGCTGAAATAATTCCTCTCCCTCCCTGGTATTTATCCCTCTGATATATTTAAAGAGAGCAATCATATCTCAGGTGATTTAGGTTCAATTCAAGGCTCTGCCACTCACCTATACTATGTGAGCTTGGGAAAGACACTTCTTCTCTGGGTGTTGTTTTCCTTCCTACTCTGTATTACCTATTTAGGTTGTAAACTCTTTGAAATAGAGACTCTCACTATGTGCATGAACAGCACCTACCACACAGGGCCCTGATATAGGCACTACTGTAAAACAAATAACGATAAGTAAAAAAATACTGTAAAACACAGAACAAACCAACTTATGTAATGATGATAGACTTGCAGGTCTTAACCAATTTTGGAAGGGGAGAGGACTTAGAGATAATGGTTCCTTTAGAATGATGGATGTCTTATGAGTATACACACACTTCTACCCTTCACACATATGATATCTGCCACTCTCAAGAGGTCACACTTGAGAAATCATAAGCAGTAAGAAACAGATCAAAACAGAGGGAGGGCAGGAGTGAGCATACATAATTTTGGCATTTATTATTTAATGGCAGGCCATAAGACTATGGTATGGCAAAAAGCTGCATCTGCAGATAGGAGCATGTCTGGCCCAAATGATAGCAATCCAGCCCAGGATCACTTATACTGAAAGATGATGGAATGCACCAGATATCAAACAGCTGCAGATTTCTTTATGCTCTGTTTCCTTCTGTCCGTGATGTGGAGAATGCTCTGACTGAATGAGCTTTTGAATCTTGAGGAGGAATTTTGACAGAAGAAAAGTAAGTAGTCTAATGGCCAATTTGATCTATCAGGAAGGTTTCTTTTATGACAGCCAAGCAGAGGTAACAGCACATAGGTTTATTTCCAACCCCAAGATCTTCCTAGATAATACTTAAAAAAAACTCAGCATAAGGACCTCAAAAGCAAGAAAGAGTTTTGGGAGAGGTTCAGGTTTTGGTGAAAGGGATGATAACTCAGAATGGAGAGATCTGAATTCCACTTTTAATTACTGTCCATTGACCAGGGGTATAAATTTAGGATTAACTACTCCCCTCAATCCACAGTAAAACTCCCAATAGAACTTTCTGAAAATGTCCAAGGGTAGACTACAACTTTAATGCGTAACTGAATTGTTTTGTTATTATTTGTTCAATATCACATTCAGCACTCCATGGGACAATATATCAACTTTAAGATTATTGCTATCTCTGACCTTTGTTTCCCACCTTTTGGCTTCATCCTTTTTTAGTTTCCTTTTTCTTCTCTGTCTTTGTCTCGCTCCTGTTTTCCCTCTGCATTTCTTTCCCTGTACCAATTCTCATTTCAGAACCTCATGGGCTTCAAACTCCCCTTTCCCATTATATCTAAGATACTGTTTTCCCTCCTACTCTGTCTTATCTATTTAGATTGTAAACTCTGAAATAGGGACACTCACTATGTGCATGAACAACCTACCACACTGGGCCCTGGTATAGGCTCTGATATAGGGCTGTAATAGCTGAGCACCTCACAAACTAATATTTTTATCCTCATAACACTCCAGTGAGGTACAGAAGTGCTATTATCCCATTTTAAAGTTGAGGAACCAAGACATGGATAGACTAAGTGACTTGGCAAAGTCCACACAGGCAGTCTGTGGCAAAGTAAGAACTGAATCCAGATCTCCCAAGTCCCAGGCTAGCAACCTAAACACTGGCCCACCCTACTGCTCACTAAAACAATTCCATCCTCTAAAAAATGATCAGCAGTAACACAATTAATGCTGACATTACAGTGTTGCCACTGGGAAGTAGACTAAACATCTGTGTACAACAGAAGGGTTGAAAAGAATGGTGGATCTGTATGGACTAGAAGTTTGTAGAGGGGCATCCCTCTTGAAAAGCCTCCCATAATTATCAGACTGAAATATCAGAGGACAAGGTTACAGAAATATTTCTGTATTTAGCAAACAAGAAAATGATCCTCATATTTCCTATCAGAGGACTCTCTCTGAATGACTGCGATTTTACTTCTTTTTCCGGGGCAGAAGCTGTTTGTGATTATAGTCTCATGTACCAATAATGATTGTCTGTTTATTGTTTCATTATCAGAAGGTACCAAGTATAATCATATGAGGCATTACAACCCTGTAAGCTTTTTCTTCCCCCAGTAGGGAATGAGGAAGCTGTTCAATATTTTTTATTTTCATCATTCAATTAGTGGTCCCTGCCTTATTTACTGCACACCATTCATGCCTGCAATGAATATAAAATTCATTTTCTAATGGTCTTTCCTGGTGTGCTCATCACCAAGTGCTTCACAAACATTTTAAGGTGCGTGCACAACTGATTGGAAAACCGCACTCAGAGAGTAGTTATCAGTGGTTCACAGTCAAACTGGAAGGGCATAACAAGTGGGGTCCAATAGACATCTGTCCTGGTCCCGGATCTATTGAATACCTTCATAAATGATTTGGAGAATGGCATACAGTACCAGCGCCGGCTCCAGGGTTTTTGCCGCCCCAGGCAGCCAAACCCCCCCCCCCCCCCCCCNTACACTTATAAAGTCTGCAGATGATACCATGATGGGAGGGGTTGCAAGCACTATTGCCAGAGGTATTAAGCATTCACAGCTCTGATTGACTTCAGTTTCATTTATGAATGTTCAACACGTCTACAAGTCAGGCCCCAGCTATCTCAAGACGGCTACACAGAAAATGAGGAACACAGGATTAGAGGCCACCTGTCAGAAATTTGGTTTAAGTGACTTGTTGAGCAACACATAAGATTGTGGCAGGGGGAAGGACAGAATTCAGTTTTCTTAGGTGGCATTCACCTTAACGACAAGCCAAGCCTTTCACTTCATGCAGTCTGTTACCTTATTCTCCACACACCTTACAGAGCAAATGAGTTACGGATCCTTCAAACAGCCTCAATGATTATACAATCCTGATTCAATCCCTGAACACCATCTATCCTGTACACTAAATGAGGCTGCGATCCCATGGAAAAAAAATAGTACGTGCCCATGTAACAAAAGACTGTTTCATAATGCACACACATGCCGGGTGGAGTAAGGAATGAAGGCTGAAGTGGCAACCTGCATTCTGGCATTTCCTAACATCCCAATACTTGATTTTTCAATCTTAATGAGGTTTGCTAAATGTAATTTTTTTGTATGTAATTTCCTAGACTTTTTTTTAAAAGGAAAGGGTAAAAACAAATTCTGTCATGTGCCACTGAAGAAACTTATCATGCCTCATCATCACTTAGGTTTGAACCCTGAATTTTCAACATTATAGCACACCTTGATGTACAAGATAAATAAATTAGCTGGCAGCAGGAGAAGGCTGTTTTCCCAGCAGGGGAATGACCACCAAACCTATTTGCTGGATCTGGGCAAGTAGTCAGGGACAACCTGGCACACTCTGCCTCCCCCCCCTCCAGGAAATAGAAGTTTCCTTCCCATGTGATTTCCCCACCCACCGACAGGGAAGATTAACCATGTGCTAGGTTCAGGGATGCCCGACCAGGTTCTCTCCCTTCTCATTTGCCAGAGCGGAGATCTGCTATAAGGTTCCCATTGCAGTGTTTGCTGCTGCTGCATTAGCCCAGACTTTGAGACTATTCATGTTCAGTTATTTCTGCAAGCTGCCAAAACTTTGCTTATGATGTAACCAACAGAAAGGAAATGGTGATTTTCAAAGGTTATATACCTCAGCCAGCAGAATTTAATGGAGAAAAGAAAAGGCACTTTTCTGGCCTCAGGGCTTTCTCCCTGCTGAATTTAAAAGGCCTGCTGCATACAACTGAGGCGTTAGAGTTTCAAAAAAAAAAAAGCAAGCAAAAATGTTCTATAATAGAAAGTGTTCAGCAACCTAAATATAGGTCAATATTAGTTCTCTCTAAAAAGCTAAAGAATCAGGGTAACTGACATGCCAGTTTCAGACAGTGGTATGTGCATAAGTTCACACCCTATTTCTGGAGTTTAAGCAAATGCAACAAAACATCCTTACATCTAGCAAAATTATAATTTCAAAATAGAAACTGTTGCTAGCCCCTCATGTGCTTATGTTCTGCATCAGTGTTAAATATGTGAAGACTAAGATGAGACTACGGCCTTAAGTATTTAGGACTGCAGAATTATTTTTCCTAAGCCCTTGTCAAAATAAAAAAAATTCTGTATTTCCCCCCAATCAGCCCCAGTTGGGCTTGAGATCTGAGTCGTGGATATCCACCTTGTTATGAGCAACTACTTTGAGAGCAAAGGTTGCCAAATAGAGGGAATTCATGACAAAACTAAGCTGATTACGAGATTCTTCTAAAAAGTCTTCCAGGCCTTCATACCAAAGTCTTTTGACATCTGACCACACCATTCCTGGTGGAGAGAAAAAGAAAAAAAAAGATGTCACTGTATTATACTGTATAGGCTTTCTACTAGTTCTAGTGTGTTCCAGATGGGTGTTTTGTTTTGCTTTTAAACTAAAATAAGGGCACCTACTTCTTTTCAAAGTGTTTTAGTGAGAAGGAGGAAAGGGGGAATTTTGTACATCTATCTGAATAGTATTGAGTTTGATCATAAAATACAACAGTGCAGTAATTATAAATGTTTACCTTCCACAAGTAACTCTTCGCTGAAGAAAATTATCTTTAATAAGGGGGAAGAGGAGTGTCTGGTTTAGGACAAGAGTCCAAAGCCTCACTACAGTTGCCTTTTTTTAAAGTCAACTTTATTTCAGAAAGCTTGGAGCCTCAGCACACTGTGCTACAAATACATTTTTGTGAATGTATTTGAATTAGAAAATGACCCCCCAAAAAAACAGCTTAAAACTAAACTTCTCTCGCTGCAATTATCATAATTCTTGTAAGGTTAATGACTCAACAGAAATTTTTTCTACCTATTTGATTCAAGGTAACTTAACAGGAAACAAGGATTTTGGTTTTACCCTGCAAAATGTACAGGTTTAGCCTATTCACAAAGAGCTCTATGGTCTTCATCAACTGAACTTTTTTTTCTCGCTACTGAATCATTGACCTCAATTAGGTGTTAAATTCTACCATTGTTAACCACTTTACACTGATTCAGAAAAATTCACCTAATAAAATTCAGCGAGTGAATATTCATATCACAACTTGCCATTTCATAATTTCAAAGGACCTTTTGTAGAAATACAGCTGCACATTTAAGATACACAAATTATCAGTTATTTAATGTTCTGCTGATTATTTGGATAATTCAGATATTTGCTACTATATTAAAAATTAGGAAAAAAGTAGCATTTACATTACTGGCAACTAAAAACTGTTGGACTTGGCACAGCTTTTTGCAAGTTTTCTAAAACTTTGGTCCAGCAAAAGCAAAGGCAAGTCAGATAAATAACCTAAAATACTTTTTGCAGGACATTCCTTGTTGTTCAGTGAGAAATATGTTGCAATGATAAAAGATTAGAGCCAAGCAGAATAGAAAACACACCCTGCCAAAGTTAGAAGTAGAAGTTATAAGACCTATTCTTCCTGGTTATGAGTCTTAGTTTTGGGGTGTTTTGTCTGTACATTGCAAAAATTGTTTAATGTGTAACTAAAACTGACCTAGTTAACAAAAGAAGTTAAACGGTGTAAAAGGGTAGTATAGGAAATCCTAAAAATGTCACATCATTTGTCTAGAAGTATAAGATTTTGCTGCTTTTTTGTCTTGGACTGATTATTTTGGGAGGGAGGGCTAATAGCAGTCAAAATATTGAAAAGTTAATCTAGTATACAAAACCTGCTTTTAACTTTACGTTTTGGAGTCAAAACAGAATTTTTGGTATGATCACAATATTGATTCAATAAAGAGTACACCAATGCTCCAAACTCCAAAAAGATAAAGTTAGGTAATGATCGGTTGAAATAACATAATTATTCTCCTCCAAGTTAAATTTAGTACTTTTTAAAAATATATTTTATTGGAGGTATTCCAAGTTACATTTACTGTGTATGTATCTCCTTATATGCTTCAACAACAAATGCAAAATAACCCATTTATATACATTTAAAATACTTAATTAAAAGTATTAAGATCTGAGTACTAATCTCAAAAAAAGATCTTACTTGGGTACTAGTAATGTGTCTGAGTTACAAAGCACTCCCTTTCAATCTTATCTCACACGTATAGGTAAAATACTGAACAAGAGAAACAAATTCCCTTCACTGATTTCAATATGAGTTAAGTGCCTAGGCACTTAGCACCTACCTGCAACTAAGCACCTTCAAAAATCTGTCCCTAAGTGACCTAGCAGCCTAAATCCAAATTTCAACATTGACTTAAAATCCTCGGTCACTTACGTGTTTTACCCCTTGTCTTTACTAGTCATTTAATTCGAGGTCTGGCTCAACTGTACCCGTTAACTCACCCCTCCCCTTGTCCAGACACAAAATCTTCTCAAATATGTGTTGCTCATAGAATTACTCATGGAGCATGCTACATATCTTTAGTGCACAGTCTCTACTTGTAGGCTTGATCTGTTATACTGGAGGCTGGTTTAAGTATGCTAAGTCTATTGTTTTTCCTTAAAGAGGCTTCTTTCCACCTGTGGATTAAATCATCATCACTCCTAATCTTACTAGAAATTTCTCTGGATTTTACAATTTATTAGGGCTGTCAAGCGATTAAAAAAATTAATCAGGATTAATCGCACTGTTAAACAATAATAGAATACCATTTATTTAAATATTTGTGGATGTTTTCTACATTTTCAAATATATTGATTTCAATTACAACACAGAATACAAAGTGTACAGTGCTCACTTTCTATTTATTTTTTATTACAAGTATTTGCACTGTAAAAAAAGAAATACGGTAGTATTTTTCAATTCACCTAGTACAAGTAGTATAGTGAAATCTCTTTATCATGAAAGTTGAACTTACAAATGTAGAATTATGTACAAAAAAAAACTGCATTCAAAAATAAAACAATGTAAAATTTTAGAGCCTGCAAGTCCACTCAGTCCTACTTCAGACAATCGCTCAGACAAACAAGTTTGGTTACAATTTGCAGAAGATAATGCTCCCCACTTCTTGTTTACGTCACCTGAAAGTGAGAACAGGCGTTCACATGGCACTGTTGTAGCCAACGCTGCAAGATATTTACGTGCCAGATGCGCTAAAGAGTCCCTTCATGCTTCAACCACCATTCCAGAGGACATGTTAATGACACGTTCTGCTTGATAACGATCCAAAGCAGAGCGGACCGACACACGTCCATTTTTATTATCTGAGTCAGATGCCACCAGCAGAAGGTTGATTTTCTTTTTTGGTGGTTTGGGTTCTGTAGTTTCCGTATCTGAGTGTTGCTCTTTTAAAGTCTTCTGAAAGCATGCTCCACACCCCGTCCCTCTCAGATTCTGGATGGCACTTCAGATTCTTAAACCTTGGGTTGACTGCTGAAGATTTTTTTTGTTACATAACTGCACTCAAAAACGAAACAATGCAAAACTTTAGAGCCTACAAGTCCACTCAGTCCTACTTATTGTTCAGCCAATCACTAAGACAAATAAGTTTGTTTACATTTACAGGAGATAATGCTGCCCACTTCTTATTTACAATGTCACCAGAAAGTGGGAACAGGCATTTGGATGGGACTTTTGTAGCCGGCATTGCAAGGTATTTACGTGCCAGATATGCTAAACATTTGTATGCCCCTTCATGCTTCAGCCACCATTTCAAAGGACATGCTTCCATGCTGATGACGCTCGTTAAAAAAATAATGCATTAATTAAATTTGTGACTGAACTTCTTGGGGGAGAATTGTATGTCTCCAGCTCTATTTTACTCGTATTCTGCAATATAGTTCATGTTATAGTAGTCTCGGATAATGACTCAGCACATGTTCATTTTAAGAACACATTTGCTGCAGATTTGACAAAATACAAAGAAGGTACCAATGTGAGATTTCTAAAGATAGCTACAGCACTCGACCCAAAGTTTAAGAATCTGAAGTGGCTTTCAAAATCTGAGAGGGACGAGGTCTGGAGCATACTTTCAAATGTCTTAAAAGAACAACACTCCGATGAGGAAGCTACAGAACCCGAACCACCAAAAAAGAAAATCAACCTTCTGTTGGTGGCATCTGACTCTGATGATGAAAATGAACATGTGTCGGTCCACACTGCTCTGGACTGTTATCGAGCAGAACCTGTCATCAGCATGGATGCATGTCCTCCGGAATGATGGTTTAAGCATGAAGGGACATATGAATCTTTAGCGCATCCGGTATGTAAATATCTTGCAACGCTGGCTACAACAGTGCCATGAGAACGCCTGTTCTCACTTTAAGGTGACATTGTGAACAAGAAGTGGGCAGCATTAACTCCTGCAAATGTAAACAAACTTGTTTGTCTAAGCGATTGGCTGAACAAGAAATAGGACTGAGTGGACTCGTAGGCTCTAAAGTTTTACATTGTTTTATTTTTGAATGCAGATTTTTTTTGTACATCACTCTACATTTGTAAGTTCAACTTTCATGATAAAGAGATTACACTACAGTACTTGTATTAGGTGAATTGAAAAATACTATTTCTTTTTTTTTTTACAGTGCAAATATATGTAATCAAAAATATAAAGTGAGCACTGTACACTTTGTATTCTGTGTTATAATTGAAATGAATATATTTGAAAATGTAGAAAACATCCAAAAATATTTAAATAAATGGTATTCCATTATTGTTTAACAGTGCGATTAATCGCGATTAATTTTTTTAATTGCTTGACAGGCCTAATTCATACCTATACTATCACCAATCCACAATGTGATATTACTTGCTGGTACTTTTGAGTAAATACGGTTTAAAAAATGCTTATGAATTACTGAACAGTTTTTAGATTTCTAGACATTCAACAGAATAACCTCACAAAGTATATATTTTTAAAAGTAATAGAATCAATTTAGACACAAACTGTAAACTTTGCAACACTAGTACAAACTTCCAATCAAACAAATGAGGATATAGATTACGTCTGTCTATAGTCTTTTAAGAATTAACATATGTTAAGGCTGTTAGAATTTGGTTCTCAAAGTCCTAGAGATTTCAACTTTAAAAGAAAACCATTAAAAGGGCTGACAAATTCATAAAACAGAACAGTGAAAGTTTTGGGACCTACTCTACTCAAAAGCAGTATTTGTGCTCCCTCTACTGGTTCTGCACCAACCACAATTAACTTGCAAATATGCTTCTCTGGGATGTGTTGATATTATCAATGATATTGGTATATAAAAAGGAAGTACATATAATGGAGACAAATTTAAAATACTTTTAGAAAACAAAAGGAGAAAGAAGAAAAAAATCAATGATTTTCATATACCAAATAAGAGGATTTTACATAAGAGACTAAAAACAAATATTTTTCTTCTTAAGCTATTTTCCAGTTCTGCAGTGGCTCTACCTTTTATCTGAAATTGAACTAAAAATCAAACATTGCAGGACTGGAAATGCAAGGCCAAGTTACCAATCTTTTTCTATACTGCCACACAGGAAACTGGGTTCAATTGGTGGTCTCCTCCTCCCTGGATTGTAGGGGACTAGCCTGCTGTGGAGGTTTCCTATTTAAAACTTAGAAGGGAGAGATTTTGCTGAGCAGCAAACACTGTTACTTTCTTTGACTACTAAGAATTGCTACAACATTAGATCATAAGTATGTCACTTCCTTCACCCTTTATCCTCCAGCCAGCCAAGGGATTCCAAGCATTGATTGGAATTCTCATTTCCTACAGAGTAGCACACAACATTATTGCTGGATCAATGAAACGGCCAATGTCAGAACCTTTTGTCTAACTTTTTATCCATCTGATACTTACCAATAAGCCATATTATCAGAAGATAGTCTATTCTCTCAAGTGCTGGCCCCATTGTATTCTTCTTATCCTCATTGTAGACCAGTGAATACAAGTTAAGTAATAGCAGGAACGTGAAATATGAAGCTCCATGAATAATAAACTTCATAAAAGGAGTGTGAATTATTCGACCTACTCGAGATTTAGGGGCTAATAAGTAACAGAGAGACAGAATTGGCCAAAAGATGCCAACTGTCAAAACAGTCAAAATCTTCTTACACGTGTGCTTGCGTCGGTAGCCTGCCATCTGTCCAAACCACACAGTGTTGAGAAACTGCTGGCAGTTAGACTGGGCAACAAACTGGGGAAAAAAACAAGCCCTGATTAAGGTAACCATTATTTAAAATCTATATTCAAGCCATTATAAGTCAGTTATAGATCATACGGTATTACACGTTTTCTGCTAAGCAAGTAGAAATAATTATCTTGAAAGAATAATTTTTAAATGTTACTTTTTAAAATGTTAATATGGAGACAAAAGGAAAATATTAGTAAGATAATCACAAATATGAATTACTTTCACCTCCTTTCCCACCCACAAGTTTAGAACATGGATTCCACAGCACTAGTTTTTTATGAATATCAAGAACAGATCTCTTGAGAGGCCAGGATAACAGTAAGATTAAGAATGATTTAACTGTTTCTTTTTTTTATCATTTAGAAAACTGTTATACAGACTTAAAAGCCATGCCATTCTCCAAAACTTGCTGCTCCCTATGGGACTGATTCTGTGAGGTACTATGTGCCCCCAAAGTTCACTAACACCGTTGTGTTGTGCATTGTATTGTCTTTGCCATTAACAGGAATTAAGGACCCTCAATGCCTTACAGAATCAGGGCTAAAATGACCAAGTAATCCTATACCAGTCAGATCTACCTTTTAATTTTTATGGCTCTAATTCAGCAAAGAACTTAAGCTGTCACTTAAAAAGTTAACCTTGTTTTTAAGTGCTTTGCTAAATCAGGGCCCACGCAGGGAGCAGGAACTTTCAGTCTGAAATATTATGTAGATCAACGGATTTAAACAAAAATTCTGTTAGAAAAGTACATGTGTCAGAAACTGTTTGTATTTCAGTACAGTTTGAAGTTTAATTTCAAGATGAATAGAAAAAATAATTCCTCCTTCACAACCATAATAGTTCAGAAAGCCTATCATGAAAAATTCTCACTATAACAAACCTGCCAGCAATAAAATATTTATTTATGAGGGAGAGAGGGATGGATGGATCTTTTCTCATACCACACAGGAAAAAAAGATGCTATATTTCATCTAATCACAGTGGTAAAAAGAGTATGATCAAAAACAGAAGTGCGTCTGAAATACTTTTTGTATGTTTGCTTAACAGTTATCTTGCACATAATAGTCCAGTCTCTTGTGGGTTGTAATACTTTGGTCTAGTTGTTGGGTTTAGTGTGCGAGTGCTGGGTGATGGTGGTGGCGGCCTCTGATATACAGGAGGTCAGATCAGATTATTTGGTGTCCCTTCTGGCCTTAAACTCTATGACACTGTGGCTCTAAGTATGGCAAATTCACTCACTGTAGCTAGTTTTGGGGTTGTTTTTTTTATACGACCTATCAAATTTTTCTTACTTTGCCTATCTGTAAATTTTGATTACCGTTGAAGGAAATATTGTTTAATCAGTTTGTGTGTGTACAGTGAAATCTATATTTACCGACAAAAAACTAATCCTTTCAAGCCTATCTATAATAAATTAATAGAGACAGACAGACATACCTCCTTTTGGTTATACTTGATAGCAAGTTTTAGGCGACTCAAATTCATCCTCTCTTCTAACAGTCCGCGTTTGTCCACATGCTCATCACTAGCTGTATGGTTTAGGATAACTTCCAGCTCCCGTGAGTTCCGTGCCTGTGCAAGTAAATCTTTAGCAAAGGTTTTGCATTGCTGGGCTAGTTCCTCATAATCATTTCTAGAAAATACAAAAGTAGCAGATATTAATGTCTCTCTGACTCAGACTTCAATATACACATTAATTATCTCTCTTAATTGGGGGGATGGAAAGATATGCTTAACAAAACTGAGTTATATGAATCTGTTATATAAAATTAGGGCACAACAGCACTTTCTAGAGCCATTCACAGTGAAGTCAGGTCTATGCAAGTTTCCAATGTACTTCAATTCTGTGTGCACCATCCTTTGTATCCTAATCTTACGGATCTATGGAGGTGAACTTACTGAACAGAGTTGTAGTGTAATAATATTTGCCTTCTTTTTACTTGTAACTTAAGAGTTTCAATCTCCACAGGTTAAAATGTACACTTCCCAGTCTCCCCCACAAAAATTTACTAATAGTCACATAATCTTCTTACGATAGTTCACGGCATTGGAAAAAGTTGACCATTTCTTATGTACGGTAATTTCTTATCTTATGATAATTCACAGCATGGGAAAAAGTTGACCATTTCTTATGTAGGAATTTTTTAAATCCCACCAGTTGAAAGTTAAGTCTATTTGTTGGAACTGATTTATTAAATTCATAGAATCATAGATACAGAGAGAAAAAAAAATCACACTTTCTGCTGGTCTCACCAGGGAATGCGGTTATGACTAGCCATTCCAATGCATGAAAGATTTATTTATTTTTTAAATTACTTGAACTTTTTTTTTTTAAATGTATCTAATAATGGTAAATAAGTAGCTTTTTTCAGAGCAGCCTTGTATTTTAAAAATACACTGATGTGTTTAAAATAGTAGTTTAATGTATTATCCTTATAAAAAAGGAGAGTTTCTAAAGAGATCTCCATTTACAACAGAAAGCAAAAATTAGATACAAGTTAATCTATTATATCAGAAATATACTCCCGCTACTGGTCACAACACACTGGAGGTTGTATTTTTGAAGCAGATCTCATAGCAGAATAGAGTATTAAGATATTGGGGCTGTAACTTCAGTATGAAAAGCAATGTCAGGGCAGAGCCTAAACTTGTTTAATCAGCTAAGACTACTACAATACTAAAAATAATATTGTGATTTTTTGGTGTGTCTTGATTTTTTAACTTCCACCTCCTCCCACAGATAGGCAATTAGCATCGCCAACTCTCCCAAATGTATAGTAAGGTGATTTTGGCCGCTGCTGCAGGAGTTCTCAGTTCCACATTTTCCTGCCCCCTCCCAATGCCAAATCAATTCTGTCCCCCAAGTTCCCATATCATATCAATTCTGTGCCCCCCATCTCAGATCTGCTCCTCCTGCAGCTCTAGGGGGTCTTCAGGGTCTTTACAGTTTTTCCTTATTATAATAAGCCTGTGTTTTTCCTTATTATAATAAGTCTTAATGGTCTTATAAACTAACATCTAGCAGCAGTTCTTTAGTTTGCATCATTTTATTCCCTTCTCTTTACAAAAGGCTAAATCCAACCTCTATATGAATACTTTAAATAGAAGTGGTAATTAACAGTTGCCAAATATTTTGAAATTTAACAGGAAAAAAGCCTGCTTAGTTTAACACAAAATCATGTGGCTCGTTAGTTATAATATAGACATGGCGGTTTTGGTATCAAAGATTTATTTATTTATTTTTACATTTTAGTGTTCATATAGAGTAAGCAAAGAGAAAAAAAACAAACCTGAGTCAGACTCCGTGTGGATAAGTGCTGTATAGTGTGTACATGAACCCCAATCCTGACTTGCAGAATTCCTTGTTATGTTAGTCCTGGCAAATTACAGAATATGTTTGAGATATGAGTAAGCTAGAAATTGTGTGGGCTAGGAACTAAGTGTTGTGGTGTCCAACTAGTTTTTAATATCAATTCACTTCAAATTTCAACTCAGATCTGGGGGGGTGAAAAGCTGATGACACTAAACACACTCAAGTGCCTACCTCCTAAAAAGGATCAAATGATTAAGGCTATGTGTACACTAGAGAGCTTACAGTGGCATTGATGTACCGATGAAGCTGCGCCGCTGTAAAATCTCTCATGGAATATTTAAACCTCTGAGCGACATAAATTTTGCCGACATAAATGGTAGTGTAAACATTGCCAAAACTTTTTCATTTTGCCATACTGAGGCTGACACTGATCAGCAATGTGTTCAAAATGTGTTTGATTATTCATCAGTCTTAATTCATTCCCCATTATTCTCAATCTAATTTTTTTAAATAGCTAACTACAGTGCTAAACAAACAAAAAAAACCACAAAAACATGAGCTATGTGGAAAACAAAACAGAGATAAAAGTAAGTTTGTATTTCTTTTCATTCCTACCTGAATTCAACTTCAACAAGACTTAGCTCTTTTAAGTCTGCACTAAGTTCAAAAGCTCTCAGGATTGGATCCTCCTCTGTCAACATTATTAAGGCAGGACTGGCCAAACAACGATAGATGTCAAGACGAAATCTGAGACAAAAGGTTCAGAGAGTAAGGCAAATTCTTAAGATGAAGCAGCTTCATTTGATTAGCATTTGCAAGTCACAATATGTCTTGAAATCTCAGAAAAGCTAAAACTAATTTAAAGAGCGATTACAGCCATAAAATCGGGAGGTGGGGGTTCATAAATCTCACTAGGTAGGGTGCTCGCATCTACTTTGAAGTCAATTGCAAAAGGACAAAAGGAAATTAAAGTTCCATTTATACTCTCCCAGAGCATTTATGCCTGCTGATTTTTATTTTTTTATTTTAGGCCTAAAGAGACAACATACTGGGTCACTTAGAGTTTTGAAGTGAGAAGCATTTAATGTGATGTGTCAAAGGAGGAAAAGATTTTGAGTCCAATTCTGTAGTCCTTCATATATGCAGAACTCCCACTATTTTAAATGGAGTTTATATCATAGAAGGGCTGCAACACTGGCTCGCTCTCTTCTCCTCACTGCTATTCCAACCACAGTCAGTACAGCAGCAGAAGACATCAGTTAAAGTAATGCTTGTTCTAATCAGACAGCAGGACTGGTAAATGACATGAATTTCAAAGGTGCACAGTCACATAGCATTAATCATGACACACAGAAAGAAAGTCAAAAGGAATGTATTAAATAGGGCAGAGGCCTCAACTTTATTAAATGAATCTCAAAGCAATGGAGAACAGGAATCAAAATGCCTCTATCTTCAACTACCAGGCAGCTATTTGGGTCCAGTATGGTAAAACTGTCTACAGTAACCAAGAGGGAAGGAAGACAACATCCTTATACCCCACCCTTGTTCGTGAGATGAGAGTATTCACTAGTGTGACTTAACTTGTATGAGATTTAAGACCACCCTCATTCCAAACCCAGGTTGATGCCAGTAGCCTCCTGGGTTCCATGCTCAATTTTTTACCCAAGAGCATGTTGCCCATTCAGTTTAAATGCACTGGACACCAGCTGCAAGTTGCAACAAAGTTTTGGGTTTGTTTTTCCCTCCCTTTTAACTACCTTACCTAACTAGCCAGAACTCTGGGTTGCTATGAGGAAGGTTGAAAAAAAAAAAAAAAAAAAAGACATGATCCTATCTTATGTGGTGGGGGAATGATCTATGTAATGACCAGTAATTCTCATCCTGCTAATATCAGATTGTTGTAGTATGCAAAATAAGTATGAACTTTAAAGGAAAATTAATGGGCTATAAGTACAATAAAAATAAACTTCATATCCGTTGCATAATCATAGTCCAAGAAAGTTTTTAGTTACCAAGATTTCCATCAAAGATCTTTAAAAAGCAATGTAAAAATTATTTTGGAAACTAGAAGGATAAATTCCAATTTAAAAATATCTGTTGTTAATGGATCAAAAATCAATTTCTAACTATTTCCATTAGACAAGGAAATAAGTGTTTCACTTGAATGCAAAACAGATCAGCTAGAGAGGATGTAAACCTAGTTAAAAACTTTTTTAAAGATTAGAATATAAAATTAGTAAAAGTCTTTCCAACTCATGCTCTCCAACTGAGAATTTTAGGTTCCATCAACACTACAACTTTTACTTATTATATTGAACTAAACAGCAACCAGCAAAATGTTTAAAAAATAAATCACACGCTAATTTGTCATAAGATTTCAAAAGGTCAGAGCTTTGAGGATAATTTGCTCCACTGTGCTCTAGTCTTGAGTGTCATGAGAACAATAATGGGGAAAAAAAAAAAAACAGTAAATGCGGTAATTTATAGTTAATACAATAGCTCTCTTAAATTATCATCACAATTAGAGTTTTAGCTCATGTAATCCACATTGTATCTGCAAAGGAAGTGTCAGCAATTTCTATAACGTCAGAATACCTAAGTCCAGATAAAGTAGCAAATGTAGGTGTGTTAATCTCATTTACAGCACTGCTTTTCCCTTTGCAAAATTTATATGTAATTTCACAGTTCCAAAACATGTGCATCATACTTCTCACACCACCTTTACACTTCCACTCTGGAACAAAGTTGTCATGTCAAATCTCAATAGTTCATTTCAGTTTCAGCTACATGTAACTATCTTAGGTATTTCTAAGGCTATGTCTACATTTTTGTCGGTCAGGGGTGTGGAAAAAAAACAACCCCACCTCGACTGACAAAAGTTTAACCGACAAAAACATCAGTGTGGACACCGCTATGTCGGCGGGAGATGCTCTCATGCCGACATAGCTACTGCCGCTCATTAGGGGTGGTTTAATTATGCAGTCATGAGAGAGCTCTCCTGCCAGCACAGAGCAGCTACACAGGAGACCTTACAGTAGCACAGCTGCAGCAGTACAGCTATATCACTGTAAGGTCCATAGTGTAGACATAGCCTAAATCACTGATGTCTTGGGGTAGATTCTGATACTCTTACTTATACTGAAGTCAATGGGAATACTCATGGAGTAAGGTACTACCCAATGGGGGTAAGGGTATCAGAATATTGCCCTTGGTATTTGAATGCCAATACCAGTGCTTTCAATTTAGTTTTGAGCCATTTAGACACACAAGAGTTGCTCAAAATGTAAGACTGTAGCTACAGTCCACTTATACTACCTTTATATGTATGGGAATTATTCCATAAACGCCTCAAATATTTAATCATTTCCAGTCCTGAAGTATTTTGTTGAGTTTAATAAATAAAATTTGTGGTTTGAGTCAGCAAACTGCTTTTCCATTTGCACCCTTACATCATAATTACATAAAATGTAAAATACCAAATTCCATTTAATTTTACATGTTTGGAATTTTAGTTCTCCATTTTCCAAAGTAAGTTCCGATAATATGTTGTTTTCTTAGGCTTACAACCTTCCTTCTAGCATAAATTACAATTATTGAAAGATATTAGATAACTTACTATATATGAATTTTTCTCTTTTTTCTTCATGAAATTAGTTAATAAAAATACTTTATTTTTATTTGCAAATTTTATTTCTATGGCTCCCGCACCCAAAAACCCCCAACACCTCACAAAAAGACATACTTAAAACAAATCTGAATAAACACCTTCAGATCATAGAGGGAAACTGAAGGAAATCCCACTGACCTCCACTAAGGCATACAAGCTCAATCTATCCCCTAATAAACATATAAGATAAAATACACTTCTAAACCCCAACTTAAAGAGAGACATGTCAAACCTGACTCTGAATGATGCCATAGATTTATGTAGTTTGGTATACCTTGAGGATTTTTTGTTATTACCAAGATCTGATATTTCTGACCTGGAGTGCCGTAGGCTATCTTTTTTGTTCTTTGCCGTGCACAAGGTGCATTCACAGCCAACAGCGTGAGGTTTGGGTAGAGATATATCCTGTTTTAACAGCATAGTAAGGATCTCATAGTTGTTACGATGAGCGGCTAGAATGACAGGTGCTACATCCATAGTTGTTGAGTACTCTGGGTTCTGAATACGCTCCATAAGTTTCTGAAATAACATTTAGACAAGTGTTTTAGATTATCATATGCAACTTTATTAAAATGTTTATCTATAAGTTAGTGTACAACATGATTGATCAACATAGGCCACAGTGAACTTCTGATTAAAATATTCCCCCCACCAATAATCTTGATTTCACAAATTTGTAAGCTATCTAAATACTGGAAATTGCCTGCCTTCTACAGACACAATTACACTATTGTCTCATTTCAGTTCTCAGAGGACAAATATACACATTAATTATGGTCAGCAAAAAGGACAAGGATTAAAAAGCCATGAAGACTGAACCCTCACATTACCAGAAACTGTCCCTCAATTAGGGTTAAAGAACATTAACAGAGCAGTGTGGAAAGACTACTCAGCTGCTCCTCACATTGCACCGGTTCTGAGGATAAAGAAAGAACTTTTAGTCTTTAGGGCGATAATTTTGGTGCCTTTCACCAATACAAAATTCATATGAGCAATGAAGAATAAACATTTAATTTTTGCAACCTGCATTACTTGGAGAGACCTAGATGGAAACAGCAGCATTTTTCCTCACGTATTGTAAAAGAGTTCTCTCTATACGTTCTATTACTTCTCTGATAAAATTCTATATGTCCATACTCAAGTCTTTTTTTTTTTTTAATTCATTTACTTTAAAATCGGAGCTCACCCCTTCTATAATGTAATTCCCACTTAAAGGAAAGTTTACTTTCTCGATTTCCTCAACATACTGTGAGAAACATGAGACAATGACTTTAGCAAAATAAGAGTCCTTCAGAACTTTGGGGAATCCTGGCTGCTGAGGAGGAAATAATTTATAATTCATAACAAAAGCAGGTGGTCAGTATCACAAATTTTTTTTTCTTCGAGAGTTGGAGAAGATAATGTTCACGCTCCATTCACTCATGACTTTGCTTCATTCCGCAATTTGTGAGTCAGTCATCCCTAGCACAAAATAAAATACACAATTCATAACCCACCCACAGGCACTCTCTCTTGAATTCTGCTTTGTACTGTACCAACATGGAATACTCGTAGCTATATAAATTGTAAGGAATACTACATTGAAAGGAAACAGTGTTAAGGTTAAATGAAATCCACTTACATATTCATGAGCTATTTACACAAAAAATTTCAACCATTTTGTAGCTCTGAGAGAGACAGCCTGGTACAATATGTAAGAACCCCAACTGTTTTCTTTTAAGAGCCCTATTTCACTGTGTCTCTTCCTTTTTTATTTCCTCTTGGAAGAAAACTTAAAAGATTAAAAACGTTTTCCACATGGAAATGTCAGAATGAGAATCTTGTTATGAGGAAAGAAAATTGTTAAAAGTTGCCCATAGAAAAATAGAATTCAGTATCTTTTTTTTTAATTTTCATTAATAAATTAGTGTTTTTTTCTTGGGTGATTTTTTTTTTTTTTTTGGCCAATTCAAGTATTCAGGTGCAGAGAAGCTATACACAACTGATTTGTAATGTGCACGTGTACACACGCACACTCACCTCACTCACTCCTGCAGCATTACAGACATGCTTACTCATTACAAGATTTTTCCACTCAGTAAAACTTTTTAAAGCACCTTGATATTTAATGATTGTAAGGAAGGATCTCAAATTATTAGTTTTAAATGAAGGTAGAAATTTCAGATGAATCTTAAGTTCAGTGAAGTTTTACCCAAAATATACTGTTTTTTGTCACAGACCTGCCAATAATTTGTACTACAAAAAGGATTTACAAGCATTGATTTTTTTCTTTTCATGTGTGTAATATGATAGTTATCACTAACTTTAAATTAAGAGTGTAAATATACTATTCAAATCAAGATCCTTATATGAAGATCTGCAGCTGTAACAGGACAGAATTTAGACCTTAGTCTTCAGTTAATTTTTTACAGCCTCTCAGCCTTAGAGGATATTTTTTGTAATTTCTGGTGTACCGACTAAAATTAACAAGAATTAAGAGTACTAACAACAATAGTTGGTCTTGAGGATCGTTTTGGTCGATGATTAAGTAATATATCAACAGCTCCCACCACTTCTGAGTCAATCGCCACCAAAAGTGCATCTGTTGACTGAAGAGAGAAAATAGGAGGTTAAATCTGAAGCAACAGTAAAATAGATAGTATGCAAAAAAAAAAAGTAGAATTTTGAAGTTAATGTAAACAGCAAATGATGTACTCAACTACATAAAGAACTACAGAGATTTTTTTTAAAAGACTGCCATAAAATGAAGAAGATGCTAAAGAAAAATCACTACAATTATAGGCAGATATAAGAAATATGCAGGAGCAGATTAAATTCATTTTAGAATAAAAGTGATCTTAAAAACACCATAATGGAAGATAGATAGAAAACTAATACAAACAAGCTTCTCCCGCACTACTATTCTCCAGGGCCAAACCTGCAATCCTTGTTAATGTAAGCAAAAACACTGTAGCTCGAAGTCAGTACTAAATCCATAGGAGTGTGTCCTACTAAAACAATGCATAATCTGCAGCATTAATCAACATTATCCATCCACACTACCATGTATAGGGTGAAGATTCAAATCTTTGGGTCATTCTGTGAGTTAACATGGCGCTGTGACAGGTTTGTTCCACTGCAAGAGTGACCAACAATGATCTGAAAAGGAAAGTGATCCTCCTCAACAAACTTCACTCCTAAGTCCTGGAAACAAGATATAATTTAAAGAAATGTGAGAGAAGGACCAACGTTGAGGGCTATTTAAAATGCCTATGTTGTATCCTGTCTGGGATGAGGGAAAAAGAGACACAAACCATTCAAGAAGGATCAAGAAAGAGTCTCTGGCTCCTTGCTGTTTTAGCAACACAAAATATAATTCCTGCCTGGAATATCTCTACTTGGCGTGGTACAATTGTAGACGATCTCAGAGGACCACACAATCAAGAATGAAGCTGTACAGGGTTGTACACTGATCCTTAACTACAGCAACTCCCCACTTAATGTCCTCCTGCTTAACGTTGTTTCGATCTTACGTCCCTGCTCAATTACAGAACATGCTCCATTTAAAGTTGTGCAATGCTTCGCTATAACGTTGTTTGGCTGCCTGCTTTGTCCACAGCTGGCAGCCCCCCCCATCAGCTCCCCTACGCGCCCCCCACAGCGCCTCCCGCCCGCAGGCAGACCCCACGGATCAGCGCCTTACCCCTTCTCCCCCCACCTCCTGCCCGTGGCAATCAGCTGGCTTGCGGCATTCAGGAGGGAGGAGCGAGGACTCAGCGCACAGGCTCCCCCTCCCTCCCCTGCCTCCCGAACGCCGCAAGCCAGCTGATTGCCACAGGCAGGAGAGGAAGGGAGGAGCTTGCGTGCTTAGTCTTCGCTCCTCCCCCCTCCCTCCCCTGCCTCCTGCCCACAGCAATCAGCTGGCTTGCGGTGTTCAGGAGGCAGGGGAGGAAGGGAGAGCCTGCGCACCATGTCCTCGATCCTCCCCTCTCCCTCCTGCCTCCTGAACGCTGCAAGCCAGCAGGAGGCAGGGGAGAGAGGGGGGAGGAGCGAGGACGCGGCATGCAGAGTAAAAGGGGGGGGGGAGAAGAGGCGGGTTAAGGGGTGGGGCTTGGGGGAAGAGGTGGCGTGGGCAGGCCGAGGGTTGAGCTCCCCGCCCCTGGTGCTTGCAGAGTAGGGGAAGCTGCCACTGCTGCTGTGCAAAGTGCTTCTCCTAGCCTACAGCACCTTCAGCCTCCTTGCCTGCCTCATTGTCTCCAGTGCCAGTGGGCTGTGCCTGTGTGGGATAAGGCGGGGGCCCTCCCAACTATAGTACTATACTGTACTGTATGGCAAAAAACAAATTCCCTGGAACCTAACCCCCCCATTCACATTCATTCTTATGGGGAAATTGGATTCACTTAACATCGTTTCACTTAAAGTCGCATTTTTCAGGAACATAACTACAATGTTAAGTGAGGAGTTACTGTATTCTGTTGCTTTGTAAATCTTCCCCCAGCCTCCACCATTTTTCAACTTTACTGCTGATCAACGATAAATTTTAATAGTGATCATCTTTAGTTAAGCCAACCTTCCAAAATTCCAAAAATTTTATTTTGAAAGTGGGAGTAAAATATCAGTTTCTCTACATTAAAAACAAGGGGGAAGTTAGAATAGAAACTTGTCCCCTCTTAGCAGCAGAGGAAGCAGCATCTTATCGAGGAAAGCTTGATAGGCAGGACATGCTTCCACTGCCTAAAAGACAGTTGGAGAAAGCAGGCTTGGAGGGAGAGCAAACCATCATCACAATCACCTGAACAACCTGGGAGCAAAGCAGAATTGAGGGATGGCAAGAGATTCAGACAGAAAGCTTGTAAGTCAAAACTAAATATTCACAGGTAGATGCACTTTCAATATTCCACTGGATTAATATCCTTGTTAGTCAGAGATCTAGGTTGAACCTTATTCTAACCGCACTGTGGAAAAGAAGCAACATTCTGCATTTCTGAAATGAAACAGGAAAAAAAACTGTACTACTTCTTATATCGTAATTAACTTTTAAGATCATGTAAAATGTAATTATTTAAGAATACACTGTACCTGAACTCTGAACTACAGAAGTGTATGATTGTTTTAGACTAGAGCTAAGATACTTGAAAATAATATTTAATGTTCTAACTTCAATCTTCATCCATCCTAAAAGTTGTTATAATCTAGTGGCAAAGTGATATTTGCATTCTAAATATTTTAAGAATTTACAATTCCATTGCAGAATATTAAAAAGTAGTCAGTAATTTGTTTGGGTAACAATGTGTGCACTTGCTCTGCAGCGCAAATAACCAAATTATTTCCAGAGCTCTGCTGACATCACTGAAGATGATGATGCACTAACATGAAAATAAACAAATTTCCCATGTTTATTTAAGCTTCACTAGAAACATGAGGTAGGCATGGAGGGGGAAAATATTCAGTGTTTACCAACTGAAAAAGGACAAAATTGATAACATTTTTCTTACAGGTTCTGAAAAGACAACAGAAAACATCAAGGACAATAATGAGTGTGTAGTGGTTCTGTACCTGACAGCCATAATCCAAAAGAAGCTGTAATATGTCCAAGTTTTCATTTTCAATGGTAATGGTTATAGCATTTCTCCCAAGCACATCCACACAATTTATGTTCATGTCACCTGAGCTGTTCTGCTCCAAGAGTTTCTTAACCATGTAATAGTCACCTAAACAAGCAACGTATGAATATGTCTTAGTATTTTGGATTCATTTTTACTGGTATATATTCTGAAATTTAAATAAAACAAACACAAAGCATATGCTCATTGTAAAATTTAAGATGTCATTAAATATGAAATACTCTACCAGTAATCCATGACATCTGACCAAAAATATTTAACATAAAACGCTGCTAAGCAGCCAAACAAGAAACGGGTTATTCACATTAGATGTGAAATTAAACAACACAATTAAGTCACTCTTCCCCAACCCTCATAAATCCCAACTCAGGAAAGCATTTAAGCACATGCTTAAATCTCTATTCAGGAAAGTATTAAGCTTCTGCTTATGTCCCACCAGTACAAACTCATGTGTAAGTGCTTTTCAATAATCGGGGCAATGACGCCTATGTACTGTATGAGACCAAAGAGGAGCCAAGTCAGAGTCTGTCTCTTTTTCAATGCTATTATTTAAATGACTCTTTTCTAATTTGACTCTTATTTGTCAGTGTTACAAGTTTAATTATAAAAAGGGGGACACTAAGATTATGATGCAGCATTATTGAACCCACTCACCCCTGATTCACACAGGAGGAAGAAACCAGAAAAGTAATACAGAACAGGAAGCAAATTATTATGTGCAGGGGCCTCCACAAGGTGCAACACACAGGAAAGTATGGTCCCTGCCTGGAACAGATTACAAGCCATAAGAAGTCTCCCGCTTTCCCTCATCACTACTTTTATTGCCTTTTATGTCCTTTATATTTCCCTGTGTGTAAAAGTTCATATGATGGATAGTTGTCTCCTCTGCCTGCTAACTTCCGCTGTGGTGCCCGGGCTTCTTTAATTGTGTTCTAATGTAAACAGCTAATAACAATTCAATGGGCAAAAAAAGGTCTCCGGCTAGAGAGGCGCTTTGTGCAGCCTGCGCTGCGAGGAGACCTTTGACCACAGCCCTAACCTAATTATACCTGAAATCCTACTGGGAGAAAAGGGATTGCGGGGCCTGAGCCTGGCTCCCCTCCGGGCCGGCTGGCTGCCCAGCGCAGCTCTCGGCGGGCAGAGACCTGGTGCAGGCCATCTCCGGCCCCCAAAGCGGATGCCCCCGAAGAGGGGCGGCGTCCCGCCCCCTTGACACACGACCCCGATAGCGGCCTTGGGGCGGGCCGCGGCCGCACCTTTGTCGCAGGCCAGCAGGAAGAGCTTCTCGTCCAGGGTGGTCTCCTCCTTCACCTGCCTCACGTCCTTCAGCGCCAGCAGCTTGTTGGGGGAGGCCGAGGCGGACGGGTCCGCGCTCTGGTACAGGGCGGCCATGGCGCCGGCTCCGCCAGGCCCATCGGGGTGCGGGGGGCCCGGACCAGTCAGCCCCGGGGTTCCCCACGCAGCGGGCCGCCCGGCAGCCGCCTCGTACCGGGACAACGGTGCCTTAAGCCCGATACTGTCAACACTGAGCAGGGCGGGGAATCGCGCCTCGCTGGCTGCGCAGGCGCGGATGGGAGCCACGGGTCCCGGAGGGGCTGGGCCTGGCTAGAGGACGGCGGGCGGGACCCGGGAATCAGGGAGGCCGGACTCCGATGCCTCAGGCTGTGGCAGCTGCTTCTCTCCCTCCCTCCGCTCAGCGGCGCTGGCCGCTCGGGGAGCCTGCCCCGGCCAGGTGCATTAGCGGCCCCGCGCCATGGCAGTTCTCCTTGTTTTCCTAACCCCGCCCCCCCCATTATTCCTCCTCATCTCGCTGTTCCTCCTGAACCCCTTTTCTCCCCCTTGTTCCCAGGGGTGTCCCTTGCTCTGGGGCAAGTGGGGCAGGTTTTATCCAGCCTGAGAGGCGGCCTCTGTGCTGGGGTAGCTCAGTACCTCCCACACTAAAAAGATGATGGTGTCAGTATTGCTATCTCACACTTTTATCATGAGTCTTATGTGGTGATTTCCTTCACCCTGCCACCTCCCCCCAGGAAGTCATGTGATTTCATGAGACTCTCAGCTTTCATTTTAAAAAACAGTATATTTCTAGCCCTCATGGTTGTGGAGAAAACATGAGACATGAGTCCTAAAAGCACTCCAAAAAAGAACTTAAAAATGTGGGGGATTTTTTAATGCACACCCTGTCCATGGCGCAAGACCGCCTTCCTCCCTTTGATCACGCATCTGAGCAGAATTCCTCTGGGCTGCCTCTGCTGGCTCCTTAGATCCCTTTGAGGAGCAGTGGGTGCTGTCTGGGGTTCTCTACTCAGCATAGGCGCTGACTCTGTGTGTTCCAGCCCTGGAGGCTTGGAGCACCCATGGAAAAAAATTAGTGGGTGCTTAGCACCCACTGGCAGCCAGCTCTCCGCTAGCGCCTCCTGTCTGCCGGTGGCCCTGCCAATCAACTCCTCCCCGCTCCCGGATCAGCTGTTCCCAGGCATGCAGGAGGCAAGGGGGGGGAGGGAAGAGCTGGGACTGGTATGCCTGGGGGAGGGAGCGGAACTGGGTGGGAAGAAGCTGGGATAGTGTGGGGAGGGGGCTTGGGCCGAACAGGGGTGGGAAGAAGCAGGGGGGTTGGGGAAAGAGGCCTGGTGGGGGCAGGGCCTGGGGTGGAACGAGGCTCGAGCACCCCCAGGGCCAGGAGGAAGCTAGTGCCTGTGCAGCACGGTGTCCCCTTCAGGTTCCCTACTTCTGGCCCTGTGACCTTTCTCGGGTTCCTATTTTCTTATTAATTGACCTCCGCCCCAAGGTTCAGTCGCTCCTCCCCTTAGGCTGGAGGATGGACCTTCAGGCGCTCCCGGATATCAATAGGTGATTATCCCTAGAAATCATGTTCACAACAATCAGAGTAACTCTGCACACCTGGGAGTGAGCCATGCAGGACTGTCATGTTTTTTCTAGTGTGACAGTTTAGCAATAGTTTATAACAGACAATGGGGCATATAGAGCAACCTGTTGTCAGAGAAGCCTGGTATTCTGCCTTATTTGGCTGCTTTTAAATTTTTTTTTATTAAATATTGAAGTACCATAAGTGTTTGGCTAACATTTATAGGTACAGACAAAGGAATACAAATGCTCATTTCCAAAATCATAATCAAATAACTATTAGTCTTTCTCCATGCAGAAGATACTGCAATGTGGGTTTTTTTGTATGTTTCCAGGAAGAATTTCTTGCAATCAAGGCACTCTTTCTATGACATTGATCTTCTCTGACAGAAAAATAGATATACACATGTTCATTTAAAATAAAATTCCAAAAGAAAATGCAGTACATATAAGCTGAGTCCCCAAACTGGACTGGCCAGCTCTCTTTATTGCTTTCTGATACAACAATTTATGAAAGTTCAGATATTTACTCCAGCTGCAAGGGTTAATATAAACACAGATCTTCCAGTAATGTCCATGGTACACATTTGCCTTACTATTTAGTGTTATTCTTCACTTTGATGAAAGTTTGTTGTTTTGTAAAAAAACAATCTGATACATTTAGGTGTTTACTCCTTTATTAAAGATTCAACAACATTATGAATAACATCACTAAATTCTAGACAATATGGTGATCACAGGTCCAAACTAGCTTCAATAAAGTCAGTGGCAAGACTCTCATTGACTTCAGCAGGAATTGGATCAGGCCTTCAGAGAATAAGGCAATGATGCTGATCCTTGTTCAGTTTGGGGAAAATATAACAGTGTTCGAATGGACTTTCACACAGCTATGACTACACGTAAACAACACCCACAAAAATATATATTCACAGCAGATCCTGAAATAACATATTTTAAAAGCTGCTGATCCCTTTCACTCTATGAAAACAGTATGAACCAGGCTTGATTTACAAGATTTTTTAAAAAGCAATACAAGAATGTAACCTTAATTTGGTAACGAACATATTCTGATAGAACTATTAACCCATAAATAGTTCATGTAATATTAAATTGTTTGAATGAAACCTTCACTAGTATAAACAAGTTATTAAAATGTAATTAATGAATCTATATCCATACTTGCACATACAAATTTATCTCTGTTTTTATATCCACTAAACTTCAGAATCTTGTAAACTGTGAGGCATTTATCGTGTTTAACATGGCAGAAACTTTTATTAAATGTCTTAATTATTTTATTTTGTTCAGTCCTCTTCCCATCAAGCACGCAAACACTGTCATAACCATTTTTGGCTTCACTTCTACTAGATCATCTGGCAGTGCATAAATACGAGCACCAATCTTTCGAGCAACTGAAATGGCATATCTTGAAAAAACAAGAGAGAAAATAATATTATTTTACTAGTATCTATTCCCTGTGTTTTGAGACATACCATAACTATTAACACATTTTGATAAAAAGGTAAAATATACACATCCAATCAATATTTCAATGTTGGGGAAATGAATGTAATTGACTGAACGAAAATAAGTATTAACAGTTGCACTGAGACATTTATTTTGCTTGAAGTATTAACAGTTGTGCTGGGACATTTATTTTGCTTGAATCTACTGGAGCATTTATTTTTCTTAACTATTAGGGGCTATGTCAGACTATTAATATAAGAACTTCAGTGGAGTTGCCAGTTTACAGCAGCAGTGAATTTGGCTTGGGATTTTCAATATGCTAGAAAAAATGTCTAGAAATTTTACCATTTAAAATGTAATTTATCCATATTTAAAAAACAAATGTAGGTGAATATAATTCTCTTTTGATGTATCAGTAATTCAGAGGCTTGATTTCTGTGCAAGAAAATATAAAATATGATTTAAACACTTACTTAGCATTATTCAATTTGTCTTGTTCAGAAAGATCTTCTCTCTTGACCATTTCTTGACGAATTGCTTTTGGTGCAATGGCATCTATTAAATCTAGTACAGGTAAACTAGTGCTAATAGATTTGTCCTAAAAGAAAGAGTTAATGAATTAATTAATATTAATCAATAGGTTTCCTTTAATTCTCCTAGTAGTATTTTTATAATGCAAACTAAAAATCTATGGCAACCTAATTTTTTTTTTAAAGATAGCATCATACTTTATTCTTCTACTTTATTTTCTCTTTTTACTACTTAAAAGCCCAATCCTGCTTTCCTTGTCTGTGGAAAACTTACGGTAAAGTCAGCAGTTTTCAAAGATCAGGTTAATAATCCATATAGTTTCTCTCTTTCAGAACTGGTACTGCTAAACAAATATGAACAGTTTGCTTCATTTAGTGACACCAGTATTGTTATTAACAGCAGTGACTGATCTTTTAGATTGTAAGATCTTCAAGACAGCCATGGTTTTAATTTTTAGGTATTGGGCACATTGTTGATGCTAAAAAAACTAAATTTCTTTGGCCACAAGCGATGTCTTTGGTGTGAGCTTTGAGGTATAAATTGAGCTGGAGTAAGTGACTGGTCTCTTGGGACTTAAAACAAACTGAATCTTTTGTGATCTTTGCTGTATAGCAACCAACAAAGTTCAGCTTGCCAGGGTGGCAAGATAGACTGGAATATCCAAGAGGACTGTCTGTGACTCCATGGTTAGACTGCTATAGTGCTTCAGGAGTTCACATTTGTTACTGGGTTGGTGAAATCTAATTACAGAACATATAACCCATTTGGGGTCTCTGCACAGCTTTCTTGACAGTCTGTCCGGAGGCAGGCACTCATGATCGTGACCCACTCTAGACAGCATGACAAAGGCAAAGGTGTCCTCAGGGCTGCTCTAATTTGTGCCTGGCTGCCAGCATCCCCAAAGACAGTTCTGGCAGCTAGGGGTTGATAGAGCTTAATGGCACTCAAGCCATGCCCTCAAGTTTATGTCATCTGGTCATTCCTTACATAGGGAACAGCCACAGTTGACCAGGTGAGCTAGCTTTATGGCCCTATGATGGGATCTTGACCCCACACCACCCCATGAAGGGATCAAAATTGGCTCAGAAGGGGCTATTTGACAGGGTGGGCTACACCTGGGTGAGCTGGGTGGGGGAAGAGAGATATACAATCCTAACTGAACCTGAAGCCCAGCAGGGCAGGATGAGGTTGGGCTTGTATAAAACCAATGAGAGACGAGCAGAAGGGGGTGGGAAGAGTTTCAGCGGTCACTCTCAGGGTTGAGAGAAAGGAGTAGGAGGAAGCCTAGGGAAAACAGCAGCAAAGGTGAGACCACATGGATCTTAGCTGCTGATTGGGTCCTGGGTAGAGGGTGGGCCTGGGTTCCCCTACCAGCCACTGGGGGAGTGGTATGGACAGGGCAGTGGACTGTGAAGATCTGCCAGAGGCAGTTTGTTTAGAGAGAGATTGATATCCCACGAGGTGGGGACTATAATGACCTGGCTAGAGGGCCAAGCCATGAAGAGGAAGCGCTGCAGCTCGTGAGGCATAAAAGAGGCTGCAGAGTGAGAAATTGGGACAAGGGGCTGAGAAATCTCAAGTGGTGAGCTGCCACTGCAGTGAGTGGAGCAGACACTGTGACAGGCCCCTGGTGCTGCCACTGAGGTGGAAGAGCTGGTCCCTAATCTTTTCTTCAAAGGTGCAACTTTCAACTTCATGTTATATTTTTCTATGACATGTCATGCAATTATATAATGGAAAAATCAGGATCAACCCTCACTGAGCCCCTACACACTTGCCAAATTCATCCTTTTCTGTGCAGTTATCAAATCTTCTGTTTCACTCCGGAAACAATCATCTTATGCTGTGGTCTGACTTCCCACCTACAACCATGCATTGTCCATTCATTAAATATTAATGCCATGTAGAGGAGTTAACGCTTGTCAAACCAACAGTAACATCTGCACCAATTTGCTATGGACTTTAGTCCCCCATCCCCAGGGGATCGTGCCACATCAAGGCATTGTTCCTCACCAGCTAGCAGTGCCCCATTACAATGTTGCTGTGGAGATGTGGAAAGCAGCATAGCTGTTGTCTCTGTCTGTCTAGCCCTCCCTGCCCAAACATACACCTCACATGTGCAGTTGTTTTCTTCCCTCCACTTGTATAAGAAGAGAGAACATTATTCCTCAGATTGCTGTTTTACCTCTTGCCCTACTTTTCAGAGTTCTCTCCTATTTCCAAGGTAATAAGCTATTTTCCCCTATGTATAAATAAATGACCAAGCTTTGAAAGGGGTCCTAAACAGTCCAACTACTGTTAAAGCTTCTTTTAAAAAATCAGAAAGTTATTGCCTGACTAACATTTCAGTGTACGTGAGTATTTTCATCTTTTCCCCTTTCTCCTAATGGAACTATTTCCTGCTGCCAGTTTATGGCCTAGTCTGTCTATTTCTAGAATTCAGATGGTACTTTGAGAATTTTGTTTCTAAGATGTGCTTCCTCTTAACCTTAAAATAGCAGGTGCCTCTGCTGCATTTGCTTCCGTCCAACTGTTACAGCAGATGAGCAGCCTAGTGCAAGATGAGTCAAGAGATCAATCAGTAGGAGGTGCCAAAGCTGGGAAGCAGTTGGCTCCATTCCCAAAGAGGCTCATCATATAATCCAAGTGATGTGCCTGCCCTCACCAATCAGATTAAACCTAAGGTTTCCAGTTCACTCCAATTCTCATAGTGCCACCAGAATCTGTGCATTTAATCATAGCACTTCATTAGTTTATTTGAGAAGATGAAGCTGACGTATGTCTCCCCAAATTCAGAGGTCAAAAAATCTCTGTAATTCTAATTACTTGGGCTGTTGCCAATCCATCATGGTTCTACTTTAATGGTCTATAATGAATTTCAGTGACCTATGACCCTCTCTATTCTATACATGCATGCTATTTGGTTTTGTTGGAAACCGAAGACTGAAGAAAAATTCAAATAATAAATTTCTAATTATTGTTACTGATGCATGTGTATATAGAACAGTCAGTTGTTTTTTTTTAAGTGGAGGGGGGAAAATATGTCAAGTAATATTTCCCTAGCTCTAAAATGAGACACTGAAAAAATACTTTTCAGTAATTTTTATGACTTACCATTGTCAGACCAATCAATTTTTAACAAGAGTTTATTAATGAAGATAATGGGCCAAATTCTCTTCTCATTGTTATTACTGATTTACACTGGTTTAAATGAAAATTGGACATTTTGTTGAGCGAAATCCTTGCATAACTGTGTTGCACAACATAGTGAGATATCAAATATTTAAATAGCTTGGCTCTTCATTTCCTATTGTGGCCAGCATAGATGCCTAATTGAAAGTGTGCATTGAAGTTGCATGCTTACAGTGGGGTTATACTGGTGTGCAAGTGTGGTTATCCATCTATCATTTCAAAAGAGAGAGATAAAGACACTCTTGAGTGATTGGGCAGATGTGTATTAAATGCAGAAGGATAAACTTTTTCTATAAATTTTCTCCTTTTCCATTTGGCAAATATATTTCCCCTGTGTTTTTACAAAGTACAAGCTGACATTGATCTGTTTTGTTAGGTCTGCTGTGCATTCGTAGAGGTGTCAGCACAAATCGGTGACTACAGTTTGTGGTTAACTTGTGCTCCCTCTGCTGTTCTGCTACAGCACAGGAGAAAATAGTTTCAAAGGGCTGAAATATTTCAAAAGTGCTGAAAAATTATTTCAAAACAAGATACATTTTCAAAATTGTACTCTATATTTGTATCCATAAATCTCAGAGTGCCCAAACCTCCACATTTGCACAGGCAAATCAGGGAAGTGTCTACTTAGCCACACTGGCACATGGAAAATTATTGACAAATTAAAAATAAAATAAAAATTGACAAAATAAAAATAAAGATTTGAAAATAATTTGGCTTTATAATCTTACATAAGCAGTGACTATCATTTGATTTTGCTTTTAATTTCTTATCACGAGAGTTGTGGAACATTTTTGAAGATAGAATCCCAAAGACATTCTTTTATCAGATTATGCCAATTGAAGGTAGAGCCAATGTTGAACCTAACCTATTTAGCACTGTCCCTTTAAAAAGCCCATATCTGATTAAATTACTTGTCTTCTGTCCTGATATAGACTCTTGATTACCTTGAAGCTGGTAATTGAGGTTTTCTTGTTTGCATTTGCAAGAGTTTGATTTACCCATTTAATAATAATTTCATCGTTTACTTTTTCCCCCTCTCCAAGGTCTGATAGTACATTAAGAGTATACCTGTAACCAAAAGAAAATAGTGTTTGACTCTAGAA
This sequence comes from Platysternon megacephalum, assembly GCA_003942145.1. NCBI lineage: Eukaryota > Metazoa > Chordata > Testudines > Platysternidae > Platysternon > Platysternon megacephalum. Next base: position 1,492,894 of record QXTE01000238.1, on the reverse strand, counting down.
ATGAAATATAGAACTATTCTCTGTTCCTAATATTATGAAGTAAAAGATAGTAAAATATTTCTTCAGGACAAGAGGAGTATGTACAAACCATTCACCTTTACATCTTATTTTACACTGTAAGCTATTTTTGTAACCTATTTTTCTACTTCAAAAATATTTTGTTAGCTGTCACAAAATATAACTATATTCCAGATATCATACTATCCACCATCAGATTTTCTACATATATTTTATTTACCATATCATAACTAACTTCATTTGGTGAAATTAAATGGTATATCAACTTGACCTCTAATCACTTTAAAAAGTTAAATAAAAGTCATGTAAATACACTGCCCTGAATCTCTCTGCCAATTTTTGTGGCTTAGAATCACATTTTTCTTTTATAAAAAAAAGTTGAAATTATTATACAAGATATTGTAGAATTTCCTGCTAGATCTACTAGGAGGACTTTACAATAAGGGAAATTGGGAGTAAAGTGAAATAAATAATCTACTTTATAGCATTAATGCTGTCCAAGGATGGTGTTTGTCATAGGCGCCGGATTTCTCCCCTGTTCCACCCCAGGCCCCGCTCCCACCCCACCCCTTTCCCCAAGCCCCCCACCCTGGCCCCGCCTCTTCCTGCGTCCGCTCCCGCCCAATCCCCATCCCGCCTCTTCCTGCCCTCGCTCCACCCCAGGTCCTGCCCCCCACCCTGCCTCTTCCCGCCCTGCCCCACCTCTTCCCGCCCAGTTACGTCCCCTCCTCACTGCTCCCCCTCCCTCCCAGAGCCTCCTGCATGCTGCAAAACAGCTGATTACAGTGGGCAGGAGGCGCTGGGAGGGAGAGGGGGTGCTAATTGGTGGGGCAGCAGGCAGGCAGGAGGCACTGAGGGGGCGGGAGCTGCTGCCACTAATTTTTTTCTGTGGGTGCTCCAGCCCTGGAACACCCACGGAGTTGGCACCTATGGTGTTTGTTTTGGTTTGCTGGGTTTTTTTAAACTATGACTTTTTTAATTCTTGTCATTATTTCTTAGTCCATAAACCAGTTCTTCAGTAATGGTACATTGTGAAAATTCTGAATTTCAAATATGTAATGCTGGGACTTTTCCAGATTTCCATTACCAGCCAATACATAAAATTGCAGAAGAAAAAAATTCAGAAATATATGTTTAAGTAGAAATAGGATCATCTTAAGGAGAGATATCCAAGAGAACTTTGATCTAATGGAGAATTTTCATTTTGTTCCAACAGTTGGTGTGACACCCTGGCACCCCCTTATTCACCACTGTCAGATAATTAGGATATGTTTTGCACAAAGTATGCTTTGCGAGGTATCATTCTAAAAGTCTTGATCTGCTAGACATTAATATCTCGTTGGATTGTATGTGCTATCATTGTACGTGAAGTTATGAAGTCTGGCTATGTATGTGTTACTGAAACATATTGTGAGGTTGAAAACATCCACAAGCAGCCTTTCAGGTACATTAAAAAGGTCAAACCATGTTAATGGCTTATTGAGGAAATGCACACAAGCACAAGGATTATCCCAGATCTGTGTAGAAACCTCTCAGAGATAACACTACACAATGGGAACTGTTTGACCCAGGTCACAGCAAAAGAGCTTTCCAGCAAGTGGGAAGATGATATAAATGGGGGAAATGACATAATGATGGTACCTCACTCTCCCTACAACAACATACCTGGAAACACCTGAAGAACAAAGACTGAACTGGGGGAAGTGATGGTCCCAAGCTAGAGGGATTTCTAGACTGTGTATGAAAACCTGAGAAACCCAAGCTGCAAAGCAAAGGCAGCCTTAAGAATCTGCCAGCCCGTTTATCACTCAGGGTGAAAATTTGCTAATTCATATCCTACCTATCTAGTATGTTAAGCTCAGTTTGCATTTTTGTTTATTTACTAGGTATTCTGCTTTGATCTGTTTGCTATCACTTATAATCACTTAAAATCTATCTTTTTGTAGTTAATAAATTTATTTTATGTTTTAATCCAAACCAGTGTGCATAATATGGGACAAATCTTTGGGTGGTATAAACTGCCATAGCTCCATCAAGGACTGTTGGCAGTGTTGCTGCCTTATTTCTAGGTGTTGATGATATTTTCAGAAAGCCAATACATAAGTACTTTATGGGATACGGGAAATTTTGGACCTGTCATCATTGATGGTGGTTCTTAATTTACAAAAAACCAAGATTTTTCAGTTGAATTGAAATAATTAAAAATGTTAAGAATAAAAACAAGCTCTATTACTACTTTTGATTTCAAAATCAAGATAATTACTTCAACAAGAATTTGAACTGAAATTATTTAGATTCTGCTTTAATCCACAAAATTATTATTTTAATTTGGTGTTAGTGAAATATGTCTTGATTTAATTTTATACAGTAAAAAAGGCTAGGTTTCAGTCTTAAACAGGGGGAGGACTACTTAAACAGGGGGAGGACCCTCTTTAATACTTCCTGTAGCATTAATTCATACAGAGGACAGCAACAATGAGTATTTCACTGCAGCACACTGTATATTTCTATAATTTCTAGGCCAAAATATTTCAGTCTTCACTGTAGACAGGGAAATTTAGCCCTTAGATTATGAATAAATTTGCAGTCTGGGTGAAAAAAACTGACTAACTGGTCATGGTTTTCTATGGATACCATTACGCTCTTCATGCATATAACAACTGTAAAAACTCCTCACCTTCTCATCAGCTGCCACACCAATGCCAAGGTCAGAGTTGCATTGCCATCATTTAGGTCCTGTCCAGCAATACCAACCAGGGAGAATTTGGCCTTTGTCTTCCCAATTTCCACTGCATAATTACAATTCTCAATCTAAAAATGAAATGTTTAAACTTTATAGGTATAAAATATATTAATATCACATGTAGGCTTAATAATATTTTGAGCGATCTTGTCCCAGTATTACCCATGCTGAGACTGGGGACCATGTAAGGTCTATTAACTCTTTCAGAACTACTTTTAAGTCATTATACTGCTGCACCATTTTTGAAGATCAAAATACAAATTTTTAAGATTCCTGTGACAATCTTATTCCCAGTTGAATGAATGAAAATCATAGGTGCTGGATCTAAGGGTGAGGGGGGTGTTGCAACACCCCCTGGCTTGAAGGGGTTTCCATTATATACAGGGTTTGGTTCAATGACTCTCAGCACCCACACTATAAAAATTGTTCCAGCACCCCTGATGAAAACATTACATTTGCATTCTCTGTCTGACAGAGCTGAGCACATTTGACACCTGGTGTAAGCCGCTGCATCTCCACTGAAGTCAATGAAGTTGCACTTGCGAACATCAAGGCTGAGTTTGGATCATAGAGAAAATAAGGAAAAGACAGACCCAGCCGTAGGAACTTGGAGAAGGGTTAAGGGATTCACTGTAAAATGTAAGATCCTAATTATAGATGCTGAGATTCTAAAATATAAAAGAAATGTGTCTGTTATAAATGAATCTAAGTGAATGCATCCTGTGTTGTAATCTAAAACTGCCAATGTATGTGTAAAAAAGGAGTTCTCACTTCACCATACTCCAATCATAATGGTCCTTTCTGCCTTAAAAATCTATGAATATGAATCCTAAACAATCAGAGTGAGTCTTTTTTATATTTAGCATACAAAATCTTTACAGACTTGTTTAAATAACAGCTAATTAATACACTTTGTCTCCATTTTTGGTGTTTCCATAATCATATAACTGACCAAAAACCCTAGGTTTTGCAAGGCCTGTACAAACTCAAACAGCCTGATGTAAAATTGCACTGTAAGGGAACATCCCCCACATTAACCCGCTCATCCAATATCTAGGTCCTGATTTTTTACTTTTCACAAGGATTCTAATGTGAACAAATGTTAGTTTCTGAAGTAACTCAAGTGTACCACACTGAGCAGAACTCATACAGCATAGACTAGCATTAATAAATTAAATGAATTTTCCCAGCTTCTCATACTACCAAAAAGTGTGTAAAAACCAAGAAGATACACATAGCAAAAATACTCCTTCTTCCTTGGGAAAATACCCCCGGGTACTTTTAAGCAGGATTGTCTCAGTAAAACTGAAATATATGGCCAACTTAACTAAGAGCTAACAGTCCAGGGACACAAGCTCACACAATTCAAGATGATACAATACAATGCAGTAATAGGTGTCCTTTATAACTGGAATGCACCACAGAATATTTACTGACTTTTTTCATGTTACCACCAAGTGCAGGATACGGAGGTTTGTTAATATGGTTCCATTCTACTGGCACACGAATCATTTCATACAGCTGGAAGATCACTAAAGCATCAGCAAGGTCACTAGATCAAAGCAGCAGAAAAACAATTGAGAGTGCTTTTTAAGTATATTAACAAGAATATGAGACCCCTGAAAATGAACAGATGAGAGAGTTCAAAAAAGAAATTCCACTCACATAAATAAAAAAACAAAACAAAACCCTGCACCAGTCTTGGAACAGGTTTCTCCACATTTATACCTTCCATTGGTCGATCCCTCCCATAAGTTAAATTAATTTCACAATTTTGTTATTCTCACAACTCTCACTGAATAGGCAGGACCACTGACTGTCCCTAGATATGGAATTTATAGCTGGTGTAGGGAAGCAACCACTAATAGTTAAGGTTGCCAAACAGTTGCCATTAAAATCCTCCATTCTGAGTTGTTCAGACCTTTCTGAAACATTCAAGGCTGAAATTCTTCATGCTTGGTTTCTGTCCATAGGTGAACATAGTTAGAAAGATTAAGCAAAAATAGTGTATCAGTCTTTGAGTAAGAAGAGAGTTAAGAAAACTATTATTTTCCCCATTATAAGTAGCATTCCTATTTTTTTAAACAGACCTACATTTGGAAATTAGTCATTGGTTGTTATTGTCCATTTAAAAACAATCTATATTATAGACAATCTCACTTTATATGAGTTGTAAAACAAAATGGGCCAATGAATCCTAGCAGCATGAACACATGGAATCAGGTTTTACCAACAACATTTAAACATATACACATCATTGTTGCTCCCTATTTTTTTTAAATTTTTTTAACCCCCTATATATTTGAAGATTCCCTGAGTACAAAAGTTCCTATTTAAACTAGTAATAGAATAAATATAAAAATATTTGCTATAGTTAGTCTCTGTGAGACATAGCAGAGGGAGGAAATCCTTGTCAGTGTTAAGTGTACCTTCCAAGATTTGGTTCTTTTTAGGTGAATGTGAAGGTTTAGCAAACCAGCTTGGATGCAACAGAGTATGATAAAGTACAAGCAGCTCCTAACTATTTGAAGGAAGCCAGCAATACCTGTTCTAGTTAGCTTGCAGCTATTACTGTGAAATGAGTGGAGGTTAGCCCTGTGAGCCTACCATGCTCACACCACCTGCAACTCCTCCCAGTCTACTATATCAGTATCGATATTTTCCCTGTTAGTTCAGAAATGATCTTAATTGCCTACATCACTTACTGAAACAATGAATAATAATATTTTGCACTTTCTAGTTTCTTTCATCCAAGGATCTCAAAAGTCTTTTATAAACCTTAAGTCTCACCAAAATCCTTTCGAGATAGTTTAAATATGATTATATCCTTTTTACAGATGAATAAATGGAGGCACACAAAGGGTTTGTATAGGGTAGACTTTTTGCCCAAGACTTCCTGCTGGAGCTACTACCAATACAGATCCACTGGTGGTAACAGTATTGGAAGACCTGAGGTGCTGGAAACAACAACTCTTTTAATCATCATGTCACAGTGTAGTCATCCACCCCACAACAACTGCTTATGCTATGGGACCAGAGAAAAGTGTCACAGTTGGATGTAAATTTCCTGACATATCTGACATTTACTCTTATCATTTAATAGTTAACACTAATTCTCATAACATGTCTTACTTGCTGTATATTATGAAATCCTTTTCTCTCAGAACAATTAACAATTACCTTATCTTAATTCCTGACATTCCATATCAGGTTCTAGGTAACACCCAAACCAAATGTTTTACACTAGCCAGTTCTCTATTTGCAAACTCACTGCAACAGGCTCACTACTTGATTTTTGCTTTTTTTTTTAAATATTAAGTAATGCTGTTTTCTATTATTTATAGTTCTGTTGGAAATGCAGCTTCACTTTCTGGATATTGTTTTTGTGGGGTTTTCCAGTGAGACATAAATGTCTATTTAATTGCATCTAAAAGAGCCAATGACTAAATAAATAACTAAATAAAAATCAGAACTCAAAGTTTTACCTGTACAAGTGGTTAATATATGGGCTTACACCCAGAGAATTCATCCAGTTCCGGAATGTCCTCTCTTCCTTACTTTCTCCTATAGCAATAGATGTAATCTATATTAATGACTTGGAGATGATGTTTTAAAAGGCCAGGTTTAAATCATTTATACGCATACACCACCAAAAGTTATTCTGAATAGTTCCTGTGCTATAGTTTTTTTCTTGACAGTGTGTGTACCTTTTCTATAGGAGTAATCTCTATTGGCCAAGGGATGGAGAAAGTCCTAACACACTCAAGATCTCTGGATTCTGGGCACAAGGCCAGACACATCACAGGGAAGACTTGGGGAATATACAGGTCTGTCGCATTTTAGGCGCATTTAACATGCGCGATTTCAGCTTTACACGGTCGGCAAAAACAAAAACCCAAAAAAGAGAAAAATAACAATTTAAATACTGTTTCTGTAGTGCGGCCGATTCTGCCCGCCATTACACTCAATGTAATTTTGACTTTACGCGATTTTCGCTTTAGGCGCTGACTGCGGAACGTAACCCCAGCGTAAGATGAGACAGACCTGTATTTTCTATAAAAATGTTTTTCCATATTATTGGTTTGTATTTTAGACATTTAAGATTTGTATTGTGGAGCAAGTGCTGAGGAGTAATAGCAATGTTAATGATCAAGTGAAATTCACTAGAAGCTAGTTTGGTTGATACTGTGATAAACAGCATGTTTAAATCTGTTTTATGTGGCATCTGTCTGTCAAAGGTATTTCTAGAGCACCTATTGTCATGGTATCTTAATCTCTTAAAGACAGTACAACTTCTGTCCTCTCTCCAGAGAACCCCAATATTTGCTGCTTCTACATACAGTACTTCCCCAGCAGGAGCTCAAAGCACTGGGGACATGATCCTTTCCCTTGAGAGACTTTTCCAGTGCAATAGACCTCACTTTTTCAGTTTGCATGGCAACAGACTCAATATGACAGCACTGCATTGGTTAAGATGTCTTCCCAACCAAGAGGGCTAGATGCTTCTTGAAGTTTTAAATGGCAACTTTGCTTCTGGGGAATCCAGAAAATTCTGTGGAAAGACAAATCTGCGCTTTCCACAGATTTGAATTGTCCTTCTTTACTAGTCATCAATAAGGCTGCTTTCCCACTCTGACAGAATGATTTGCCAGGCTATTGTTTTTCCCTACTACTTGTGGAGCTACGCTTCCCATGTGCACTCTTATTTCCCAACTTCCTCTCTCACTCATCCTTGTTTATTGACCAGGAAGTACCTGGTATTACAATACTTTTCCTTGTGTACCTTTTCATTAAACATCTGTGTTACACTATTTATGATATAATACAGCACATGCCATTTGCTTTTCAATAAATAGCACATTTAAGAAATAACAATAAGAAACACTTAAGATGAAAATGTGTGCCTGGAAAATATTTATTATTCTATTAGGATGATGATCCACAGTACACAAGTTACAGCTTTTTCTCCCCACTCAGGGATGTTTTTATTTAAGAGAGATGAACTATCCTGAAACAGTGGAAGAGTGGTAGTCACAGAACTTGAATGCAGCAGCATCTGAACGAAGCTTTGATTTACTTTTTGTTTGTTTCTTAATAGTTAATGTTACTGAGTTTGTTCAAACTGGGTTAAACAACAGCAGAAGAATCTCATTTGGTCTTGTAATTAGAGCTGGATGGAGGACAATTCCATTTTGCAACAACTTTTGAGGTTTTGAAATTTGTTTTCATTCTCCATTGGAAAAAAATCAACACCTTTCAAATGTTTTTGCAAAATGGAATTGTGTCAAAATGATCATCATCAGATTAAAAAGGTCAGGTTTTTTATTCGGGTGTCTCTCTCCAGTCAGCAGTGACAAGAGAGCCCCGGATCTCAGAAACCTGTCAATTAAAATGTTGTCAAAAATGATACATCTCTGTGAAATGTATCAGCTTCGATGATACAACGTATTCTGACAAACTACATTTAGTCAAAAATGTTCCAACCTGCTCTAATTGTAATTAGTACTGGGATTAATTTTAGGCACATTGGAAATTTACAAGACTTTCATTCTACAGCAGATTTTTTAAGTTTTGGGGTCTTTCAGTCCTGTGTAATTCAGTATTCCTGGTTTCACTTTCGATGTTTACTAATACCCAAAAAAAGAGGACGCATTTATTGATAAATGTGTGTTAAAACAAAACAAAATGGAAACTATTTTAACACTCAACCCACTCCCTGCATTTCTGTCATAATTTCTTGTCAATTTCATGGTTGAAGGAATAGGTGGGAGGCTAAACAATGCCAAAAATTTGCCAGATTAGGCCTAAACAATTTGATTGTACCACAGGATATTTATTTAAAACTTTCCAATTTTTTCTGTTAAAAATGCTCAAAACTAGAAAGACTATATATTAAGAACATAAGAATGGCCATACTGAGTCAGACCAATGGTCCATCTAGCCCAATATCCTGTCTTCCGACAGTGGCCAATGCCAGGTGCTTCACAGGGAATGAACAAAACAGGCAATCATCAAGTAATCCACCCACTGTCATCCACTCCCAGCTTCTGGCAAGCTGACAACTACTAATTTAAGGAGAATAGAAATGATATATTCTGGACCTAAATCCCTTTTTGGATTTGTGGAGATTTTAAGACCTATCAATCTCTTGGTTAGTTTGAGGTAACTAAAAATCAATCCCTGACTGAAATGTAGGACATTGGTCCATTCCCAAGACAAAAGCCAAATGCTTCCAGGAAAACATACTAAGGAAACATAGATACTAAAGGAAATATTGAGCAACTCCACTCACACTGAGTATCTTAAAGAGCATGCTGAACACTGCCAAAAGAATCCAAACTAGACAAATAGGAGCAATAGCGTGCAAGTTGAAAAGTGCAGTTCTGACTAGTAGGAATTCAGGAACTAAAAATAGCTTACTATATTTAATATGCCACTCTAAAAAAGATCCTTTATGATGCATCACATAAGAATTCTTAAGTTTTCCAGATGGCTGAAAACTGACCAGCCATTTTTCCATTTTCTTGTTAAAAAAATATCTTGTGAACAACTGTGGGGGCATATATTCTGCTACATGGTGCAAAAGAAAGTCAAATAATGGAAAACCCACAGAAATGGGGCATGGAGCCATCCAGAGGAGAAAGATGGCTATGAGATAGCTTCCCTCATATCACACAGCCACTTCTCTCCTCTCTGACACCACTGTACTAGGCAGCTGAGTGAGGAGTAGCCAAGAGGATGGTCATAGGTGTCCAAGGAATAACTATTTAGCATGGTACAGTTCTCTCTCAGCACAGCAGAACTTTTGGTGAAATTTGCTACATAAGTTACTATTGCCCTGAGTAGAAATAATTTCCCCTCTGTGGCTTTAACAGCCCATGGAAGGAGTATGAGCTGGCAGTTGGCCAGGCAGTGACACCACAGCGGAGACAAAAAGCATACTGGGGGGAACATGGATGGGCGATGTTTCATTGGACGGAGATTTTTAGGACTCAGCCGTCTATGAGAAATGGAAGCCCTGGCCCCAGTTGTTTTACTTTCCTGACAGATCACACTCCCAGAGGGCACAATGCAAAAGAGCAGTAGCCCAATAAAGGTCATGCAACTATGGGGGTCAGTGCTTTTCTTCTGTGCAGTTTTATATGGGAAGAAGAGCACCTTGAAAGGGCCTGTCCTTTGTCCCTATACATGCAGATCACCACAGAGATTAAGCATTATCCAATACATGGAAAGGAGGACAGAATTAATGCTCAGCCAGCTTTCATTAACTTAAACTCAAACAAGACAGGAAAGGACAGGGATGACTACACTCTGCTCTTTCATGGGGAAATAATCACTAGTAGGAAGGGGAAGAATTTAAAGCAGGAAAGTGAAGCCTTTCCTGTAGGTGTAAAGTTAAAGTTTCAACCACCCTCTGGCCAACTTTTCCTAGGCATTAGATCCTGGATCTTGGAAGGGTCCCACTCCCACTGTGTGGGTAATTCAAGAGAATTGTGTGGGTAATTCCACTGAAAGAAGCTAGATGGCATTTGTATTGAATTGAGGAAGTCTTGCCCCCATGTTATAAATGCATTATGTTATATCTGTGTTTTTCATTATTGTGACGGCATATTAAAACAAAGATAGCAGTGTAAGAACAATGCAAAACCAACCAGGAGAAAAGGACAGAAGTGGTTATAGTAATAGAAAAATCAAAAAGATTTCAGGACAAATACATTTACGGAGTATAGAAAAGTACTAAATACAGTACCTACATTAGGAGGGGTCAAATCTGCATTTCATGAGGCAAAATAGGAAAGTGTTATAAATTATGAGTCAGATTATGACAGCCATCGATGACAAAACTATAAAGAAATGAATGTTTTATCTTTTATATAACAACGCCAGGGGGAAAACAATACTGGTGTGAATGCTGCTCATACTACAGTATTCAAGGGAAAAGAGCAGAACAAAACACTACCAGTAACGCCTTCTGTCTGAAATATATTTATTTTGATTATGCAAGTTTATGTGACTGCATAGTTATATTATAGATAGTGGAGAAGAAGAGAGAGTTGTATCATTGCCATGATATAGATAACAGTATTAGGACTCTCCTCATCTCTAAAATGGATATTATAAGGTTGTGAGTTAAAGTTGCTTGACACTTTACATTACAAGACCCTGTATTCAGTTACTTATAATTTTTCCAAATTTTAACTGGTAAGGCTGAAATGTTCCATGCCAGATCTCTGGCTTGGTCTAAATATTTTTGTAAAGTTTCAGCAAAATGATTCAACTATTTCTGAGAATGAGGTTAGAGAAAAAAATGTTGTTTGTCCATGTTAAAAAGGTTGATACAAACCATTTCAGTGAAAGAAGCTCTAACATCTCCATGCTTTGGTACAGAGACTTGAAATTTGGCAGAGGTGTTACATTAGCATGAGGGATGTGCCTTTTGCCATCCATGTGAAAATCCACCTGAATTTGGCCAAGTTTTGAGCCTCTGAAAACTGCAACTCATTAGAGGTTTGTTAAAGTTTGGCAGCATTATTCTCTGAAGATTCTGACTGCACTGAGTATATTCCATCCCCACAAAGTTCCTACATGCCAACTGTACTGAGCATGTGCCTTCCTCGTGGAATGACTAAGCATGCTGCATCCCAAGTCTTGAGGGAAAGAATAGGACTTTTCCTGCAAATGTTCCTTCTGGGTGTCAAGGATAGCTGTGGTGCCAGACACTAAAACTGAGAAGAGGGAGATTGTATTTCTTATGCTCTCAGTGCCCCCATGGTTGCCCGCCAGACAACCTGGAGGAGAAGAAAGCAGCAACCTGACTTGCCGGAATGCAGAGGGTGGGAAGTGGGGAGAAACACAGAGAGGCAGCTGGAGACAGAGGGGCAGACTGAAAAATCCAGGTTGTGGGAGATAGAAGAAATGAGGGTCAGGGACAGGCTAGGCACAATGGGAGCAGAAAGGAACAGGAATTGGTTGTGGGAAAACAGGAGCAGAGAGAGGGATAGGAGGGGCAGGCTGGAGGAGATAGGGCAGAAGGGTCTGTAACCACTAGAGTGCACTCCCCTTGAGAACCAGGAATAGAATTCAGTATTCTCGAGCCTTAGTGTTCCTCTGCTGTCAGCAAATAGTTTTTCTACTTTTGTATATAATTATATACAATATTAATATTAGAGATGGACCTGAATTCAAGCATCCCCAAACTTTGGTGAAGTATTTATACAAATCCAGCCCCAAATTTCCTAGTTGACACCTATCACTATAATGTATGAAATCAAAACTACAGATCTTGACATCCTTACTCTATGGGTCTGGATCTGAATTCTGTAGCTTTGGGCCATTTAATATACGCATATTAACCTCAGAAATTAGGAAGTTGCCTACTGCTTATAACAATATAAAATTGAGGTATAGCAGAATGCGGTTTTATATTGGTGGACTTCATATCATGTTATAGATTGTGGCAGGGATGGGGAGAGGGGATGGTCTTATATGACCAACCTATAGGCAAAATTCATTACTGAGTTCTATTCACTACTGATTTATATTATACCTGAGATCCATATTCTTGTTCACATTTACATGTAATTCATTTTAAATAAATTTCTTAATCATGTGGCACTTTGGGCATGGGCGGCGGGTGGAGCCCCTCTCTGGGGAGGCTAGCCCTCAGCTCTGCCCCTTCTGCCCGCACCCTCCCCACGGCCAGAGCCTCAAGACCCCCCGCCCCACCGCCCCATGGCCAGAGCCACTAGCCCCACCCCCCCGCTGCAGAAGTCCTCAGCCCTCCTCCACCTGCCTGGAGAAGCCCTCGGCCAGCCACAGCCCGGAGTGCCCCCCCGCCCCCCGGCTAGAGGAGCCCCAAGCCAGCTGCAGTCCGGAGCGCTTCTCCTCCCCGCTGCCCGAAGGAGCCCCAGCCGGGCTGGCCGAAGCCCTGAGCGGAGGAGCCCCACAGGACTGGCCGAAGCCCTGAGCCCCCCCACCTGCCCAGAGGAGCCCCGGGCCAGCCACACCCGGAGCGCGCCCCCCAGCGGAGGAACCTTGGCAGGACTGGCCGAAGCCCCAAGTGGAGCCTCCCCTGCCCAGAGGAGCCCCGGCCAGGCTGGCTGAAGCGCTGAGCCGAGCCTCCCCCCGCCCTGAGGAGCCGAGGGCTGGCTGCAGCCATGCCGTGCCTCCCCTCTCCAGACCCAACTGGCCCGCCTCCCAGGAGAAAAGCATCTGTAGAAAACACTTTTGATATGCCCCATGCAGCAGCAGGTCCAGGGTGGCTGAGGAGGCAGTATGTGCTCAGCCACCCCAGAACCTGCATCGGGCATAATAAAGCAAAAACTTTGCTGCCAAACCCTGCAACCGGGGGTCCGGCGGCCGCAGCAATGCCAGGGGAGGCCTATTATACCCGCCTCCCATGACTTTAGGCCTTATTTTGCTCTTGGGTACAAGCAACCATCTCCAATGGACTTTAATAGCAGTTCTTGGCCCTTTGTGTTTAAAAGTCCTGGAAAATTAAATGGAATTCTGTTTGTGATGTGAAGGGATACTAGGACAAAAATTTTAGAACACGCCTGTCTTTACTCTACCCTTTTAAGAGAATAGTGCAGTTCTGCTACATCTATTACCCTGTTCCTAAAAGAAAGTCCAGATAATGTGCAATGAAATGTTCGTATAAAAAACCCTGAGAGTGCAGTACAACACCAAGATACCAAGCGCTTCTTGGCATGCAACCCAGGTAGTGGTATTGGCATAAAACATGGAGGAAGCCACATGCCCTCCTTCCCAACCAGAGTATAAACATCATGCTCATGGTAATCTGATAGGAAGGCGGGGGGGATCCTAAGGAGCTCATGGGGGGAAATTTTGTGCTCAGCAAATGAAGTGGTAGAAGGTTATTCAGGAATCAGAATTTATTTACAATACAGAGCCTTTGCTGCTATAGTTATGCCGGTATAGCAATATCAGCAACAGCGCCTAATGGAAAGGTGGCATATGCTGACAAAAGGAGTTTGCTGGCATAGCTACACTACCTCCCCGAATGACATTAACTATGCTGACACAAGCATTCTTCTGTCAGAATTGTTGCATCTGCACCAGAGGAGCTGCTGGCATAGCTAAATTGGCTGGGGTGTGGGATTGTTTCACACTCCCAACCAACATAGCTATCCTAGAAACATTTAATAGTGTAGACCAAGCTTCAATCGGCCTTTTGTCAGGGCCAACACCCATGAGGGAAAACCCACATTCTGATATCTGGAATGAGGGAGGTTCCTACAACAAGCTAATATTTGAAAAACTAATTGTAGTTTTATATATTAGTGTTTACCTAGGCACAATCACATGGGGACAGAATGCGGTTTTATAAGTCAGAAGACCTAACTTTTATGTATTATACCCACTCTCTAATGCTCTTATTTCTCTATGCTCACCGCTAGTACAGGTTGAAACAGCTCACCTTCTAGCAAATTGAGATCATACATGGAACTGTCAGGCTTGTGCAGGGCTGGGTATGTGTTAAAGAGATTTGCAACAAAAGCCAAGTTAAGTTTAGGGTTGCCTGCAACTACATCAGCTGGAGTGACAAACTGTCTGCAGCCCAGTTTGTCTGCCTGCTGAAGCATATATTCAGCCCTCTTCAAGTCATTTTTCTCCTAGAAAAGAAAGTAAAAAAAAAACATTTTTAATGAACTTTGGCTTTTCAGGTTCTTTTTTGTTTCTCTGGACTCTCATCTTAATTGCATCATAATTAAAGATTAGGCCCAGCATATAATATATGGATGTAGACCTTGTTCAGAATGAAGGTATTGTTTGGACCTTTTTCAGAAGGTGACAATCTGTCATCCTTTTTTCTTCTAGAACATAATCAAACACTTGTTGAATCCTCTTAATTGCCATAAAGTTAGTGAACATAATCTGACAATCAAAAATCATGTAATCAATTAGTGAGCAGTTTGTGTAACTTGTATAAGGGGTTTTTGTTTATTTGCATTAGTCATTTACCTAGAAGAGGTAGGTCTACCCATCCCACATCAAATGCAGCATGTAGATGTACATATAGTCCCAATAGTTACTGCTCATCTTCTGCTCAGATCACAGCCAATAAATATCCATGGCCATGTATGCTGGGCAAGACTCTGGAAAGCCATGGCTGCCACCCAAAATCCAAAAGAAAACACAGGTCTCTCCATCGTAGAGCTTTGGCACAGGAGTAGCTTGAAGGAGAAGAGAGCTCCTATAAAAAGTGCTGTGTATTTTTATGTCACTCTGTAGCTGATCTTTATTCTTATTATTTTATTAATGGATTCATTCTTTTAATAGAAATCTTATAAAACTTGTTTTACAACTTAAATAGAGATAAACTTCATATATAAACAATTACAAATTTGTCTATGGAAGTCCCTGTAGCTGTACTGATGAGAACTGCTACCAGTCACTCTCTTCAACTTTGTGGTATTGATCACATATTGTGGCTGATGCTTTTCTACTATTCATCTTCCTTTTCTGGCTTGTCAGTTGATAGTGTTTGCTAAAGTCTTTCATAATCTCATGTTTATGTCCAAAATTCTGGTTTTCTTACATTTAAACATGTAACCTGTTTATTAGTTGTATTACCAAAACTCTATGTGATATTAAACTTTTCTCCTTTTCCCTCATATCTGTTATCATTAGTTTAATATCTTAATTTTTAGTTCAACATTCACTGTTGTTGAAAGGATTTCTCCCTTCCTTAGTATTCAAAAAAGTTCTCAAACTGTCAGGTTTGGTGGTGGGTGATGACCCTTTTCCAGCAAACTTCAAAAAAGTTTCACCAGATTTCTAAATAGTTATCTTTTTCCCTTCTCCCTTGAGGAACTCTGGCATGATTAATTTATTTTTCCGGTACTAGAATTTCCCACACTTTTTGATACAAATCAGTAGTTCTAAGGGAGTCACTCTTCCTCAAAACTTGCTATTGTAATTCTAGCAGCAGCAAGGAGATGAGTGATCAATACGTTTATGGCTTTCTTAAGACGCAGCGTTTACCAGGACAATTTACTAAAAATACTAAGGAGTTATTTGACATCTGACACCCTGTTATCCCCTTATAGAGACTCCATCAGCTTTACAAAATGTCTGATTTTTCATGATAACAATAAATAATGAAATCCCACTTTCTATATTCAGCAACTCAGAACTCTAGGTCAGCTTGTCATTTTCTGAGAGGAGTCACTATAACCCTGGTATTGGAGTAAGCCCATTGTACTCAGCAATAGAGCTGGTCAAAATATAGGAGGGGAGGCATAGAAAAAATTCAAATTTTTGGTAGAAATATCAATATTGAAATTTTTCAGCAGAAAACAGAAATATTTTGGTTTTCAGCCAAAATATTGCAGGGTTGTGGTATTTTATTTTATTTTTTTGACAAAAAAATAAAATTTTCAGAAAACAAAGTTTTCATGAAAAATTTCATTTAGCCAAAAACCCAATTTTCTGTCAAAAAACAGTTGCAATGGAAAATTTTCAACCAACCTTACTCAGCACCCCTCAAGAGGAGAAATGTTCTGACTCTCAGCTGGGTTAAAGCTCAACGGAAGGGTTCTGAACACTCCTGCCCCTTTGCTGTTGTGGCCAGAAGTTTCCCATACCCTTCATCGTTGCTGATGAATGGAAGGGAACCTTCCTACCTCTAAATGCCATCTGGTTTGAAGGAGCAACAGGAGGATACAAGTCTTCATTCTTTTTCCTAGTCTGAGTTCCAGAACAAAGCTGAGCAGCCCAGTTAGAATTCTTCAGCTGGGGAAGAGAATAGGACCCCAGAATAGGATGCTAAGATCACAATTTGGGGGACCCAATTGCAAAACAGTTTTCCCTGACCACAGTTCCACCTTGTAGGGTAGAAGGCACTGTGACAGATATTGCAACCCCAGGCAATCTCTTGGGGACTATGTTGTATTAAGTTTATGAATGGGTTATGTATCACTGTGGGCCAGGGATTGCATGCAACTCGGGGGGGGGGGGGGGGGGGGGGGGGGGGGGGGGGGGGGNACAGTGGGGGTCGTGATACAGACATGCACAGACGTGCCCAGGCCAGGGGTGAAAGTAACTTAACCAGGGGTGAAAGTAAGTAAGGCCACTTACCGGTATGGGCCGGGCGGGGCTCCAGCCCCCGGAAGGGAAGGGGCGTCGGGCGGAAGGGGCGGGGCTGGGGGTCAGCATTCCCCAACCAGCGTCTGGAGCCCCGGACCCTTTTAAATCACCGGTGCGGGTTCTTACCGGTACGGAGTACCGGCCCGTACCGGCTCACTTTCACCCCTGAACTTAACGGACTTACTGGTATGCAGGGTGGCTGGGGTCCTGGGCAAGGTTGTGGGAGCAGCTCTGGGCCCCCGGAAGGGGCAGGGTCTCGGGCGGAAGGGGCGGGGCTGGGGCCAGACTCCCCCAGCCAGCCCTTCAGCATTGCATGGCCTGCACCGCCTGGGGCTCTGGCGGCGATTTAAAGGGCCCAGGGCTCCAGTCACTGGTGTGGTAATGGCAGCGGCAGCTGGGAGCCCCGGTCCCTTTAAATCACTGCCAGAGCCCCGGGGTAGTGGCGGCCGGGAGTCCCGGGGCTCCAGCAGCAATTTAAAGGGCCAGGGGCTCTGTCTGCTACCGAGAGCTCCGGGCCCTTTTAAATCGCCGGGCCCCAGGGCAGCTGCCCCTTTTGGCCCCACCCCATCAACGGCCCTGCCGGTATGGTCAGCTGTGTACTGGCAGCCACTTTCTTACCAGTACGCTGTACCGTACTGGCTTCCTTTCACCTCTGGCCCAGACAGATATATTACCCCTGTGTCTGACCATCTTCTCAATATTTCACTGCAGGGGGTCATGTGTGATCTCTACCGAAAGCTAAGAACTAACTGATTGTCATGGTTATCGTTAGATGTTTGTACAAGAAAGAATTTTAGAGTTATGCAACATCTAGGATATTTATTCCAAAACTGAGGGAAGTGAAATTTGTGGGGGAGTCTCAGAGCTGACTCAATCAGCATTGAGAACAATTGACATCTATGGAGTCACCCCCAGCCCTCTGTTTACTGTCTGGACCAGATGTAGGCTTGAGCATTTACAAAGATAAAAGAACTCCAATAAAAGTCTCTGAACAGGGGACCCTTAGGTCTAAGAGACAATAGTCTGGAACTGTTTAAAAGAAGAAGAAAGGGCACATGATGCTATCCATTCTGGAGGAGACACTCTGCCAGTGGGAGTGTCTCATGAAAGGTGAATCCCAGCTTTTTCTGGATTGGACAAGTGCTGTAAAGACGGATCGTTGGGTGAGAAATACCTCATTAGACAGGAAAGTAACTTATTAAGAGGCTACAGATTGCGTTTTATGGTTTTCTTTTAAATTTAACCCTCTGATTCCAAACCCTTATACTTGCTTTTATTAGAAACGGTATCTCAAGCTCTGTTAAATAAACTTCAGTTTGGTTTTACTACGGACACATCTAAGGGCCTTGTGCTAAAGAGGCTGTTGAACTGAGGTGAAACCAGTGAACTGGGGTTCACTGCTTCCACGGAGGCAGCAGATTTGGTGTACATTGCTGGTGCCCAGCACATAAGGGACTGGGTGCTCGAGTGTAACAAAGTGTGTAAATTGTTAGTCTGTATTGGGAAAGAGCAGGAGTGGAGTGCTTGTGTTGCCAGCAGCCAGTAATTGGGGAGCTTTTCCCATGGTTGGCACAGACAAAGCTCCTTCTTCATCCTGTGTGCAGGTGGTAGAAATTCCCACAGACAGCCTCATTTAACCCCAAAAAGTGTCATAGGAGTGATTAAGGTGAATCACTTAGGTTGTAAATACCTCCAGAGAGTTACCACTTCTGGTGAGACTTGCATATACTGGGTCACAGTAAGTTTTCCAGAGGCCAACAGACAAAGAAAGGGCTTTTGATATAAAAAGGCTGAGTTTAAACTGACCCAGGACTGGGCCTTCTTTCTGATTCAGGAAATGGACAGGACCTTCTGTCCACGGGGGACCCCAACCTTGCAGAAGGGTTGGAAAGACTTTTGCTAACTAGATCCCCATAAGACTGGTGACTCTGGTAAGTTTAGTGTGTGTTTAAATCTATTTATGGTTTTTATTATGTTTTCTCTGTGATGTTTTTCCTTAAGAATAAAGATGCTTGCTTAGAAGTTGCTGTGTGGTAACTGGTAACTGCTGGCGATACACTATTCATAGACCTCAGAGAGAAAGCAAAGCACAGGCACTGGCCTTTAGGCAGACTGGCTTACTGGGGATATCACAGTGTAAGGCAGGGAGCTGTGCAGCCTTAAAATCCACTGGTCAGAAAGAATGGGACAAGGGTCCCTGCTCAGACACAGGTGATGGCTGGAGACCTGAGATATAACTGGGCACTAAATGGAGCATGGGGCAGGGGGAAATACAGATACAGTTCCCCTGGAAACTGTGACAGGCACCTAACCATGTTTCAACAGTATCCTGAAACTGTACTAGTCCTGCAGAGTTCAAAGCTTTCCATGGTGCAGGAATCTGGTTATGCACTACAAAATGGAACCGTATTCTGGATGTAACCAAGTCCCTGGATATGTAGATGGGGTCTCTGTTAAATAGACATCACAAAGGTATCTTTCTGACCCTCAGGATACTTACATTAAACCCTGAAAGGTCAATGTTAATGGGAATGTCATCATCTTTGTCTCCTTTGGGTGCAATCTGATTCAGCAGGTGGTAGTAGGCTCTTGAATCCTAAAACAAATAATACAATAGTAGGGAATAAGCAAATATTTACTCCTCTGAATATAGTATACTGCACTTAGGCTCTGATGCAAAGATCATTGAAATCAATATGACTTGCACTGATTTCAATGGATTTTGGATCAAGCCCTTAGTCAAGATCTACTTAATCAAGAAGGCCACTTCACTGAGACATTTCACATAGAATCAGTTTAGCCAAATGACATAGTGAATAGGAATGACTGCTGTTTAATCATGACAGAATAAATTCTTCTTATTGGGAATGTACTAGCCAGTTCTAAGAGTTACAAGATATTTAAGGCAGGTGTTAAATAGGAGTGAAATTCTAGCTCCAGTCTTTTGATACAAAAGTTACTAAATAAAGTTTTCATAAAAAGAAAATAAAAATGAAATGATGTGGATCTAATATTTATGAGCCAGTACAATATTTTAGTTAATTATAAGTCTTTTCAAACAGTTTGATTTTTTTTAAATGGCCTCTTCTCTTAATAGGCCAATTAACTTGGACAATAGATTGTGGACTAAGATGCCCCAGTTAAAGGGAGTCTATTATTTGTTTTATCATTCATTATATTTATTAGATGCAATGTTCAATACATGTTTTTGCATTCCCTGTTCCCTTAAAAACTAAAAAGACAGAGGGATAAACCTGTCCTTCTGATAACAGCAGCAAATATTAAAAATGTTTAATATTTGTCCTGTATATTAAAGGACATTTTGATTAGATTTGCACTTGTCCATTAAAAGAAAGCTAGTTAATTATTTTCTTTGTAAATAGTCTCTTCCCTAGTATTTCATAAAGAATACAGAGATAGCTACATAATTATCTTTAATGGTTATTCTGAAATTAGTGGAGGGAAGATGTCCATGGAGTCCCCTCACTTATTACCCACAGGGAACACTGCCCCTTCACTTTTAATTTTAAAAGTGCTGCTGTCTCTTATTGGACTTATTGCAGCACTGAGCACACATTATACTGCATGGCTGATACTAGAGAAAGGAGAAGGTTACATCTACCAGCTTTCACAGTGGAGCCAGAGCATGTTTCAGCCCCATGAAGTCAGTGAATTGAATCAGCGGCAAGGCACTAGGTATGCCTCCTTTGTTGCAGGATTGGTTGGGACCATAACTGGGAGGGATTTTCCTTGGATAGTAGGGCCAAAAGGCCCACCAGATGTGTCTTCTTTGGGAGTGGTCTCTTGACATCCCGAGCTGTGGCGGAGGGACAATCACCTATTGTTACAGATGAGCCAGGTGATGGCTGAAAGCCACATTCTCCTCCCCACAAGATAACAAAGGTAAGTGAGGCCTCATGGCATAGTCACCAACTTTCCCCGGTGCCGGTGGGTGCTCGCGCCCCCCCAACCCTGGCCCCACCCCAACTCCACCCTTTCCCCGCCCCTGCCCCACCCCCATTGCAACCCCTTCCCCAAAGTCCCCACCCCAACTCCGCCCCCTCCCTGCCCCTATTGGACCCCTTCCCCAAATCCCCGCCCCGGCGCCGCCTCTTCCCCAAGTGCGGTGCGTTCCCCCTCCTCCCCCCTCCCTCCCAGCACTTGCCATGGGAGCCAGGGGGAAAAAGCGGGCACGCGGTGCACCCAGGGGAGGAGGCGGAGCCAGAGCGGAGGCGGAGGTGAGCTGGGGTGGGGGGGCGGGGTGGGGAGCTGCCAGTGGGTGCTAAGCACCCACCAATTTTTCCCCGTGGGTGCTCCAGCCCCGGAGCATCCACAGAGTCGGCGCCTATGCCTCATGGGAAGGGTTAAAGGGCAAGGTGTAAAGTTGAGGGTGGGAGTGTGCAATTCATCCCAAATGGTTCTAATTACAATTTGGAATTTTTAGATTCCTGAATAAGGGCTGCTATTTGGGCTATGTGGAAAGTGCTTGGTTTGGGTTGCATATCCTTAGTTGATACACAGCATCAGCAACTAAACAGTATAATCATGTGTGATCAAAAGAATGTGCAGTGCTAGGAGACATTTGGTGAATATGTACCTATAAAAAGCAGATCACTAATTCTGGTCTCAATCTTTGTTTTTAAAAATGTTACATTTTGGCACGACTGTATTCACTTACTAGAGTGACAAGTATATACCTTAATGTCTTCACTGAAGTTGTTGATTTTCTGCCATCCTGCATTGGCCAGATGATAGTTCACCCAACGTAGCAAGAGCTCTTCTGGGGAAAGTTTCAGTAGCTGCTCTAGTTCTTCCCCTTCATTTAGCAGAGCAATAAGAGCTAAAAGCAAATGTGAAAAAAAGACGAATTATTGCTATCATGGTCACAAAACATTTAATCCCAGATTGCATACTTTATCGCACCTGACACCAAAATAAGTATACTTCTATGTGTACCTAGGAAGCCAATGCCAATGGTTCCATCAAGGATGAGGTTAAAAGATGTGCCTTAGCCACAAGTGCCACACAGAAATTGATGAAATTATGTATTGATAAAAACATTACAGTCATAAAGTGAAAGTATCAAACCAGTGTACTAACAGTAATTCTATGGTCTGAAAACAGCTGCATTAAATTAAATAGACACCAGAAAGCTAGAGGCAGTAGAGATAAGTGTTCTTTGAAAGATGGCCAGTGTAAAGTGGAATGATTTTAAGACAAATGAAGAATTTAGAAGGAGAGTATAATGTGAATTCAGGATACGGGACTGGCTGCAGTCTAAAAGATTATGATGGTGGGGCCCTGCAGAAGACAAACAGATGACAGGATGCCAAAGAAAATAATGCAAACACAACAAAGGTCAGTCAGACCTGGGACCAACCACCAATCAGACGGCAGGACTTCATACTAGGGACATGACAGGGCTGGGCTTAAGGGAAGAACAAGTCCTGGACAGGAATGAAAGGTGATGCTGTATTGCTCCCGATTTCTGAAAAGTTGCTTTAAGATGAAAGAGAGAGAGAGAGAGAACACCTGACATTACTTCCTCTCTTACCTTCATTTCTGGAGATCTCAATATCAGCAAAAAGACCAACTTTAATGATCTGCCACAAGAGACCTAATACCAAGTGTGGTTTTCCTTCCTTTAGATCTTGTGATCCAATGTTGACCACTGTACAGCCAATAGCTGATGCAGAATTCAGGGCAAGATTTAGGTTTTCCTAATTAAAACATCAACATTAACTAAATTAGCCAGTCAGTTTGTTAGTTTTAAAACAGTAGTCACCACCTTTGTTTCTTTTGTGAGTTTCTAAAGTTACATAAACCAATGCATTAGACCGGGGTGGCCAACCTGAGCCTGAGAAGGAGCCAGAATTTACCAATGTACACTGCCAAAGAGACACAGTAATACGTCAGCAGCCCCCCCATCAGCTCCCACATCCTGCTCCCAACGCTTCCCACCCACCAGCAGCCCCGCCGATCAGAACCTCCTCATCAGCTGTTGCGTGGCGTGCAGGAGGCTCTGGGGGGCGGGGAGGGGGAGGAGCGAGGGCACGGCAGGCTCAGGGGAGGGGGCTGGAAGGGGTGGAATGGGGGCAGGGCCTGTGGCAGAGCCAGGGGTTGGCGCCTGTAGCTCCAGCACCGGAGTTGGTGCCTATACAAGGAGCCACATATTAACTTCTGAAGAGCTGCATGTCGCTCCGGAGCCACAGGTTGGCCACCCCTGCATTAGACGAACACTCAGATTAGGTTTTGTAATTCACTAGAATACAATACAAAATAGCAGCATTGCTCAAAACCTTGTCCCTCTCAGATTTTGGATGGCACTACAGATTCTTAAACCTTGGGTCAAGTGCTGTAGCTATTTTTAGAAATCTCACATTGGTTTCTTCTTTGCGTTTTGTCAAATCTGCTGTGAAACTGTTCTTAAAACAAATATGTGCTGGGTCATCATCCGAGATTGCTATAACAGGAAATATATGGCAGAATGAGGGTAAAACAGAACAGGAGACATACAATTCTCCCCCAAGGAGTTCTGTCACAAATTTAATTAACACATTATTTTTTTAACGAGCATCATCAGCATGGAAGCATGTCCTCTGGAATGGTGGCCAAAGCATGGAAGGGGCATACGAATGTTTAGCATACCTGGCATGTAAACACCTTGCAATACCGGCTACAAAAGTGCCATGTGAATGCCTGTTCTCACTTTCAGGTGACACTGTAAATAAGAAGCAGGCAGCTGTATCTCCCATAAATGTAAACAAGTTTGTTTGTCTTAGCGATTGGCTGAACAAGAAGTAGGACTGAGTGGACTTGTAGGCTCTAAAGTTTTACATTGTTTTGCTTTTGAGTGCAGTTATGTAACAAAAAAATCTACATTTGTAAGTTACACTTTCACAGTAAAGAGAATGTACTACAGTACTTGTATGAGGTGAACTGAAAAATACTATTTCTTTATAAGTTTTACAGTGCAAATATTTGTAATAAAAATAATAATATAAAGTGAGCACTGTACACTTTCTATTCTGTGTTATGATGGAAATCAATATATTTGAAAATGTAGAAAAATGTCCAAAATATTTAATAAATTTCAATTGGTATTCTATTATTTAACAGTGCGATTAATCGTGATTAATTTTTTTGAGTTAATCGTGTGAGTTAACTGTGATTAATCAACAGCCCTAGATAAAACTCATCCAGGCTCTCATCATCTCATGTCTAGATTATTGCAACATCATTTTTTCTGGCCTTGACAAATGCAGTCATGCCTAACTTGTATCCATTCAGAATACTGCTGAAAAGATAATTCTCCTAGCCCATCCTTTGACCATCTCACCCCTCTCTTGAATGCCTCCTCTGGTTCCCCTTCCCTATTGCATCAAACATAAGCTGATTTATTTCACTTTCAAGGCCATTTTTGGCCAATCACTGCCCTACTTATCTCTCATTCACTATGGAGTGGTTGATGCTAACCCCATAAACTCCCACAAAGCTACCTCATTATCCTACTTCAAATTCCTCCTAAAAACTCTCCTCTGCCATGATGCCTACAATAAAATTGACAATGGTTAAGCTGCTAATACCAGTGCCTTTCATGCTGACCAATATCGTCTCCTTGTACGTTTCCTTGTACTCCTTCATCTGTCTGCATCCATTTGTCTCTTGTCTTATATTTATACTGTAAGCTCTCTGGGAGCAGGGGCCGTCTTTTGTCTATGTTTGTACAGTGCCTAGCACAATGGAGTCCTGATCGATAGCTTTGGCTACTAGGTGCTATGTTAATATAAATAAATAATAATAATAAATAATAATTAATAATGAACCATGTCAGGGTGCTTCTTGTTTATCCAAAATACTATGTAAGCAATGTTTTATCTGCATACTTACCTATGGCAGGTACTTATGTGGCCCTATCATTGTAGTAACTGAGCACTCAGTATGTAGTTCAGAAGTACAAAAAGGTGGTTTCAGACAATTTAAAAACGTATTCTAGTGCTAACCCTACCCCTACTTTAGAAACTACTGAAGATGGGCTTCCATAATGAGTCCATCTTGGAAAAAAGATAGCCACACAAAGAACAATTTACTTTGCTGATTATTTTGTATGGCTCATTTGCTCCAGTATTTTGCAATGCAGAGAAAAAACAAAAGCACAGTAATCACAAGGGAACTGAACAGTGGAGTCCTCCTGGAGGGGAAATGTGACTATGTGATAATACCTCCCCCTTACCACATAGGCACCTGCACCATGTAACCTTCAGCAAGTCCTCCAGAGTCCTAGAAGGTCCAGGAGAAGACACTGACCAATTAAAAGCCAGCAGGCCAGTTAAGAAGGCTTGCTTGCAGCTGCTCAGGGATAGTGCTGGGTGAGATTGAGATGGAGGAGGAGCCCCTCAGAGCTAGCCCAGAGGGCCCGGGCCTTATTTTCAAGCGCTGCAACTGAGTACTTGCCTTTGTGGTTTTATCTGTTTCTTTAAAGGTACAGACAGCCAAATTCTGAGCTTGTTCTTTCTATTTAATTGTTGAGAGACTGACAACCAGCTTATGGCACAGGCTTCCCTACTTCTAGCAGGTGGCCCAATTTAGGACTTAAGACAGGGAGCACCAGCAATAGTATGTTTGGCACTGCAGAGAGTGCTAAGAAGCAGCCCCACTTGTGACACCTGGAAAGGGGAAAGACCAGGAAAGTAGAGAAGGTAGGTAGCAGCCAATGAAAATATTAAAGACCTAGAAGCTGAAAGGAGAAATGCCAGCTCTGCATTTCATCAAGGACTAGAGTGTACTATGGATCTCCAGAAAACACAAGCCCGTGCAAGCAAACAATGGTACCTGGCTGTCTGACACCTTGAAATCCACACATGGGACCTGATCTGCTCCCATTAAAATCTACAGCAAAATTGGTATTAAACAAAGCTATATGAATAACCTCCTGAAATATAATTAGTTTGTGCCAGAAAAGATGCCATACTTACAGAAATAGTGAAAGGAGTGAGCTTCTTCTTATTAATAGCTCTTTCATCAATTGTATCTGGTTGGGATAAGTTAATCATTTTGCTGGGGGAAAAAAAGTCAGAATTTATTCCATCTCTCTAAACAATGGTACTTCAAGCAAAATATTAGCATCACTTTTTTGTGGGAAGTCTAAAAGTGTTGCTTGATATATTGAAAGCACCAAGGGAAATTCCTATTTTTCCCCTTCAAAAACAACTTCCAATAAAACCAGAAACCGTAGAACCTACATGGAAATAAGAAAGTGGAGTAGTCAGATTTATACTTAGGAGTCCAGCTCTGATTGTACTGCTAACGAAGTTCTCAGGAAGATTCAGACAACTGCAGAATTGAATATACTTATGCTGAGAGCCACTCTAACATGGCAGTGTAAATCTTACAACTAACATATTGTACTGCTGTAGTGCCTTCCATAGAAGAGTCTCAAAGCCCTTTTCTATTAATTAATAATGAATTAAGCCCTCAGTACTCCTGTGACATTGGCAAATACCAGTTTTACTAATTGGGAAAACTGCAGCAGAGAGAAATTGAAAGACATCCTGCAAATCTGTAGCAGAGTCAAGAGTAAAACTCAGATCTTCTGACTGCCAGTACTGTGATTTAACCACTGGACAATGCTTTCTAATATTAGAAACTGCAGATGTCTAATTATTTCTGTTAATGAGCATGATGGGTGGTACAATGATCTAATTTCTGAAGAGTCTGATTATTCCTGGTATGTGCATTGATCAAGATATAATTCCACTGGTTTAAAGTAGAAAACTCTCCAGCCAATCAGATTTATAACAACACACACAGTTATGCAAAGCACACCATTTTTAAATAGAAGGACTCTTTAAATAGGTTAGACTTAAAATATATATTCACTAAAGAAGGATTTATAGGAAAAGGATTTCCCCCAATCCTATGACTTGTTAGAAGTATTGATTAAGGGTCAAACCCTGGTGTTTTTGAAGTCAACAGCAAAACTTTCATTGATTTCAATGTGATCAGGATTTGACCTTCAGAGAACAACTTTCTTATTCTTTCTTTAGTTCTTGACTTACCAAAGGAGAATGCCATCTGCAAGTGACTTAAAAAGACTGGCATCTGATGGATTCATGGGAAGGAGATGCTTACAGTCAGGGTCATCTTTAAGAGCTTTATTTACCCAGTTAACAAAAGCAACCTTTTCTTCCTCTGAAAAACAAAAAAATTAAAGACTGAGTAATCTAAGAGCCAAGACACTATTAAAATAATCTATTATTATTATGGTGGACAAATATTATTGAACTGTCCATAGAATATCACAATACTACTTGCCAAGCACAGTAATAAGGATAAAAGTATTATTAAAACTTACTACAGGAGTTCAGTGTCTCTGTGATTATGTTAAACAGGAGGGGAATTAGTATATTTGAAATATGCCAGAGCTGAGCAGAGAGGACCCTGCTTAAATATGACAATAGATCAGTCTGCCCTCTACTCTGTCTTTCAGAGGCTGGCAGCACTTCTAAGAATTTGGTCTGGATTACTGTGTAATATTTAATCTTAGGAGATTTATGGCCTGTTCTTGTTTAAAACACTTAAAGAGAGAGATCCTTTCCCTTTTCATATCTAGGGGATGTGTATAGAACTCATTACTTGTGTCTAAGAATGCTTATTAAGCCCATAAACAATCAAGCTACAATATCTGTATCTTCACTGGGTTTTCAGTTTCCATATAGTGGGTCCCTGCTCCTGAGAGCTAAGCAGTCTTTGTCTGAGGCCTTGTCTATACTATCGCGGTAAGTCAACCTAAGGTATGCTACTCCAGCTGTGTGAATAACATAGCCGAAGTCGACATAGCTTAGGTCAACTTACTGCGGTGTCTACACCATGCTGCGTCAACGGGAGATGCTCTCCCATCGACTTACTTTACTCCTCTAGTTCCGGTGGAGTACTGGAGTCGACCAGAGAGCACTCTGCGGTCAATTTAGCAGGTCTTCACTAGCCCTGCTAACTTGACCCCTGCTGCAGCGATCGCAGCACCGTCAGTCCCCGGTAAGTGTAGACATGGCCTGAGACAGGTTATATCCAATGCTGTGGAGAAATATTTAAACAAAGCAGTCGATGCTATAAGAACAGTACACGGACAGTACAGAGTTATCACATACAGAACTCTCAGCCAACACAAATTATCTATGTCCAATATGTAGAATCTTAATTATGGTTCTAAATATCACAGGGAACTTTAAATTCAAAACTGCCACTCATTACCTACGTTATATGTAACTACAAAAAATAATCTACTGTTTAAAGGCTCAATCCTGGAAGATGCGGAGCATTCTGGCCTTGATCCAGCAGAGCACTTAGGCCAGTGTTTCTCAAACTGGGGTCGCCGCTTGTGTAGGGAAAGCCCCTGGCGGGCCAAGCCGGTTTGTTTACCTGCCCCGTCCGCAGGTCCAGCCGATTGCAGCTCCCACTGGCCGCAGTTCGCTGCTCCAGGCCAATGGGAGCTGCTAGAAGCGGCGTGGGCTGAGGGACGTACTGGCGACCCCAGTTTGAGAAACACTGACTTAGGCAGATGCTTAACTTCTGTGGTACCACTCTCGTGAATAAAGTTAAGCATGCACTTAAGTACTTGGCTGGATCAGGGCCAGCGCACTCAGGATCTTGCAAGATTGAGCCCTAAATGGAAAACATCAATCTAGAATCTAGTCAATTTTAAAAAGAAAGCTAAAAATCCCTTCAGGTACCCTATCTGCCCCTGAGTTCCTCTCTCATTTTTTGTGATTTTTTACAATCACATTTTCCTATTTTTAAAAATTGTCTCTCTTTTGCATTTGGTGTGTGAGCAACCCACACAAACAACAGGGAAACAAAACAACAGTAAACCAAAACCATTAGTTATACACACAAAACGATAATTGTATACATCAGGTAAATAGGTGCACAATTAAAGATCTACACAGCAAACGCCTATTTCAGGGGTAGATAACCTATGGCACGTGTGCCAAAGGCGGCACGTGAGCTGATTTTCAGTGGCATTCACACTGCCCGGGTCCTGGCCACCGGTCCGGGGGGCTCTGCATTTTAATTTAATTTTAAATGAAGCTTCTTAAACATTTTAAAAACCTTATTTACTTTACATACAACAATAGTTTAGTTATATATTATAGACTTATAGAAAGAGACCTTCTAAAAATGTTAAAATGTATTATTGGCATGCGAACCCTTAAATTAGAGTGAATAAATGAAGACTCGGCACACCACTTCTGAAAGGTTGCTGACTCCTGGCCTATTTAGATGCACAAATGTTGGGTCTGCATGCACTAATAAATACATATGCACAAAACAGAGACCCTTTGAACACTATGTTCTAGATGTCTGAAAAGCTATGTTTTACAAAGCCAGGAATGCAATATCCCTAAGAACTGACATTTATCAGGACAAGAGTAATGCATTCAATTGTATTTTTTTCTGCATTACATTTTCATTCCATCATATAAAATGACACCAAAAACCAAATCATTATTGATGGGGCCCTCCTCTTCCCAAGTAGAAAAGTATAGGTGCCTTGCTATCTGGACAGATTCAGGATGACTTGTTCTCTTATATACTCATACAGTCCTACTTTGACAATATATTGTCAGTGAGTTATTTGGCAACTTATGATAAATGAAGGCAAAGTGTTGATAAACAGAAGGATATTGACAAATTGCAGGGAGTCCAGAGAAGCACAACAGAAATGATCAGGATGATAACAGGGAAAGACTAAAATAATTGAATAAATTGCGTATACACAAAAAACTACTAAGCAGAGGGCATGATAACAGTTTATAAATATCTAGAGAGTGTAATCATCAAATAGAGAGAGAGGAATTCTTCACCATAGATCAGGGGTCTCAAACTCAAATGACCTCGAGGGCCACATGAGGACTAGTACATTGGGCCGAGGGCCGCATTTACTGACACCCCCCCCCCGCCGCCCTCGGCCCCGCCCCCACTCCACCCCTTCCATGAGGCCCCGCCCCTGCCCCGCCTCTTCCCACCCCTTCCCTGCCCCCATTCCAACCCCTTCCCCAAAATTTCCACCCCAACTCTGCCCCCTCCCTGCCCCCAGGGGGCACAGGAGGGGTGTGGGGTGCGGTGGGGGCTCAGNTTGGCAGGGCAAGCAAGCAGGGAGCCTGCCCTGCCCCTGGTGCTAGTTGGACAGGTAAACAGGGAGGGGCGGGGGGGCCGGGAGGAGCTCGCGGGCCGCATGCGATAGCCCTGCGGGCCGCATGCGGCCCGCGGGCCGCGTGTTTGAGACCCCTGCATTAGATGATCTAATAGGCTTTTCCCATCTCCAAAATGTACTGTGAACTTTTTTTTTATTTTTGGTTCTGCACCATGGAAATGAAAATGTGGGTTCCCTTGTATACATCTCAACAGGACTGTAAAAGAAAAAAACAACAGTTCACAGAGTAGATTAACAAACCAAACACAAACCCTTAGTATAAAACATGTTACAAAAGGCTTTCTATTTTTAATTCTTTCTTCTTTGTAAGCAGAGTTCTCTTTCCACTTTCTGCTCTGGCAAAGTCTGACTTACCTCTGGGAGCAGCACAGAACTGTGACCAGCAAACTGAACAGTACAATCTCTACAAAACAGAGCCCTGGCATCTGCACTGCAGAGGTTCACCTTCTACTGGTTTGTTTTTGAGAGAATTTTTTTTTTCCAATTACGGTTTTTCTTCTTTTTTTCTAGTGCCAAGGACAAGTGTTTTACCTGAATAAGAGTGCTGTGTCCCCTCACTGGAAATTGGTGAAGTTCCTCCAATCGCTGTAATACCCTGTTTTTTGTTTATTGATTTTCGGAATGATTTGCTAATATCTTTGCTTTTCAATTCATGAATAACCTGGAATAGGACATAAAAGAAAGAGCATTTAATCAATTATCATAACCTAACGGTGACTATTAAACTATCAACTCACCTTACTACTGAAATATTGGTAATTATTTTGACTCTCTTTCTTTGATATAGTACAATATAAGGAGGTTATAGACGTCTGCTGGTTTTGTGAATAGCTAAGACTCTAGCCTTACTAAGCCATTTTATTAATCTCCAAATATTAGATTCACAACCCACAAATCTTTTCACAGATATTTTCATTTAAAAAAAACAACACTGTTTAAATCAAACAAAGCTATTTTTGGGAAAAGAGATTTTTAATATTTCCCCACTCAGTTTGTCTTGCTTCTTATACTAGGATGTTATATGTCACTTACAGAGATGCATGTTATTAGAGAGATAGTTGGTACATCTCTCCATGCACAACAGTCATAAAATACCAACACTAACATTAAAATTATGACTAAACTTCCCACCAAAATAAGGAAATTGTCAGATAAAACTGATACTCTGTCCTGTATTTACTCGCTATGCCTAAGTGTTGTAGGGATCTCAGACTTGGTTGTGAAGTTATGTGCTATGTGGGCTGCAATATTGATACACAAGTGTTTATGGTTCAGTTATGAACCTAAGTAAATTAGAATTTCCAGTAGAAATGCCAACATACCCTAGCAAATTGTAACAAATTGCTTGTTTTATTTGTATAAGCAGCTGCAATACTGTAGATTCAAAGCAAAAATTGTTTGCTTGCAAGAAAATAATCAGTCTGAAGCTGTTTGATTCTCACAAATGAAGCACTCCAGCCACTGACCCATGTAAAAAATGATGGTCTGCCTGCAGATTAAATATATTTTTTAAAATAAACAGTCCTAAATATGGCACAGTGATTCAGCGCAATAGTACAGGCATCTTGTATCACAAACAGGATTTAAAGGCCGGAATTTATAACAATCCAACTTTGTTTAAAGGAAGGGTTGACTTGACAGTTCTTGAAGGTGAGGGGCACAGACCACTTCCTTTGAGGAGGCAGAAAAGGGCACTCATCAGAACTAGCTCTGAGTTCTAACACCTTGCCCAAATTAAAGCCAGTAAAGGGGAGAAAGTAAGTTTGAAATATTATCTCATCTTATGAAAGATCCCAGCAGACATACATAGGGATACTTCACCCAGCACTGAAACAGGAGGAGAAACTGCATTGTTATGTGAGCACAGTGATCTATATGACCAGAAGCAAATAATATTTTATCTAATTGAAACTACAGAGAGAATTTAGAATTTAGAATGTGATTACAAAAGTTGGAATTTGGCAAGGACACCAAGTTAATGCCCTACTCTTATGAATAGTACCATAGATCTTAAATGACTTAGTGATCAGGACCACAGTTTTACATCTCCTTTGAAAGACAGCACCTCCAATAATATGGTGCTTCTTTGTATTGGGCGGAGCATTCTCTGGGGTATGGTTCTTCTTATACTCTATTCCCAAAACTGGAACCCAAAGACCACAATGAGAGCTAGAGAGAACATGTCATGCAGTGTAAAAACTGTATGCCATTTAAAATATTATTTATTTATATTCAGTAGTGCTTAGGCATCCCAGCCCTTATCAGGACCCCACTGGGCTGGGCACCGCAGAAGCATCATACAGAAAGATGGTCCCTGCCCCAAAGAGTTTACAATCTAGATATAAGAAAAGACATGACAGGTGGCTACAGACAGACAGGGAGCACAAGAAAACAGACAATACTAGTCAGCATTATGTAGGCTGTGGCACCAGCATGCCAGCTGCTTCTCTGTTGTTGTTAAAACTTGTTCCTTTATGAAAAGGGTAGATGGAGACAGCAATTTTCCAGCATTATGCTAAAAACAGTTATTGAATTGGGGAAAAAATAGAGATAAATGATTTTAATATTCTTAAAAAACTTATTTTGGAGTGGCCAGTTGCTGCATAATAGTCAATCAACTATCATGCTGTCATAACTATCTTCCCATTCAGAAATCAGTGAAGGTTTATAATTACTATATATGCTGATCTCGAAATATTCTCCAGCGATTTCATTTAATTTTGCTACCCTACTCCATCTTCCTAGAGATGCTGGGCACTTTGGAGAGTTCCATCTCCTATTAGGCAATGTAACTGATCCTTCAAAGTTTATACAATACCTTGAATATGTAATATGTTAGAAAAGAACTAACACTGGGATTTTCAAAGGAGCCCAAGGGAGTAAAGCACGCAATGCCCATTGAATTTCATGCTAGACACTGTAATTCTCAAAGTGCTGATTTTCTAATGCCCTATCAGTAGTTGTGGTCCTTCCAGAACACTGAACACCAATGAGCAGTACTGGAGGAATGACTTTCCTATACCCTTGAATAAATATTGTGATACAGTCCTTTCCTACCTCCGTCCCGGTAGCATAATTAAATTGCATGCCTAGTGCATACTGTACACCGGACCTAGTGGTGTTATCTGTATGGCAAACCTACACCATGCTACACAATATGCTCTTTAAAATACAGTTTCATAGTTATCTCATACTGCATGTATAGCCTTCTGGTACCAAATCCAAATAATTCTGTCTTAAAGGGTAGCCTGAGAGGACTGTCTTACTTACCGACACAAATTCTTCAAAGTCGATTTTCCCATCTTTGTTGCTATCTGTTACTGCTATAATTTTTTCTACAATCTCTCGCACTTTGTAGCCAGGCAAGGGAAGGCTTGCTTCTTTAAAAAGATCTTGAAGCTCATAATCACTGACATACCCACTATTGTCAATATCTGTAAAATGAAAACATTGTTTTTATGTTTTTATTATTTTGTGCTATAACACTAGTACCAAGCAACAATCAGGGGAAGGAACATTTTAGCAGAGTGATGGTCTAAAATGATCAGAAAGTGAGAAATTAGATTACCATCTAGCAGCACAACATTTCTTTCTGAGAATGTACCATATATTACATATATTAATCACAAAGGAATACACATAGGTTAGATATTCAGCTGGTGTAAATCACCATATGGTGAAATCAATAGACTATGCTGAATTACACCAGCTGAAAATCTGGTCCATACAGTTTGTTATTATTTATTTTGTGGTAGCACCTAGAGGCCTGGGCCCAATTGTGCTATACACTTAGGCACCTTCTTAAATTTTCAAGGTAAAGACACAGCAAGGTCCAGAGCCGTCCTTAGGCATACACAGCATATGTGGCTGCATAGGGCACCCAAAAATTTGGGGCACCCCTGGGTCTTATTATCCACCCTCCCACCCGGGGACGTCCCTAGCTATTCTGGGGCCCTACGCAGCCCCTCCGTGGGGGCGGGGGCCAGGTCTCCGCAGAGGTGGGGAGGGGGGCTGGCCCCAAGCCTCCGCGGGGGTGGGGGTCGGCGGCTGGCCCCAGGCCTCCATGTGGGTGGCATGGCTGGGGCCGGGTCCCTGCACTTCCTGCCGCTAGTGAGTGCACGCCCGGCCCTGCTGCAGTCCTCAGGGGCAGGAAGAGGCAGGGCTGGGGTGGAGCAGGGCGGGGGCTTTGGGGAAGGGGTGGAGTGGGGACGGAGCTGGGGCGGGAAGAGGCGGGGCTGGGGCAGGGGACTTGGGGAAGAGGTGGGGCAAGGGCTGGAGCAGCATGCAGCTGCGCAGGGCACCAGGAAATTTGGTGCCCCAAGTTTCCTGGTGCTCTATGCAGCTGCGTACTTTGCGTATGGGTAAGGACAGCCCTGCTCCCACCTCTTCCTATCCCTGTTCTGACCCTTCCTTCAGGCTCCCACCACAGCTGGCTGCTGCAGCCTGGTGAGTCTTCCTCCGGAGGGGATCTAGTACAGTGGTTCTCAAAATGTGGTCTGCAGACCACCAGTGGTCCGCAAGCTCCATTCAGGTGATCTGCGGATAGTTCCCTCTAAGGTGCATGGCTGGGTGGCCGCACACGAGAGAATGAAGGGCCACTCACCTAATTAGTGGAGCTGCGCAGGAATGGCTCCACTAATTAGGTGCCTGGACCCTGGAGAAGACGGGACATGTAAGGTGAGGTGGTGGCTTGGGGGGAATAAGGGGTAGGTGGGAGGGGGCAGCGGGGTGAGAAGAGGGGGTGCGGGGAATTTGGGACATGCAGGGCTGCGGCGGCCAGAGAAAGAGGCGACTTTCCCCAGCTCCATGGCTGCAGCTGCAGGGGAGAGACGGCCTCCTTCCCAGCCTCAGCTCTGTGGCTGCTGTGGCGGGGAGAGACCCCCCTCCTTCCCAGCCCCAGCTTGGGGGCTGCTGCGGTGGGGGAGAGAGGGAGAGACCACCCCCCTCCTTCCCAGCCCCAGCTCAGGGGCTGCCACAGCAGGGGAGAGAGGGCACATCCATCGCATTAGAAAGGTAAGACTACTGATATTAAAATATGAGTTGTGTGCTTTTATTTGTAGAACAAAAAAATGTTAATTATTTAGGGGTTTTTTTATATAGCGCTTTTATCCAAAGCGCTTTACAATAGTTAGCTAACATTTGGAAAGATCATTAAGTGGTCCGCGGAGACCGTCAGCAATTTTCAAGTGGTCCGCAAAAAAAAAAGTCTGAGAACCACTGATCTAGTACTTAAAAGTGAAAAAGCCTTCCAGCCTGCCAGACCTATTAGCACAACACTGAAACTGTTCAAGAGCCATTCAAGTGGTAATGAAACCATTTAACAGGCATTTGCCAACCCCCAGGTATATACTGTCAGTTTCTGAATTTACTGACAAAAACAGTTGTGCATTATTGTAATATTTACTCAGAACATGTTAGTCTAAGGGACATTAGTTTAAAATTTGCTTTAAAAATATTTCATTAGTGTGTTGCTGAAGATTATAAAATCACATCTCTAAAAAATTCTTGCATAGATTTTTAGATGCACAATCTGAGTATTCATCTTTAGCCTTAAATGCTTGGATCTTCAGATATAGTTTTTTAAATAAATCCTTCAAAAGACCACCCTTATCTAAAATACACATGGAAGCCCGGGCTGCCATCGGGCATAGGGGCACCAGTTTAATAATACTGCATAGGGCCCCATAAATCCTAAGGACGGCCCTGGCAAGGTCACAAACCCTTATTAACAGCAAAAACCTTGGATTTTGACCAGTTTAATTTATATCCTGAGACTATGCCAAAATCCTCTATCAGGTTCCAAATAGAGTGATGGTCTGTTATTAATTGTCTTCTTACTTACAAGATGTCACTTGCATACCGTAATACCTGTAGTTTGTGGCCTAAATTCAGACCTGATGCAACCAGTTTCAAAAAGGTAGCAACTACTTGCACTAGGTCTGAATTTGGACCTCTATATTTTGTCTCTTGCCCTATATCTGTTTGTTTATTTCTAATGATAGTGGTGAGACTGGCCCCTGAAGAATAAATCCAATCTGGCCCATGTCTATTATATTAAAAATGACCTTGTTTAACCTGTTAGCTAGCTTTGTTGTGAGGGATCTGTACTGCTGCATCCTCTTGTCCTCCTGCTTCCAGTGGACTCTATTTTGTGTTGGGAGTCCTTTTGAATGTGCTATAACAAAGTACTGGAAGATTTTCTATGCAATGAAGGGTCTGACCCGGTTTCACCAGGCATTAAAGTATATTTTATAATTTAAACCAAGCACATTGTTACATAAGCAAAATTATACACTGCTAGTGGCAGCACTTTCCCGACATGCAGCAAATTGTTTTGCTGTTGGGCATTGTTCCCTCAATGCATTATTTATTCAAAATATCAATTAATAAATATTGCATGGAGTTACGTCTCATAGGTCCAGAGTTCATGCACTAAACTCCATGGAAAGAATCTCAATCTTTTTAGTTTACTAAGTGCTAGCTTAGCAGTTTCATTAGTTATCCTGTCAAAATGTTCTTGTACACTAAGCTGAATGCAGAGGGGGAACTCCTTTCTCCTGCATGAAGTTAAACACTTCTTACTAGAGACTTTTTCCACAGCAGCATGCAGGGGGAGCTTGGATAAATCAAGGGGCATGGTTACTGGGCCTGTCATTAAATGTATCCACTGGCCAAAATCAATACAAACCAAAAAAGACAACAAAAAATAAAAACTATAAACTTAAAATTGCCATCTGTAACATACAACACAGCATAACATACACATGCAAAAACCTTTTTAATAACTTTAATATTAAACTGTAAAATCAACTGAATCAATAATTTACAACTAATGGGGGAGACAACACTGACAAGGCAGTGAGGGAAAGCGTGAAAACCGTGGGGGGGGAAAAGGGGACAAGAGTCAAGGGGGAGGAGGAAGGGGAAAGAGGTGGAAAGGAGGTCTGGACTGGCCACTTCGCCCTTGTGTGTTCCTTAGTTAACTGTTTCTAAAAATGGTGTCCAGATTCCTTCAAACTTATGTGGTTGATTCCTGGCCAGTAGATTCTGACATATTTGTTGTATTCTGTGGATTGATTTACTTTTCCACCTCTATAAAATCATTTGCTTTGTGATTATGGCTGCTCTCAGAAATCATGGAAGCTGTGCTGATGAGAGGCCTAAATTCATGGGTAAATACCCCAATATGTAGTTCTCAACTGATGTTTGATTGCTAAACCCCCAAATTCTAGTGTCAACTTTTTTCCACTTTATTTTGGATTCTGGGCCTGGTTGGCTTACAGTTAGTAGGGAAGGATGGGAACCTGGGAGGCAGTGACCATGAGATGGTCGAGTTCAGGATCCTGATACAAGGAAGAAAGGAGAGCAGTAGAACAGAGACCCTGGACTTTAGAAAAGCAGACTTTGACTCCCTCAGGGAACTGATGGGCAAGGTCCCCTGGGAGAATAACATGAGGGGGAAAGGAGTAGAGGAAAGCTGGCTGTATTTTAAAGAAACCTTATTGAGGTTGCAGGAACAAACCATCCCCATGTGTAGGAAGAAAAGTAAATATG
Source organism: Platysternon megacephalum (assembly GCA_003942145.1). Taxonomy (NCBI): domain Eukaryota; kingdom Metazoa; phylum Chordata; order Testudines; family Platysternidae; genus Platysternon; species Platysternon megacephalum. The sequence goes on along the minus strand of QXTE01000238.1, from coordinate 1,455,254 downwards.
GCAGGCGACCAGCTTGGCTTAACAGTGAAATCCTTGCTCGTCTTAAACACAAAAAAACAGCTTACAAGAAGTGGAAGATTGAACAAATAACCAGGGAGGAGTATAAAAGTATTGCTCAGGCATGCAGGTGTGAAATTAGGAAGGCCAAATCACACTTGGAGTTGCAGCTAGCCGGAGATGTTAGGAGTAACAAGAAGGGTTTCTTTAGGTATGTTAGCAACAAGAAGAAAGTCAAGGAAAGTGTGGGCCCCTTGCTGAATGAGGGAGGGAACCTAGTGACAGAGGATGTGGAGAAAGCTAGTGTACTAAATGCTTTTTTTGCCTCTGTCTTCACAGACAAGGTCAGCTCCCAGACAGCTGCACTCTGCAGCACGGTATGGGGAGGAGGTGACCAGCTCTCTGTGGAGAAAGTAGTAGTTCGGGACTATTTAGGAAAGCTGGACGAGCACAAGTCCATGGGGCCGGATGCGCTGCATCCGAGGGTGCTAAAGGAGTTGGCCGATGAGATTGCGGAGCCATTGGCCATTATCTTTGAAAAATCATGGCGATCGGGGGAGGTCCCGGACGACTGGAAAAAAGCTAATGTAGTGCCCATCTTTAAGAAAGGGAAGAAGGAAGATCCAGGGAACTACAGGCCAGTTAGTCTCACCTCAGTCCCTGGAAAAATCATGGAACAGGTCCTCAAGGAATCAATCCTGAACCACTTAAAGGAGGGGAAAGTGATCAGGAACAGTCAGCATGGATTCACCAAGGGCAAGTCATGCCTGACTAACCTAATTGCCTTCTATGATAAGATAACCGGCTCTGTGGATGAGGGGAAAGCAGTGGATGTGCTATTTCTGGACTTTAGCAAAGCTTTTGATACAGTCTCCCACAGTATTCTTGCCAGCAAGTTAAAGAAGTATGGGCTGGATGAATGGACGGTAAGGTGGATAGAAAACTGGCTAGATGGTCGGGCTCAACGGGTAGTGATCAATGGTTCCTTGTCTAGTTGGCAGCCGGTATCAAGTGGAGTGCCCCAAGGGTCGGTGCTGGGGCCGGTTTTATTCAATATCTTCATTAACGATCTGGAAGATGGTGTGGACTGCACCCTTAGCAAGTTTGCAGATGACACTAAACTGGGAGGAGTGGTTGATACGCTGGAGGGTAGGGATAGGATACAGAGGGACCTAGACAAATTAGAGGATTGGGCCAAAAGAAATATGATGAGGTTCAACAAGGACAAGTGCAGAGTCCTGCATTTAGGACGAAAGAATCCCATGCACTGCTATAGACTAGGGACCGAATGGCTGGGCAGCAGTTCTGCAGAAAAGGACCTAGGGGTTACGGTGGACGAAAAGCTGAATATGAGTCAACAGTGTGCCCTTGTTGCCAAGAAGGCTAATGGCATTTTGGGTTGTATAAGTAGGGGCATTTCCAGCAGATCGAGGGATGTGATCATTCCCCTCTACTCAGCACTGGTGAGGCCTCATTTGGAGTACTGTGTCCAGTTTTGGGCCCCACACTACAAGAAGGATGTGGATAAATTGGAGAGAGTCCAGCGGAGGGCAACAAAAATGATTAGGGGGCTGGAGCACATGACTTACGAGGAGAGGCTGAGGGAACTGGGATTGTTTAGTCTGCAGAAGAGAAGAATGAGGGGCGATTTGATAGCTGCTTTCAACTACCTGAAAGGGGGTTCCAAAGAGGATGGATCTAGACTGTTCTCAGTGATAGAAGATGACAGAACAAGGAGTAATGGTCTCAAGTTGCAGAGGGGGAGGTTTAGGTTGGACATTAGGAAAAACTTTTTCACTAGTAGGGTGGTGAAGAACTGGAATGGGTTACCTAGGGAGGTAGTGGAATCTCCTTCCTTAGAGGTTTTTAAGGTCAGGCTTGACAAAGCCCTGGCTGGGCTGATTTAGTTGGGTTTGGTCCTGCTTTGAGCAGGGGGTTGGACTAGATGACCTCCTGAGGTCCCTTCCAACCCTGAGATTCTATGATTCTATGATTCTATCAATTATTGGCTCCAGAATCTTAGTTGTCTGCAATTACGGTGGGGTTATGAGTATCTCTGTGCAGCTCAGCAAGCAATCCATGAAAAAAGTCTCAGGCTCATTCATATATATTGGCCAGGATCATTTCAGACCCATTTACTGTGACTCTGAATATGAGATATCTACTCTGAATATCCAAACTGTGGAATAATATTTAATAGGAAGAACAGAAAACAAAGTAAACCAGACAAACTTACATGTTCACAAAGACATTATGTAACCCCCACACCTTCTGGGTGTTGTGTTCTGTCCCATCTAGTGGCACCAAGACAACTCTACAACGTTAGCTAAGAGTAAGTTGGCTTTTAGCTCATGCAGTAGAGGCTCATGCACTAAGCTCTAGAGGTTCCCCAGTTCGACCCCGCCCACTGATGATCGGAGTCTGTCAGCATTACAATTGCAGCGTGGAGGTGAGAGTCAGTTAATATAGTACAAAATGATTTAGTACTCATGTTTACTCTTAGGCTATGGCTACACTAGAGAGCTTACAGCAGTGGTGTAGCACTGCTAGTGCAGATGCTCTACGCCGACAGGAGAGAGCTCTCCTGTCAACTTAATTACTTCAGCACCTGCAAGCGGTGATAGCTATGTCAGTGGGAGAAGCGATCTGACTGACATAGCGCTATTCACACCGGTGCTTAGGTCGGTGTAACTTATGTTGTTCAGAGGGGTGGCTTATTCACACCACTGAGCGACATAAGTTATATCAACCTCAGGGCTTGGCTACACTGGCAGATGTACAGCGCTGTGAGTTAAACCTGCCTTCGTACAGCTGAATAGGGAGAGCGCTGCAGTCTGTCCACACTGACAGCTGACAGCGCACTGTCGTGGCCACATTGGCGGCACTTGCAGCGGCATTGGGAGCAGCGCACTATGGACAGCTATCCCACAGAGCACCTCTTCCCATTTTCGCGCCAGTTTGGCGCATTGGCTTGTGGGAAGGGGGCGGTGGGCGCGGGGCATTCTGGGTCCTGTCCCAACGCCCCGTGATGCATCGCTTCACATCCCAGCAATCCCTGTTTCCGTCCACATTGGCGCCATCTTTTAACGGCTTTTGTGCAGCGCGATCTGTGTGCTCCGTTTCGGTCTGCGGGAAATGGAGCCCGAACTGCTGAGGAGTATGCTGACGAGTCTCGCCTTCACGTCACGTTTAGCAGTCGAGCTGTTCCTTAAGATCCGAAGTGACAGTGAGGAGTCCGACGAGGATTCCGACGATGATAGCGAGTCACGTAACGCGTACGACACGAAATTGCTTGTCTCATTCACGGACATGCTCAGCACCGTGGAACGCCGCTTCTGGGCTCGGGAAACAAGCACTGAGTGGTGGGATCACATCGTCCTGCAAGTCTGGGATGACGAGCAGTGGCTGCAGAACTTTCGGATGAGAAAAGCCACTTTCATGGGACTGTGTGAGGAGCTCGCCCCCACCCTGCGGCGCAAGGACACGAGATTGAGAGCCGCCATGCCGGTGGAGAAGCGGGTGGCTATTGCAATCTGGAAGCTGGCAACTCCAGACAGCTACCGATCGGTCGCGAACCAGTTTGGAGTGGGGAAGTCGACCGTTGGAATCGTGCTGATGCAAGTTTGCAGGGCCATTAATAAAATCCTGCTCAGAAGAACCGTGATTCCGGGTAACGTGCAGGACATTGTGGATGGCTTTGCACAAATGGGTTTCCCTAACTGTGGAGGGGCAATAGATGGGACGCATATTCCTATTCTGGCCCCGGAGCACCTAGCCTCCGAGTACGTTAATCGGAAGGGGTATTTCTCTATGGTACTCCAGGCGGTAGTGGATCACCGTGGGCGTTTCATTGACATTAATACAGGGTGGCCCGGAAAGGTGCATGATGCACGCATCTTTCGGAACACTGGCGTGTTCAGGAAGCTGGAGGCCGGGACTTTTTTCCCCGATAGGAAGATCACAGTAGGGGAAGTCGAAATGCCCATTGTGATCCTTGGAGACCCCGCTTACCCGCTAATGCCGTGGCTCATGAAACCCTACACAGGGTGCCTTGACAGTAGCAAGGAACGGTTCAACTACAGGCTGAGCCGGTGCCGAATGACTGTGGAGTGTGCTTTTGGCCGTTTAAAGGGCCGCTGGCGATCTCTGTATGGGAAGCTGGACTTGGCAGAAAACAGCATCCCCGCGGTTATATCCGCGTGCTGTACCCTCCATAATATTTGTGAAGGGAGGGGTGAAATATTCAGGCAGGCATGGACCTCCGATGTTCAACACCTGGAGGCTGAATTTGCACAGCCAGAGAGCAGGGCTACTAGACGGGACCAGCACGGGGCTGCTAGGATTAGGGATGCCTTGAGGGAGCAATTTGAGGCTGAAAGCCAGCAGTAATGTCTGGTGCCCTGTGGTTACAATGTTGGTAGGAATCTGTGTTTGCTTCACTGATTTGCAGTGCCTGGTTCCTGGCCTAATGGATCTTTTACTTTATGCAATAATAAAGAATGTTTTCAAAACCAAAATATCCATTTATTGAAAAGAAAATAAATTTATTGAAAGAAACAACTGTTTGGGAATCAAGAAAGGGCAATGGGGTGGGGTGGGGTTGGGATGGGGAATGGTACAATCAGAGATCTGCGTATGTCCTGTCTCCACTGCTTTGCATTGAGTGCTGCACTTCATGATGTCTATACTGCATGGTGATGGGGGTTGAGTGCAGGGGGTAAGGCTCGTAGTTTTCAGAGCTGGGTGGTGAAGATACCGGTGTTGGAGGCAGCAGTTGGCGGTAAGAACCCGCACGTTGGGGAAAGTGGGTTGGAGGGGACATGGGGGCACAAGGTAACGAGTTTTGGGGCAAGGGCTGCATGGGGGGGCGGGCGCGGTAGTGCTCCGCCTGCATGGCTACGAGCTCCTGGATAGAGTCTGCTTGGCGCTCCATGATGGTTATCAGCCTATCCGTGCTTTGCTGCCGGTGCTGTGTGGCCTGCCGCCGGTGCGATGAGTTTTCCTGGCGGATCCTGCTTTCTGTCTCCCTCCACTCCTGCGCTCTCTCCCTCCACTCCTGGGCTTTTTGATTTTCTTTAACAGACTGCTGCATGACTTGGTGCAGCATGTCTTCCTTGCTTTTCCGCGGTCTCCTCCGGAGTCTTTGCAGTCTTTGAGCAGGTGTAAACACGGACGGCTGAGGTCTCAAGGTTGCATCTGCAAAGGCAAAATGCAACACTTAACAGAGGCAGCATTGTTTAAACCAGACAGAGTAATCATTCCCCCGCACTTGAGGAGGGCACACACAGTGTACACAATAGCATAATTTTCCTGTCCCAAAGAGAGCGGACATAACCCACGGGAGCCCCAAAATGGTGAGTAAGGGGGACTGATTGTTTCTGGGCTGTACTGTCTTCTGGGTTTCTGTGCCTTGGGGAGAGCCAACAGCTGCAGGGGGCACCTACACTGAACACTGTCCCAAAATTTTCCACAGGAGTTCGTCCTGGAAGATATCTCACTGCTGAGGGTGACCTGGGAAGCAAGGGAGGGTCTTCTATTGCAATGCGGCTTCCGCCCTGGCCCATATGCAGCTTCACTGTGTGCAGCAATGGTCCCCCCACCCCTCGTGGCACAGTGGCGCGGACACGTTAGCCTCACTGGGACAAGGACCACGGCGGCTCTCCCAAGAAACCTGCGCAAGCGCATTGCCCACATTCTGGATGAGACTTTCGAAGAGATTACCGCGGCCGATTACCGCGAAGTGATAGACCACATCAATGCGCTATTCCACATCTAGGCATGCATGCAGCCCTAACCCTCCTCTCCCGAAAAACTTCCTTCCCAAAAGAAATAAAGCGCTTACCGGGAACACGCTCTTCAGTTTGTCCTCCACCAGTTTGTCCTCCACCAAGTGCCGGCTGCTGTGACTGGCTAGCTTCCTCCGGGCTCGAGAAGAGCTCCTGGCTGCATGGACCCAGGTAGTCCGGGGTGTCTCCAACCTCCCCAGCACCCTGACTCCCGGTTTCCTCCTCGTCCTCCTCCTCCTCCACCACCCGCTCTGAAGTGTCCATGGTGGTGCTCGGCATGGAGGAGGGGTCACCCCCAAGTATCTCATCCAGCTCTTTATAGAATCTGCAGGTCGTGGGGGGAGCACCCGAGCGGCTGTTTGCCTCGCGGGCTTTGCGGTAGGCATTCCGCAGCTCCTTCACCTTAATCCTGCACTGCAGAGCGTCCCGGTCATGGCCCCTTTCAATCATGGCCCTTGATATCTGCCCGTAGGTATCGTAATTCCTACGGCTGGAGCGCAGCTGGGACTGGACAGCTTCCTCCCCCCAAACACTGATGAGGTCCAGCAACTCGCCATTGCTCCATGCTGGGGCTCGCCTGGCGCGTGGAGGCATGGTCACCTGGAAAGATTCGCTGATAGCACTCCACACCTGGCTGGCTGAGCAAACAGGAAGGGGATTTTTAAAATTCCCGGGGAATTTAAAGGGTGGGTCTGACGGTTGGTCACCTGAGGCCAGGGCAGTAGAGTTCGAACTGATGACCAGAGTGGCTAGAACAGGCATTGTGGGATACTGCCGAATAGTTCTGGAGGCCAATCAGTGCGCATTGGGCGGCTACACTGGTGCCGCAGCGCTGCAGCAGCAGCGCAATTCTCCTTATTCCTCTGGCGGAGGAGGAGTACAAGCAGCGCTGTATCTCTGGAGATACAGCGCTGTTCGTGCCTTGCCAGTGTGGACGGGTAGTGAGTTACAGCGCTGTGCGCGGCTTTAGTGCGCTGTAACTTGCCAGTGTAGCCAAGCCCTCAGCTGTACTGTGACCATAGCCTTAGGCTTTACCTGCAGAGACCGTGTAAAGCATATGAAATTATACTTAGTTATTTATTAACATGACTTACTCTCTACAAAGACAAGATCAAGGATCACAAAGTTCAGGTTACTTAGAAATGTAAATCAGATTTAACTTGGTGCAAGAGAACTAGTTATTAATTCACTAAAACCTGTAACCAAATGAAAAAGGAAATTGCCAGTTGGTTTTAGCCCAAAACCCAATACTAAAATAAAAGTTTTCAAGAGTCTTCTTTAGATCAACTAAAATAGAATTTTATTTGCATTTAAACATTCATCCATTGTGTTTAAAACCTTACATTGCAACAAAGTGCTAGTGCTAAAAAATAAATAAATAAAAATAATGTGAAAATTATTTCATTTTCTTATCTTCTTAGGGGTTATTAGCAACACAAGTGAGGAGACATGGTGTTTTTAAACATACAATGTATAACATTACATGATCCCTGTAAGATATCGTTTTTAAAGAAATTGTATAGCTTCATATTGTTCACGGCATGCTGCTTATTTTCTTACATCTAGAAAACATACCTATTTTACTGAATGCTTCTCTGAGTTCTTCCAGCTCTTCACGAGAAATTGTGGTTATGTTGTTTTCCATCTTCTGACAGAGACAGCAATTGTCTTCAATTCCTTATGCCTAGCAATAATAAATGATCAGTGTTATAATAAAGCATCAATTACAAACAGGCACTTACTTAAGTCACTGAACCTTGTAAATAGGCATAAGAGGTACTATGTCCTCAAAGTAATCTCTCAGGATTGCCCCACCTATAGTGCTATGAATAGAACTTTTGAGAATATCAAACATCTAGCACTTCTCTCTATTGTAACAATGACTAAGAATTTACAATAGCAACACCTATTTTCACACACCCTGCATTTTCACTCTGCATAGTATAAACATGTACCTATAATCTGCGTGGTTTTCACTGAGCAATTTTTCATTATGAAATAGGCACCTCAAATTTCAGAAATCTCAGGTTACAGTATAATTCATTTCCAACTGCAACAGATTATCAATGCATAACAATGATTGGCACTATGGGCTCAGTCCTGCAAGGTGCTGAGCACTCTGACCCTGATCCAACAAAGCACTTAACTTCAATGAGATGTTTCATATCCTGAAAGTTAAGCACATGCTTAAGTGCTTTGTTGCAATTAGAGCCAGCATGCTCAGCATTCACAGGATCGAGCCCTATAAAATGGCCTAGGATTAGCTGTGTGAAAACAAATCTTAATTCAGATAACATCCCCCCATATCCATGCACAGGGGACCGTCTGCATCTAGTTCTATCCTCCCTGCATGGAGGAAGGTGGGTGTTGGCCGCTTCCATAGCACCATTCTGTTCCTGCTCCAGACCCCATTAAAGATGCTTGGTGTGGTCTGGGGTTCACACTGAAGAATGGGGGAAGACTGGGCAGTTTGGGGGCAGGCCCCCTGGAGATTTGCTGGAAAAATAATACAGTCTGGGACTTCATTATTTTCCCTCCCCCCACACGCACCACATTCAAGGGGTAGCAGCAGACATGGGGAGTTCCTGGTAGCCTGGCTCCAATCAAGCTGCCTCCCAGGTACCATCGGGTTTGCCATAGATCAGGGCAGCTAAAGAGGCCCTGGCCTCCTGAGGCTCCCTAGGGATTGGGTGTGATGCTCTGTACCTTCGGGGAACACCCTACACCCCCATGTTCATCTTTATAAAATGATTGTGTGGTATCCAATGCAAAGTTTGTCATGTTGGATGTCTTCGGAAGTCTCATGATGCACTGAGCATGGTTGTTATAGCATTGTTATAGTAATTGTTACAGTAATGTTATAGTAAGGTTATAGGTTATAATTTCATGTATGTAGTTATGAGGCTGAAAATGTATCCTCATGGCTTAAAGCAAGCCCAAACAAAAACTCTCCAAGACCAGAGAGGCAGTTCACACCTCATCAGGGCAGGTATGGGACAAACCCAGCCCAGCCTCACAGGAACAAAAGATGCTGGCCTAGGCAGTAACAAAAGAATCTGTTAGACTCTAGAGGGAGTCACCCCCCTTCCTTTGGTCAGTTTGGAACTGTGATGAGGTAATGCTCACCTGACTCGGGGGGGAGGGGCAAAGCCAAGAGGGAAGAAAGGACATGATCAAAGGGAGAGACATTTGCCATGCTCTCTCTCTCTCTACAGACACCACCACCACCAAGCGACTGAAGCGCTGATTAAAGGGGAGAGCCTGGCTGAAGAGCAACCAGCCAGCCTGTGGTGAGAAGCATCTAAGTTTGTAAGGACATTGAAAGTGTTAAGATCAGCTTAGAATGCGTTTTGCTTTTATTTCATTTGACTAAATCTGACTTGTTCTGCTTTGACTTATAATCACTTAAAATCTATCTTTATAGTTAATACATTTGTTTGTTTATTCTACCTGAAGCAGTCTGTTTGGTTTGAAGTGTGTCAGAGACTCTCCTTGGGATAACAAGCCTGATACATATCTATTTCTTTGTTAAATTGACGAACTCACATAAGCTTGCAGTGTCCAGCAGGCATAGGCACTGCAAGACGAAGGTGCCTAGGGTTGTGTCTGGGACCGGAGATATTGGCTAGTGTCATTTGGTTGCAAGTAGCTGGGAGCAGCTTACATGCCAGAGGCTGGGCATGAACAGCCCAGGAGTGGGGGTTCTCACAGCAGTGCAGGGTAAGGCTGGCTCCCAGAGTCAAGGATTGGAGTGACCTAGCAGATCACCAGTCCAGATAACACCAGAGGGGAACGTCACATTGGGGTGGGCCTCATAGCCAATTACATGGGAGACCAAACACCATCCTCACAGGGAAGGACTGATAAACTCCATGAGGGTTCCTCTGCTGTGTGCTATTGGGCAAATCACTTCACAACTGTGTGTCTCCATTTTCCCCTCCTGTTTATCTGTCTTATCTATTTAGGCTGTAAGCTCTTCAGGGCAGCAATAGTGTGTTTACAGTGAGTCTGTACAGTGCCTAGCACAATGGGGCCCCTCTAGGTATTACTGTAATATAAATAATAATAAATACAAACCGCCTGACGTACAGGAATCAGAATTTGGTTTATATAAAACATTCTTGTCAATCTAAAATCCTACTCACAAAAACAAGTTCTTCTCCTATTCTAACCACTTAAATTTCCTCCCCATCCTGCTTTCTGTTTTCTCATTAAAGAAGCAATCATGAATGAGTTTGCATGTCCAGATTGTGGCTGCTTAACCACAATCACATAAGGGGGTAACCAGCAGCAGCAGTTCCATGGGGCATTCTGCCTATTGAGAACAGGATAGATTCTTCCTGCTAAACTGGAGGAGTGCATGAAGGAGAGGCCACTGAGGCTTTGTCTTCTCTGCCAAATAGGGTGTCTTTTTACTACGGGATAACTTACGTGTTAGCTATCTGGCAGTGAAGACAAGGCACTTCAGTTTTATCACAGATAAACTAGGCAATGTCAACCATGGTCAGGGTGGGTATAGTGGTGACCTCACCTAACTACCTCACAATAAACACTACAAGTGCCTTGTCTCCACTCAGGATTTTACAGTGAGATAACTATTGTGAGTTAGTTGTCTTACTGCAAGAACACCACCTTTGTGACATCAAAGGCTGATACACCCTACAACAGAGTGCAGCATGTTCTCCCCACCCACCAGTCAATGAGAAAAGCAGGTGGTGCCACAGATTCACTCCTGCTGTGTCATAACCCACAGGTCTCAAACCTGGGTCCACAGGGTCACCAGGCTCCACTTCTCCACCCAATGGCTTACTGGTATTTAGAACCAGGATTCCTTGAAGCACAGCTCAGATAGAAAGCTCTACCCTTGGGCTCCAATTGGTGGAACATCAGAACTCCTGATATTCACATTTTACTGGAGTTCGAGGGGTGGTGGTGCTAAATATATTTTGGAATCTGTTCAAACCTCTTCAGGCCAAGTTGTGTTCTGTCTCTTGTTTATTCATTATACTTGTGTTCTGATTGGCCATGTTTTCCTAATGCTGGCCTGATTTGTCAGTATGCTAATGTTCCTCACACTTATAGCACCTATCAGGAGAAACAGGAGCCAGAACACATACTGGGAAAAAAAAAAAGGATTAGACAGATTCCAGTACGTATTATTAAAAATATGAAAAATATCATATTCAGGAGGCATTTAGGTAGACAGACAATGGAATTTAGCCAGCTAACACTGCAATTGTACAAAAATTGTTATAGAATCTCTAGTGATCATGACATGGCTCCATCTGAGACTATGGGCTATTTTAACCTATCTATATCTATATCTATATATGTTATATATTTTATATGTATTCTTACCATCCCTTTATTTAATACAAATAATTAAGGATAAAAGCTCACCAGTTTTAAGTACTTTTTCCTGACAGTAGCTGCAGTGTCTATTTAAACTACTAGGTTTTTTTGGTTTGGTTGCTTCAGTAGTTCTAGTGCAGAAGGCTCAAGGCCAGTGGTGAGCTGGAGCCGGTTCGCACCGGTTCGCAAGAACTGGTTGTTAAATTTAGAAGCCGGTGTAGAACTGGTTCCTAAAGGGGCGGGCGGGTGAGCAAACTCCGGTCCGCGGGCCATATTCGGCCCGCGGGACCATCCTGCCCGGCCCGCCTGAGCTCCCAGCTGGGGAGGCTCTCCCGGCCCCTCCCCCGCTTCCCCCCCCTCTCCTTTGCAGAGCCCCAGCGCGCTGCGCTGCTGACACCAGCGCTCTGGGCAGCTCTGCAGCTCCTGCCGCTTTGAGCGGCATGGTAAGGGGGTGGGACTGCGAGCTCCAGCGGCTGTGCGGCATCCTTACACAGCAGCAAGGTAAGGGGGCCGGGCCGGGGCTGGGAGGAGGGGTTGGATAAGGGGCAGGGAGCGGTTGGAGGGGGCAGAGGCTCGGGGGGCGGGGGGGGGCGGTCAGGGGATGGGGAATGGGGGTGGGGGGGTTGGGTAGGCGTGGGAGTTCCGGGGGTCTGTCGGGGTGGTGGTGGATGGGGNACTGGTTCCTAAAGGGGCGGGCGGGTGAGCAAACTCCGGTCCGCGGGCCATATTCGGCCCGCGGGACCATCCTGCCCGGCCCGCCTGAGCTCCCAGCTGGGGAGGCTCTCCCGGCCCCTCCCCCGCTTCCCCCCCCTCTCCTTTGCAGAGCCCCAGCGCGCTGCGCTGCTGACACCAGCGCTCTGGGCAGCTCTGCAGCTCCTGCCGCTTTGAGCGGCATGGTAAGGGGGTGGGACTGCGAGCTCCAGCGGCTGTGCGGCATCCTTACACAGCAGCAAGGTAAGGGGGCCGGGCCGGGGCTGGGAGGAGGGGTTGGATAAGGGGCAGGGAGCGGTTGGANTACTCACGGTTCCCTACCGGGTCTTCGGCGGCCCTTCGGCGGCGGGGTGTGTGTGTCTTCACTCGCTCCGGGTGAAGTGCCTACCGCCGAAATGCCGCCGAAAACCCGGAGCGAGTGAAGACCCCCCTCCCGCCGCCGAGGACCCGGTAGGGAACCGGTTCTTAGGATTTTGGGAGCTCATCACTGCTCAAGGCCATATTCTATTCTTGTCTATATACAACTCCTCCACTGATGTCAATGGAATCATGCAATGACTGAGGGTACCATAGGCTCTAAGAAAGAATCTTTGCTGAGTTAGTGAGGGAGGAACACTCAGCAGGAAGTGTTGGGATGTTGGGAGGTCCAAAAGAAAGAAAGACTGACAAGTCTATGCTGCAGATAGCTGGCCATATCCCACATGCCTTAGTCATGTGAGCAATCTTATTGACTTCATCAGTATTGCCAACTCCAAGTATTAAAAAAAATGAGTCAGAACCCCCAAAATAATTTCTTTGTCTTAAAAATAACCATTTATTATCTTTTTAAAATGTAATGATTTTTAATTTCCTTTCTGTTTTTAATCTTCATAGTTCATGTTTTCAAGCTTTTCTCTGCAGCCATGAAAGCTAGAAATTTCCTTAAAAAAACATGAAAACTGAGATTTTCATGTTATAACCTGACTCTTGAAAGAGCACCAAACACTGTGAGACATGGGATTAAAACAGTGAGAGTTGGCAACTCTGCGTGGCTCCGACCACTTGTGTAAGTAAAACACGCAATATTGCTTAAATAATATGACAATGAGTGGAAAGCATCTGAATGAAATACAAAAACAAAACATTTATCCAGGCACTACCTCCATCACAAGCATATGTTAGCTGATTGTTGGTGGGTGTAAATAAGAGGATTTCTCTTAACCATTTATCTGGATTCAGTATTGTATAAAAAGGGTGTGTCCTGTGTGTTCTATGAATCTGATTCTCATTTCAGCAAATATGTCTCCTGTTTTAAAATGAATGTGTTTTAATTTGTTTTTTTATAACAGGGATCAGCACCTTTAGCACATGACCCGTCAGGGAAATCCGCTGGTGGGCCGGGACGGTTTGTTTACCTGCAGCGTCCGCAGATTCGGCCGATCGCAGCTCCCACTGGCCGCAGTTCACCGTTCCAGGCCAGTGGGGGCTGCGGGAAGCGGTGGCCAGCACATCCCTCGGCCCACGCCACTTCCCGCAGCCCCCATTGGCCTGGAACGGCGAACCGCAGCCAGTGGGAGCTGCAATTGGCTGAACCTGCAGATGCTGCAGGTAAACAAACCGTCCCAGCCCACCAGCGGATTTCCCTGAGGAGCTGCATGCCAAAGGTTGCCGATCCCTGTTTTATAACATCAGATAAGAAAGCTAAAGCATTCTTAAAGCCTTGTTTTGGCAATAAACAACCAGATCCTGCTCACTTTACTCAAGAGAGTATTTCCATTGCCTCCACTGTAACTACTTCCCATGAGTAAAATGGGATTTGGCCCTGTGTGGATGGTGATTTAAGTCTCTTTTCTACCTGTCACTGGATCTCAGTTAAGAACTAGATAAAAAAGATCCTAGCTGTTTAAATGCTATTCCCCACAACTGCATTTTGAAAAACTAATTTGCAATGTATAAACTCTCTTTTTCTACACATACATACACACACATATGCAGGCCTTTCAGAAGTGCAGAGGAAGAGTAGGCTGGTAAGATGCCTGAATTAATAAATATATAAAATGGACATTAAACTAAACATTGAAAAACTGCAAAATATAGATAAATTAAAAAAAATTAACCTTCACATCAAAGTGCCCAGGGAAACTTGGCCTGTGAAACAGCAATAATGGTCGGGACAATCCTTTCAGGAGCAGGATTAGACCATCAAAGCCAAGATTAAATATTTAGCAAGCCAGATGCAGAGAACTGCAACACCTCTACATCACTAGGTTAACCAGTGGTCAAATCTCAACAGAAATAATTGCTCACAAGTTGATATATATGATCATTATTGGCTTCACTCTCTTTTGTTCATAATTTGTGTTCTATTTCAGATTAATTGTACCCTCTGATTTCTGATATGTAGGTTACATGAGTAACTAAAAATAGAAACCTGTGTCCTTGAATGAAACAGATAAATAAGAACAACACATTTCCTTCCAAGGAGCAGGCTAAAATATCATATTATAGAATTACAGATGACCATGCTGATCAGTGAAATGCCAACATGATTTAACTAAATTTCTGGGGTGCAGAAAATGGCTATTTTTAGCTATCAAAGTACCATTTTTAAAGTGTGCCAGATTCTCCTATTATAAACAGCTCCAGTATTGGCTTCTGTTTAAACCAATGAATAACTTATGCCTGCCATAATATGCAGGTTCTTTAGCACCCAAAAGTAGCCTCAAGACTCACAAGATTCTGTTGCATTAATAGTTGCACTTGCTTACTAACCAGGTTCGATTTCTTCACGTGTTTTATGCTATGTTTCTTTCATTTTGAACTCTTCAAGGCAGTTCTCTCTTTGGTGTGTTTAGCACAGATTTGTTATGAATAAAATATTAATGGAAGTTCACTCTTGCGAGAACATCATTTAGGGCCTGACCCAAAAGCCCATTAAGTCAATGGAAGTCTTTCAGTTGACTTAACTTAGATTGGCTCAGCCTCCTTAGTCATTCTATGCAATTAAATATCGTGGGGGTTGAAGTCCTCTATGTGCATCCTAGTAATAGATCTTACTTTTTACTTTATTACTCTGTAAATAAAGAATCAAGACAGATTTCTGAAAAGTTTTGATGCTGGAAATAAACTCTGACTCGCTGTAACAGAGAGCTGTTTAAATCTTTAATTTGCTACAATAACTTCCCTTTATTTTAGTTGATCCAAAAGCTTTTAAGTATTTATTAGGCTAATATTTCATATAAAAAAGATTTCAAGTAACTGATGGTCGAATCAGACAACTTTTGTAGTACTTGAACCCAATAAAAATATTGGACTTAATTTCAGACATAGGTCCATACCTGAACACCTCAAACTCTTGGAAAGTTCAGGTCCAGGTCTGAACTTCACAGCAGGTTTCTAGTTATTATAATCTAAGACAAAACTCTCAATCCCATTGTCCCAGTTTTGGAGAAATTCGGATCTGGATCCAGCTCTGAATAGTATCCATTTCCACTGGGGACACCAATAGTCCTCTAAGAGCTGTTTGTGTGGAGAGAGAAGATGCATTTGGGAGCCCAGTCATAGCAAGCTCTAATATCAAAACTACTGATCTAATAGGGATTTCAAAATGAAGACTGGAAATGTGCAAGTGTGTTCTGTCATGAGATGGGTGCACTTTGCATTGATAGATAGCAATCTGTTTGATGGTGTGACGCAGTAGGGAGCAGGGTAGATTGACCTGGGAATGTCGTTTAGTTTTACTGGGACTGTCTGCATGGGGGATGGGAGAGCAGGGGATGACTTTAGGTGAGGGACGGTACCTGAGCCTGTAACCTGAGCCAGGAAGTGGGTGGGGTGAGGCGACACCTTTGCCCTGGAAACTGGACAAAGGGAGAGGGGGAGAGAAGGAGGGGGAGAGAGCCTACTGAGGGGTTTTTTGGTTTCAGTTTTGGGCTGGCTGGGAAGAGGCAGGGAACCCCAAGTCTGGGGTCTAAGATCCTTGCCCCCCAGAGGGACCTGGTGAGGGGTCCTGGTTGTACCTACGAGCCCTGCTTGGGACTGTGTTCCTGTCATCTAATAAACCTTCTGTTTTACTGGCTGGCTGAGAGTCACGGTGAATCGCAGGAAGTGGGGGGTGCAGGGCCCTGACTCCCCCACATTCCGTGACAGATGGTTGTGTGGCTTTAGTGCTGTGGCTGCAAACTATTCAATCCTCTTCAACTGGCATAATGTACCTCCACAATCAAGCCCTTCCAAAAGACACTTCTTCTGCAAACCCCACAGTAATTAATAATCACTCTGGGCTTGTCATGTCTCCTGTCTGTACTGGGCCTGATTCATAACTGGCCTATGGCCACTTTGAACCAGTTACCTGTAGGGCAGCTGTAAGACAAAGCTTACAAATACTTCTGGTATGAGGTGACTATAGGCTAGGCCCAGAGGTGCTTCTGCAGGAGCCCCCACCATGAATCAGAGGAGAAAGGGGTGAGAAGAGGCATAGCCAGTATGACTCCGCACCCTGGTATAGAACATATAGGATGTTGCAACTGGAGTATAAGTTAGGGATGCTCTGCCTGTGTTCCTATAGCCTGTGCCAGGGGCTGAACAAGCCTCTGCAGCCCTAGAATAGTTGTGAAAGCACATATTGTCTCCTCTCTGTCCTTCCACCAGCCCTCATGTCAGTCCCAGGAAGTATGTCCCCTTCTGAGAAATCCTGGCCTCTCTACTCAATGGGCACACACTAGGCCTGGCCAAAAGCTCTACTGCCTGTACCCTGCACCCAGAGTGTGGCTTGAGTGCACGGGGGAGACCCCGCAGTGGTGGTTCCTAGAGCTGTCCCTGTATGGTTGAGAGAGAGTGCTGCTGGTGCCTCCCTGATGTTCCTGGAGTGTCCTCGGTTGAGTGACAACTGAGGATACAGTAAGGAGGCCAAACAGCACCTCCTGTTCTCTTTTTCACCCACCATTGAATCTTCCAGAAAAAAATAGAGCCGTGAGTTGGCAAGAGGGCCCAATAGTTTCCCCTCTCCCTGCAGGCAATTGGCAATTTGCTTTTTCCAGCTCTGCCCTAGCCTGTGTTTCAAATTCATCTGCCTGCTTTTTAAGCAGCAGCTGCCTTTGTAACTATAATGGACATGACAAATGCTGCCTGCAGAGCCCATTTTCTTTTGTGACTGTTCTTTTTGTCTGCTGCTAAAGACACACCTCTCCTATGCCAGGTGCAAATATCCAATCTTCCTCATTATAGCTTTGCATCCTCCCTATTCCAAATCAGAAGCAGGCTAACATAATTCTCCAGATGAATGTTGTTCAGAAAAATTACAGCTTCTAAATTAAGTATTGAACATTTTATGTTATTGGTATTTACAAAAGGCACAGAGGGGCTTCTGTCTCTGTATTTTGAGGCTTTGAGACAGAAACTGTTTTATGGTTTAGTACAATATTATTGTATTTTAACCTTTGGCATTCGTATTTCAGTTTACTTAGGAGTCTTTAAACGAATGTGCTGAGCACAGATCAATCTTTCTGAAATCACTTCTCTTGAGTCAAAAGAAACAGGAATCTCTATTAATTAAGCTCAGGTCTGATTCAACGAGAGTTTTTATGCTTTCCTAAAAAAGGTAGTTTCTCCTAGTCAGCAGTGAGATCATTACAAAACCAGTTTTCAAAGGGATTTTACATTAATCTTGAGTACAATGTGTGCTGTGGGGAGCCATGCAAACTAAATGTTAGTATTGAATATGTGTATTAAAGCTCTAGGGTGAAATTCTGGTCCCATTTAAGTCAGAGAGTTTTGCCATTATCTTCAGTGGAGCCAGGGTTTCATCACTGATGAGGATCAGTACTAGGCACTGTCCTACAGGAAGACAAGGTCTATGCAATAAAACCTGACAATCTAATTGAAAAGGGGAAAAAAAAGGGGGGGGGGGTTGTGCCCTGTTTTGCTTTTATGTAGTGTACAAATAAGGATTTTTGTTTCAAAGAGTGTTGTATGGTTTTTTCCATGAGAAACTTAGTTCCTATGTAGTATGGGTAGGTTTACACTGCAAAAAAACCCCTGTGGCAGCAAGTCTCAGAGTCCAGTTAACTGACGCAGGCTCATGCTACGGGGCTAAAAGTAGCAGTGTAGATGTTTCGGCTTGGTCTAGAGCCCAGCCTCTGAGACCCTCCCCACTCAATGCATTTCAGAGCCTGGGCCCGAACATCTGCACTGGTATTTTTAGCCCCGCAGCATGAGCCCAAGTCAGTTGACCCAGGCTCTGAGACTTGCTGTGGTGGATCTTTTTTTTGCAGCGTAGACAACCTTTGATAACCAGCAAGCTAGTGAAATGGTGACACAAGTGCCAAGAAAGTAAAAGTTGAGCAATCAAGAGAAGAAAAGATTTTGTTTAATTTTTAAAACTCTGTTTTGGTTTTGTTAAGATCTACTTAACTTCAAGAAATCGGCGGGTAGCCATCGAACTATCGGGGATCGAATTATCGCGTCTTGTCTGGACGCGATAAATCGATCCCCGAACGCGCTACTTCGAACTCCGGTACTCCTGCAGGGCGAGCGGAGTTACCGGAGTCGACGTGGGAGCCGCGAACTTCGATCGCGCGCCGCGCGGACGCGAGGTAAGCGCGCCAAATTCGAACTAAGATACTTCGACTTCAGCTACGCGAATAGCGTAGCTGAAGTCGAAGTATCTTAGTTCGATCCCGCCCCTAGTGTGGACCAGCCCTTTGTGAAAGATTCAGCACCCCTGTCCCTTAATGTAAGGGCTACAAGTACAGGAGTAGTGGAACCGGGGGAGCAGTAGGGGTTTGTGCTCCTATAGTGGAAATATTGTGGGAGCCAATCTCTGTTTCCAGCCTTGTGTCATTCTTCAGTGAGCTGTTTCATGCTCTCAGATCCAGTGGGGCTCCGCATTTGCTGGGGAGAGAGGCAAGAGCAGGACCCAGAGAGGCTGGTGTGGCCGATGCAGTGCCAGGGAGCAGGTAGAAACTAGGGTGACTGGGCTGAGTCTCAGTAGCTCAACGTGCTCTCCACACAGAGCACCCATCCCCCTTCCCCTTCTATCCCTTACACCCTGATTGTCCCATGCTCCCCATACAGAGCTATGCTCCCCAACTCCCTGCTCGCCAGGATTAGCATGGTGCTTAGGATGTTCAGGTTTCTCTATGCATCTCTGTTCCCCCATTCAAAGCAAACTTCTGCTGCCACTGTAACAGTACACATCCCGGAGATCCTACAGGAAGCCCTACAGCACAACCAGAGAAGCCTGGACTTATTCCTGTTCTTTCCATAATAAAGAATAATCAGAAAAAACTCAGCTAGAAAGAAAAGCAAATAAAAATCTTTCAGGCCTTCTGTGTACATCATAAAGAAGCAAAATTCCCCAAACCTCCAGCCACTTTGCAGATGAATCCTGAGGTTACATTTGAAGGAGAAGAGGGCAGGGCTTTACCCATTAATTTGGGGAGGGCTTCCACCATAATATATAACATGAGAGTAAACATAACACTACTAAACAGCCAAAAGGAATTTTGCAAAGAGAACAGACACCAGTTATTCGCTTTAGACAATGAGAATAGAACAGGAAATGCTACATTTCAGCAGCACCTGGGGAAATGCTAATTAAACATAGTAAAAATGCATGGGAACGATGAGAAGAGTTAGGCAGTGGAACAAGTTACCCAGGAACTTACAGAATTCTCGCTATTTTATTACTCAAATAGAGACAATAGTGTGCTACCAGCAGCTGCATCATAGAAAGATAAGATGACAAGGCTCCTGCTCCAAAGAGATTACAGACAAAGGTAGCTTGACTGGAACTATTCAAGACTTGATATGATACTCAACGGGAAAGGATGTTTTAGGTCAGCTAAGTCAATCCTTTCACAATGCAGAAGGATGAATTACTGCAAAAGAGTCACTGGAGATCCATACCAATCAACAGGATTCTATAAATGTCAAAGTTCAGTTTTTAGTGCTGAAATTTTCAGCTTCTTTGACACAAATGGAGGACAAAAATAGCCAGCGAGTTTATGAACATTGCTGATAATACTTAATAGTCTCAATTAGTATAAATTGTTGAAGATTGTGGAGAAATTTCAGATGGATTTAAACACACTGGGGGAACGGGGCATCATTGTGGCAGATGTCATTTACATTGGAAATAATACACATAAGATTCCTTGAGCTCTCATAACCCATAGACTAATGGGATCTTAACACTGAGTGCTATGAAGAAAAATCATAGGTGTCCTTGGAGAATATGTCTGCCCAGAATGCAAGAACTTAAAAGAACAAGTAGGATGCTTGGGTACATTTAAAAAGAGAGAAAACCACACACAAAATAAATATATAACAATATATTATTCAATGGCATCCCTACCCTTGAAGGAGTGCATCAAAATTTGATCAATTAATTTTAAGACAGCTGAAAAAGTCAGTGAAGGCTATTAGATATATGTTGAGATTTATATATGAAAGACTACAAACATCAGGAATGCTGATAGAAAAGGAGATGCAGAGGCACAATTAAGGTACATTATCCTCAGTTACTCTGTCTCATAGTACTAGAACAAGAAGATATTCAATGCAATTGGAAAACAGTGCAATAATGGTTGATCAAATGTGATGCTTCAAGATATAAATTCATCAAACATGGAATTTTCCCATCAGTTGCATGTACAGCATTATGAAAGTAGACAGATACATTACTGGGGGTGGGGGAGTTGGTGTGTTTCTCCTTCTTCCAAAGCATTATGTATTGGTTTCTCCTGGAGGCAGATTAGCCAGATTAATTAAAATGATTCATGACAAATGTATTTTCTGTAAATAAAACTTATTTCTTGTGCTGTATGATACTGATTACAGAATTCATACACAAGAGTTATTCATTCTTTATTCAGCACAGCAATTCTGAAATGTATAATATGATCAACATTTTCCATTGTACTGTATGTGACCTTTAAAAGTAAATATGGGTGGGTCAAGAATTAGTATAGTCAAACAATGACCTTTCTAAATTAGAGATCACAGTTTATGGACCTGATTCTGATCTCACTTACATTGGTATAAACTGGAAGCAACTTCACTTTAGTTACTGGAATAACTCCAAGGGAAAATTAATGATTGTTAGATCAGAATCAGGCCAATTTGTACAAAAGGGCAAATAATCATTTTTAAAAGCTAGCTTTTCACTTAAACAAAACACCTCAAGTCTCCTTTGCCTGCTGAGTACATAGAACAGATATGCAAATTCATCAGTAGTATCAGCTTCACACAGTTACCTTAGCATACATCATTCAAGAGGATCTCAGCATACACATGCTTTGTCCTGTTGTATTCAGCATCAGTAAGAAAACACTGAAATAGAAAGGTTAGGTACTGCAGCAAGGCCAACATTAAGATAACATTCTTTCAGAATTATTATTACAGGCAGAGCTGGTATCGATGACTACAGTTAAGATTGTCTAAACACTGCATTATAAGATCCTGTTTTCAACTGCTTATAACTTTGTCAAATTTTAACCATTTGAGCTGAAATTTTTCATGCTGGGTTTCTGCCTTAGGCTGAATTTTTTAAAGGTTTCAGCAAAAGTGGTTTAGCTGTCCCTGCGAATGGGGTTAGGGAAAAAGACATTGTTTTTCCAAAGGAAGAAAATTCCTACAACTGTTTCACTGAGAAGCTCTATCACCTCTATGCTTTGGAGCGTGGCTGGAAAGTCACTCTGGAATCAGATGTACCTATTGCTATCCCCAGGAAAGTCCATCCAAATTTAGCTGAGTTATAATAAGCCTCTGAAAATCACTGTTTGCACATACTCAGCAGATGTTGTTAGAAGGTGGCAGCAAAATTCTCCAAAGATTCTATCTGCACTGAGCATTTTCTGTGCCAGGACAACAGGTGCTTGGGAAGGCTGTCCATGAAATTGCTCCTCCTGGCTGCCAGGAGCCACTGGAGCAGAACTTTAGAATTGAGAGCAGAGAGTCTGTGGCAGAGGAGGAAAGTAGAGCCCTAACCACTGGACCATTCTTCCTTCCTCCCACAACAATCCCTGATATGCTACTATGCACATTGTCCACAGAAGATCTGCAGCATTCTGAAATGGGAGCACTGTATGTGAAAATGTGGGTAGAGTAGTAGGAAATAATGATAGGTAGTCCACGTGGGTCTCAAAAAAGATATCTACAAAAAACACTATGCACCTTACTGCTATGAAAGGAAGCAGTAACTTCTGTAGTTTACACACCTAGTTGGTGCATAATTCAGACATTTTAGCTGCCTTAAGATCACACAGGTAATATGAATAATGTATATTGCCTCCAGGACAGCAAGGGAATCTTCTCACAAGCTAAAACTATTATTTCTCCAAACAGTGCGTCACATCCTGCCATTGTTCTATAGGAATTTGGTGTGAATCAACGGTAGTATAAAGCTCCTGGATTTATACAGGTCTTTAAAAGCAGTTTCAAAATATCAAAATCAGGAACCACTTACAGGCCTCTTTAAAACTTTGAAGTTGTGACATTATGAGGTTACTGGTACTGTAAATAATCTGAAAATATCTGATAGAATGATAGTAAAATAGAGGGACTGAAGCTGGTGAGGTCTCTTGTGCGGGGGGTTAGTTCCTGTCCAGAAGTGCCATAGCAGATCACCACTATGGTAATTAACCAGCTCCCTGGCTGCACCCCTTCCTGGTTGGTGCTGACCACTTTTTGAGCTACAATTGCTCTTTGCAGCACCTTCAACGCCCAGCTCAAGCCAGGTTCTAACAAATTTGTGCCTCTGCAATCTCCTTCCCTGCTGAACAGATGCCAATGTTGATAATAGAGCGATTATGGCCCAAACCATTATCTCACCAGTTCGTGCTATAAAAAGATAAATTAATTAGCATACCTGTAGTAGTTGACAACTAAACACCACCAGGAAATTACTGTCCAGATATATGTTAAGTCAATCAAATCAACTGTGAATCTTGTACTGGAGGATTCCAAATAATTCTTCCCCAAAGTGAATGTTTGGGAAAAAAGGAGTCTGCTAAAGGTTCTGCCTACTCTCGATTTTATCATAGAAGACCTTTGCCTTGGTAAAAGTCCAAACTACTCTGTTGGTGTGGTATTTAACCTATGTCAGTAAAAATGCAGAGAAGGAAAATGAAAGTGCAGATGTAGTAAGAATCTGAACTTCTTTGGCTTTTGAAATACAATAAATTACCTTATTTTGCCATCTAAAAAATTTAACAATCAATTTTTTAAACTCTCTTTATATATTTGTTTCTTTTTCTTACAACATAAATAGTTACTGTCATTTTATCAGGTGAGGAGTTACAGAAGGTGCAAAGGGTAAAATGGCAAAATGAAACACCTATTCCTCTTCTGGCTTTGTATATATGGAGCTTTTTCTTAAAGTTTTCTGCATTTGCATTACCACTGATGCAGCCCCATTGGTGGTATTAATGTGGCAGCTCTAGTATAGACACACCAGTGCTTGTTACCCCCATGTTCCTTAACCCAGCTCAACTGCAAGTTTAGGTAACAGGATGGCAAAAAAGGCTGTGGCTGCCAGCACCTCATCAACATTACAGCTCCCCCTTCTTGCTACCACAATTAGAGCTACGTGGGGAAATTTTAAGAAAAAGCTCAAAATCACTAGCTGCAAATCCATATTGATTAACTTCCTGGGTTTCTCTATAGTAAGACTATCAGTAGCTGGTGATCCACAGATGGAATCTCAGTTATTTTCAGTTGGTGTGTATCAGGACAGGTGTGGCACATAATAGGTAATATGTCTCCTTTATAGACCAAATGTCTGTTCTTTTAAAAAATTCATTATATTTTATTGACTATAAATCAAACACGCATTATAATTTACCAATAAAATCTAAATTTGATGGCTTACATAAATGAACAATTATAACACAATTTGACTTAACCTACAAATAGGAAGATTATTATTTATCATTAATAATTATTGTAACTGATTATTACTATTATTTCTATTGTGATAGAACCTAGGCGTCCCAGTCATGGACCAGGAATCTAGCTTGCTAAGTGCTGTACATACACAGAACAAGACAATGATCCCTAATTCAAAGTTTTTACAACACAAGTACTAAAATAAAAATGAACACGTCTTCATAATCATCAGCATCAACCAGTGTAGACCTTATTTCAGCCTGAATTTCTTCAGTTTCAACTTCTAGCCATTGGATATTGTTATAACTTCGTCTGATAGATTGAAGATCACATTATCAATTTTTTGTTCCCCATGTAGGTACTTATAGACTGTAATCAAGTTACTTCTTAACCTTCTCTTTGTTAAACTAAATAGATATAGCTGCTTGAATGTATGGTATGTTTTCCAACCCTTTAATCATTCTTGTGGCTCTCCTCTGAACCCTCTCCAATTTATCAATATCCTTCTTGAACTGAGGTCACCAGAACTGGACACAGTATTTCAGAAACAGTTGCACCAGTGCCAAAAACAGAGGTAATATAAACTCCCTACTCCTACTTGATGTTCCCCTGTTTATACATCCAAGGATCACATTAGCCCTTTTGGGGCGCAGCATCACACTGGGAGCTCATGTCCAGTGGATTATCTACCATGACCACCAAGTCTTTTTCAGAGTCACTGTTTCCCAAGGATAGAGTCTTCCGTACTGTAAGTATGGTTACTCAGGTGCTTCCTTGTCTCTTCAAACAAGCAGAACTTGCCCCACTGACCGTCAGCTCACAGTATTGGTCTTTGCCCTTGTGAATGGCTGTGCTAGTATAACACCCCCCAATATACACAGCATTCATCTATTTACAGAGGGTGTGGAGGGCAGGGCTGCCAAACATCATGCATCTTGCCTGACACTCACACATTTGGCAGCATGGTCACATTCGCCCTTATCCCAGCTTCCATGTCACACAGATATGTAGCTAAAGTTCCTTCTCCTGGCTGCTGGGGAGCCACTGTGATGCCAGGTTTTAGGCAATCTCCTTGCCTCCCATCACTCTTCCCCTAGTGAGTGCCTGGCCAATGTGGAGCCCAAGATATGAGGGAATTAAGAAGTGACAGGTGCTGTGTGTTGCTGGCAGGGAGGTAAAGGGACTGGGAAGAAATGGGGCTGAAAGGGGACATAATGGGGGAAAGGGACTGACAGAACATAGGGACAGAATGGGGGAAGCTAATGGGGAGGGAGCAGAAGAGAGGAAGCTGCCCAACATTCCTCCACAGCTCCCCCCCCCCCATACATCGAGGCCTTCCCTTCTTCCCCCAACAACCCACATAGGCTGTGCCGATCTCTCTTGCCCTTCCACCAATCCTTCCCCTTCCACAGTCTACACCCGCAGCAATCCCCAATTTCTTCCAATACCCTGTTCCCACTAGTTCCCCCATTATCCCCATCTGCCATGGATTACCCGAATCCCCCTGCTTTGAAGGCGTGTGGAGAATAGGATCATGCCTTGTCCATATCGGCTCCCGCTGGTCGGGGGGCACTCTGAATGGGAAATCCATCAAGAAATTCACAAAACATGGCAGGGACAGAGAGATCACATCAGTAACTCTCAGACACAGCACTAGACTGGGTACAGAGGAGAGGGCTGTGCCAGTGTAACCTTCCCCCAGCCCCAGCCCCTACTCCCAAAGACAGAGCTACGAGCTAGGTACAGAGTGGAAGTGAGCTGTGCCAGTGTAACACAGTGTACACTGTGCCAGTGTAACATAGCACTGAGCTTTGGGATGGAGGGGAGGCAGGTGCTGTACTAGTCCTGTCCCAGACACTTTCATTCATATACACAGTACTGAAACAATAGGATTTGGGTCCATAGTGCAGCTACCATAGCACAGGATGCCAAAATCTGAACCCCAAAGTCTCCCAGGAAACTGAGACAAGCTATCTCTCTAACTAAACCTAAAGCATCATGTCATGCTGTTTGCAGTGATTCATGACCATGAGTGCCAACTGCAGGGCAGACTGTCAGAAAGCAGGCAGACACCTCAAACTGGTGGTATGTTCTATAATGAGATTTCACAAACACAGTAACAAATGTGAACTCCTGAACCACTACAACAGTTTCACCATGGAGTCACAGACAGCCCCCTTGGGCACTCCAGTCTATCTTGCCACCCAGGCAAGCTGGACTTAGTGATAAATTGTCACTTATGCCAAAAATCACGAAATATTCAGGTTGCTCCCAGTCCCAAGAGAACAGTCACTTACCCCAGGTGAATTTGTACCTCAGATCAAAGACAACACCTGTAGCCAATCCTATAGTAAACTAACTAAGGATTTATTAACTAGGAAAAAGAAATGAATTATTTGCAAGTTAAAGCAGGTAACATATATAGACCAAATGAGTTATAGGCTATGGTTCCACAAGGTATAGTAATCTTTCAGCAGTGAATGTCTTTTAGGGCTAACCCAGGTTGACCCTGTGGATCTCTGCTTTTGTTTCCTAGCTCTAGCCCTGTGCAAGTCCAAACAGTCCAAAAACCAGAGTAGGAAATGCTCAGTGACGTAACCCATTTGGTTATTAGTTTCTTTACTGAAACGGAAGATCTCTGTTCAAAATCTAACTTCAATTTTCCCATGACATTGAGATTAAATTAAAATAAACCATGCCAAAAATGTTAAGGATTTAGCTTGTACTAACAAATGCAAGGCTGTTTAGAGTTAACATTGCCACTGTGTCTTCAAGTCACCCTTTTATGCCTACGGTGATCTTACATATCAAGTTTACTGCAATACCAGGAATGAGTAAAAGATGGAATGGCAACCTCAACCCTAAATGTCCTTGCTTTTCTCAGTTTAAATTAGATTTATGCAGATACATTCTCTCATCATCATGAAGGTAGAATTATGCACTAACTCCCACTACTGTTAATAGAAATTTACAGCATACATATCATAGAGATATATATTGGGTAATGAGACAAATCCTAAATTCTGTACTTAGGCATTAACTTCATTGACAGTTTTGCCTAAGGACTCAACTATACAATGTAGCCCAGCACTGCACAGCACTGCCAGAACAGAAAATAGACCCTGAAGCAGTAATGGCAGCCCCAAGTGTTCAAAAATAATGATTCAGCCTCTATGTCCCCCTGCAAATCATAAGATTTGCTTAAAGAATCATGAGATTTTTTAAAAATAATAAATGCTGGGTTCTACTTGCCTTCTGTTTTCTGAGACTTGACATTACACTTAGATCACATTATCAATCCTTTGTCCGCTACCACACAAGCTGGAAACTTAGTTTGTTTTGTTTTTTTACAACAAACAAACTGAGATTCTTACATAACACCACAACTATTGGCGCTGAGGCTTTTAGAGAAACACCAAATATTGTGAGACTCTTGATAAAATCATGAGAGTTGGCAACACTGCAAAAATCTTGACTTACCATCTGCTGTCCTACCCAGTAGACCAAACTTGATCTTTAAATATCCCATGACTAAAAGTGATGATAGACCCCTTCATCTTCTTCAATTCAAACATTAGCCTACCTCAGTCAAATATCATCTTCACCCCAACACATATATATAATAAGAGGAGGAAAGTAATCAGAAAGGGAATAAAAGAAATTAAAACTAAACACTAACACCTTCCCAAGGGTATCTAATAGTTGCTTGCCCAGTAAGTGCTTATCATAATACATTTCACAATCAATGTTTGTTGCTGCTACCAGTAAATTACAATTACACGCCTTTAGTGCTGTATAGATCATCTTTCCATAGCTTCTTACTGGAATGTGAAATCCAGCAAACTACTGCAATTTACTTAATGGTACCTGTCTACAAAAGCTTTTCTGTAATTAAAACATCACATATTTCTTTAATGCCTTTTGCCAGCCAACAATCCCTTTCCCCCACATTCCCATGCCTCTATTTGCTCTAGATTCAGTGCTGTTTAAGAGGTAGAACAGATTGTACCAAGTCAATGTTTTTCACTGAAGAATCTAGCCTTCCATACCAGTCATACCTTCAGAAATTATTTGTCCTTTAAGACAAGATCATTATGACCCATTTTCCCTCTCTTTGGGGTATAACAATACTAATGTGGTTAGCACTAGACATCTTAAAATCCTATGAACAAAACTATCAGTGAACAAGTAGCGTGATAGGCAGTGGGTGGTCTAAGCTTGGTGTAGCTGTCATCAATCTCCAGGAAATCACATGTCTCTCTCTGAACATGCCTGATCTCTGCTAGTCTCTGAAGTAAGAATCCTTAGGTCGCTACAATCACTAGAAATCCTGCCGACAGTCATGGGGCTAGCCAATACTAAGGAGCTTGTTTTAAGGTCACCCCAGAAGTTAATTATGTAATGATCATTAAGTATAGTAGTACAAAATGTAGAAAGGTCTCCATCCAGCAGTACATCTAACATATACATGTATGGAAATGTAATTAATTGCAATTATTGTTAACACACAGTTTGAAGTAAATTCACATTCTTATTAATTATCAGATGGAAAATGGCTTTCTGTTATCCTGCTAATTCCTGTCCAGCTCTACATCGTTCAAAAGATTATTAGCAGATTAGACTGATCAGATACTACACTATCAGCAAGCCAGGATTTTTCGTCATGGAAAATTCATCGGGATGTTTTTCATTGTGGAAGTCTCTCCTTCCCCCTCATTTGACCAATCTGCAAGTGAAAGTTAGTGGAAATGACAGTACTTTAAATCCATATGTCCTCTGCAGATTTGACAGATAGAGAAATGTTATCTATTATTCAGTTTATGGCCTTCAGAAGATACATATTTGTTAAATTTGGGTTCATAAATAGTGTTTGGTAATGAAGAAAAAGAAGTTTTATTGCTCAAAGCCCCAGAAGCCAGTTTGTTTGGAACACAAATTAAGTTCACTTACTGGTACTGTACCACATAATCAAACAAATAAATTTAGTCCTGGTAAAAGTTTACAAACTTAGTGTTGTCAAATCTGATGATTTTATTGTGAGTCTCGTCTTATTTAATTTTTTTCCTCAAAGCCCCAACTCCACATGATTAGGTGAGAATCTCAGCTTTAATTTTTTTAAACAGTAAGTTTCTAGCCGCCATGAATGTGGAGAAAAACTTGAAAATGTGGCCCAACTTAACCATAAAGCTCAGAAAACAGAAGACAAATACAATGATTCCCAAATTGTTCATTTTTAAAAACTCCCAAAATCTCATAATTTTAAGCAAAACATATGTTTTTATGTGGCCTGATTTGTGTTTTTTGAATAGATAGGATTTGGAAATACTGCAGATTGGCATTCCTCAATATTTATCAACAGAGCAAGTATAACAAAGGCAGCAGTAGGGGAAACATCCTCCCCATGAGGCCAGAAGCTCCTGGCCACTGCAAGGAGGAAGTCTATATTACTCAAACGGTAGCAGGAAGAATGGGTGGCATTGCAGATGTCTCTTGCCTCTGGTAGATCCCTAGGGCTACTGGATACTGAACTCTTTGCCACTTCTGTAGTGAGGCGAACAGTAAATATTAAGAGGAAACTCCATGAGCGTAAGCTCGGTGAATATCCTGTTCTTTATGTGTGTGGAGCATAGGGGGTTACCTGTGAGGGGGCAACATATGGTTAATGAGCTAATGTGGGGGAAAGAGCTCAGTTGGTGGCAGACCAACAAGAAGAGCAGATCTCCAGTCCTTAGCCCCTGAAGCAAGGCCTGGGTAAAGGCAAAGACTCCTCAGCCGACCACTGCCAGGTGACCTCTCCCGAAGGAAGGAAGGAAGGACGGAAAGAAGGGAGGGAGGGAGGGCCTGTTGTGAATCCACTTATGGTGGAGACTATGCGGTAGTGTCAACACTGAAGCACTACAGTGTTACAGCTGCAGCTGTGCCCCTGTAGCGTTTTAAGTACAGACATAACCTAACACAGACATATATTAATCTCACACCATTTTTAAAATTGATCTTTTTCACTGTTAAGCTTACATTGGGAATCTGTTCCCTGTGTGATATTTTTTTCTTCCTCACCAGGGGATAAATTAAAAAAAAACTGAGTTCCTATTTAAGTGCCAGTATAAGTGAATCTTTGAAAATCCAGCCATATGTGCCACAATGGAAGCTACTAGGCACTGAGCAGTTTGAAAATCTGGTCCCAGTTATGGGTGGTGAAGACAACCTGAAAACCTGGCCCTGAGTCCTTTTGAAAACCTGGTTCCATTGGTTTGCTATTTATAGGGGTGCCTATGCAGGCTGAGTTGGGGGTGGTGGTGGTTTTTTTTGCTTTGAAGCATTCTAGAGAGGGTGAACACAGGTAAAGAATGTCATAATTTTACAAACAGAACAAAGTAACATTTTGGCCCACCCAATCTTGACAGTGCCCTATTATTTCTCCTTAGGGTTGCCAACTTTGGTTGGATGAATTACTGGAGGTTTCATCACATGACATTATCTTTAATTAAAGATTAATCTTTAACTCCTGAAGACTCCAGGACAATCCTGGAGCCGGGTTGGCAACCCTATTTCTCCTTGATATATGAGTGTGTATATATGCATATTTTTCCTGTGCTAACTTGATATGGGAAGTACAGGCTCTTTTATCAATGGCTGAAAGGTTGACTGGTTTCACTGAAAAGTCTGTATATTTTACTGAAATCTTATTTTAATCTTCCTCATTGGATCACAGCAAAAAACATTCAGCTCAAGGATACATTATAATAGCCATGCAAAATCAGGATGAAAATGTACCAGCCTCAGACTTGCAAAATCATCCATCCTTACTGTCACAATGAAAACATCTAATATTTTATACACCTGTGGCAAATCAATTAGTAGAATTTTGCATGGCTGCATTAGAGAGATTATTTTCTGTTTTCCAGCAGTGGAAGAACACTAACCTCACAGAACTGTGTTGATCAGGGCATACAAACTTAAAATGCAGACCGAAATTTTTTAAAGACATTATTTGATATTTAAAGGTTTCATCATCAGTCTTCCTGCACCATCAGATGCATAAGGTCTACTAAAGGTTTACTCTAAATTAATTACTTAGAATTCCACAATGTGAAGAAAGATGTGCCTTTAACTTCACCTTACCAATTATAGAACACTGTACTTATTATAGTGCAAATCCTGTAAGCCTGTAACTCAGATCACCCTTACTTTACATTTTGACTTTTTACTCAGCTAAACTTGGATTCTGAGTATTCTGGATATCAACATAAATTTATAATATCCTTGTTTAAAAATAGGCTTTTAAAATGATTAACAATGAAATACCCTGTATGTGACAGTTTGTGCAGATTCATACTACAATATTCCCCAACTTTGCAAGACATAATAGTAATAATTGTAGCCTTTCCAACTTGCTGTGATGCCTTTTTGCTTTTTAGTTAATTGTATTAGCATTTCTAACACTGCAATATAAATCAATCAATCAAGAATGTCCCAAATTAAAGTGGAATGTTTCAACCAAGCACAACAAATTTTCTATGACAGCTCTTACACATTTTGTAGCACTTGAGGAAGCAAAATTCTATACATGCAGTAAAGCTAAATTGTATACAAAGGGTTCCTCTTGCTGATAAAGTAATAAAGTATGCTTCTCATTATCATCCTATTGACAACTCAACTCCCCTACAAGGGCAAGACATAGTTCTCAGAGAGAGGACTTCGAGATAAGAAATTTATTCCACTTTCAGTTTTATTTCATTGTATTTACATAAGTGTACATTTTAGACATTTAGTTTACAATGTTCTGATCCTACTCCCACTGAAGTCAGTGAGAGCATTGCCATTGACTTGAATGGGTGCTGGATCAGACTCTTATAGAGTACTTTTCAACTGAAGATATCAAAACACTTTACATAAATGAGCATTACTATCACCAAAAATGTACAGATGGGGAAACTGAGCCACTGAAGGTTAATGATTTATCCAAAATTATGTTGCTTGTTAATGACAGAGCCATGAAAAAAAATTAGATCCCCTGATTCCCTAATCTCTGCTCTGGAAATTAGAAAATTATTATATTTTTAAATTAGTTGATAGGACATCTTAAAGTTATATGTTTATAACTTTATAAGAGGAGACCATAGTTTTAAACTTCTCTGCAATGTTTGTGAACTACTTGCAATATTACTGCTATCTATTATCAAACTAAAACTTATGCTTACCTTTTATATTTTCACTTCAAATTACTGTAGGCCAGATTTTGCCACCCTTACTATATATCTTACACTGATGAGTAGTCCCACTGAAAACAGAATCTGGCTGTAAAGTTCTGGTGCAATGTATGTTGACAGAGTAGACAAACAATGATGTAGATCAATCCCATTAAGTGTAATACCTTGATCTTAATTCATTTGCTTACTAAAAAACACAGTGGCCACTTATACAGGGAATAAACTATAAGACACAATAGTGTGTTTCATAGGTAAATCACCATCATAAATATTTATTGGAGGGAATTCTATGATGCAACACAAATCTGTGCATTTATTTCTAAGCCATTTTCACTAATATAATCTCAAAGCACAGAAACGGTGAGGCTGTCAAGTACAATCTTATTAAAAAGAGGAAATTGACAGGTGACAGTCATCTAGTGGCAGCATGTTTGATGTCCTGGATTTTGGTCTCAGTTACTGTCTCTCTTAGGCTGGCCTGGCAGATAGTGGTAGCTCTGCACTGACACCATGTTGAGTCACAGAGGTAGTAACCTCTTGTGTTGCTCTCAAGTTGCCCCCACCGGCCTTTATTCAGAGCATCTTTGATGGATTTAGAAGAGAGCTATGTTCAGCCCTCCCTGGCCAAATTGAGGGTTGCTGTGATCTGGGAGCTTTGAGAGTGAGAGGGAAGAACTGAGGTGTTCTTAGGGGAAATATAAATAATGACCTCAGGAATCCTAAACTTAATTTGGGATCACTTTTTAAAAGCTCAGATACAAAGAAGTTGCATTTCCCTTTGTATATATGTTTTACAAGAGAGAATATCTTAATCTATTTACAGCACACGCAGGCAAAAGCTCAAGTTGGTTTTGTTTTTGTATTTTTGTTTGGTGTTTTTTGTTTGTTTGGCTTTTTGTTTTGTTTTGGTTTTTTTTTACTATAATAATATTGACATTATGGGAGGTCTGCACTTACAGGAAAAGAATAATATGCAAAACAATTAACTGTTGGCTGACTGCACCAATTCACAACAGAGCATATTATAGACAAATTTTTAGTCTTCAGTCTGAGTTGCCTATATCATACTTTAATAGCAAGTTTCAGCCTGCAGAAAAATGTTACAGCTAAATTTTAAACTTCTGACAAAATGGGATATGTGATGGAAATCTGATATATAAGACCCAGAAAAGAGTTTAGTTTTAAATTAGGGCTTATAACTGAATTTAGAAATAGTACTTAAACTCAACTGAAACTTGGTTGTAGCCAAATGGGGTTCTCATACAGCATATTTTCACACACATACATTAGAAATAAGGTGCATTTTTTTACAATGAGGATAATTAACCATTGGAACAAGTTACCTAGGGATGTGTTGTATTTCTCTACAACCTGAAGTTTTTAAATCAAGACTGGATATCTTTCTGAAAGATCTGCTCTAGCTCAACCAGATATTAGTTATTTGGGAAATCTTTCTAACTATAAGGATAATTTAGCACTGGAATAGGCTTCTGAGGGAGGTTGTGGAATCCCCATCATTATAGGTTTTAAAGAACAGGTTAGACAAACAGCTGTCAGGGATGATCTAGGTATACTTGGTCCTGCTTTAGCACAAAGGGCTGGACTAGATATCCTCTCAAGATCCTTTTCGCCCTACCTTTCTATGATTCTGTGATTATGCTTTGATTCAGGAACCATAATGGTCCTTTCTGACCTTAAAATCTATTAATTCTCTAAGTATCCTATGCTGAAGGGTAAACACATTTAACACATTCATGGGCATTGTCTACAATAGACTAGCTTCCCGAAAATGTCCTGCTATTCCTCCTACCAATGGAGAGGCACTGCTGGTGGCTACATTGGAAAGTTTTAAGGGACAAAGTCCAGTGTGGCCACTGCCATGGAGTCTTTCCTCAACTCAGTGCAGACCAAACATACCTCAGATTAGTTCTGTTGCTCTCCTTTGCATCTTTAATCAATATCTGGATATATGTTTTAGCTAGATGACCAATACATGTAAGATAAGTTTTGCTAACAGTCTCTGCTAGATGTGAAAGAGGATGCTAGGAACATTTTTCTACTAATATTTAATAATATATGAACTTCAAGTTCAAGAAGTTTTAAGTCACTCTGCAACCTTTTCATGACGGTTGTGTTGATCAAACATGTTACAGCGTACCAGAGGGCTAAATCTGCTCTCACCTACCCAAGCATAGACTCATTAACTTCAGTGGAGTTGTGTGATTGTAATTTAGGGTAGAATTTAATTCTATGTAATCTGTTCTTAATTTGCTGTCAATAATCTCCGGTCTTGTTTTATAACTGTTTGTTAACCAGAAAGTATGTCATTTTGAAAGTATGAACAAATGTAACAACAGAATATTTATAGCATCACTGGAATAAAACAAGTGAATGAAATATTTTCCAGACTTTTCATTTCAGTGGAATCCTTTCATGATGAGTTTTGATGTGCCCCACATGCACAGAAGCAAAATCTCCATTGTGTGAGGGCATAGCACAGACGTGGGCAAACTACGGCCCGCGGGCCACATCCGGCCCGCGGGACTGTCTTGCCCGGCCCCTGAGCTCCCGGCCGGGGAGCCTAGTCCCTGGCCCCTCCTCCACTACCCCCCCCTCCCCCGCAGCCAGGCCATGTTCTGGCCCGCCGCTCCCGCTGGGCAGCATGGGGAGCGCAGCTGGCTGTGGCCGGGTGTCGCGGCTGAGAGCTCCTGCTGCTGGTAAGGGGGCAGGGAGCGGGGGGATTGGGTAAGGGAGCGGGGATCCTGGGGGGAAGTCAGGGAGGAGGGTGTGGTTGGATGGGGCGGAGGTTCTGGGGAGGCGGTCAGGGGATGGGGAACAGGGAGGGTTGGGAGTGAGAGTTCCGGGGGGCCTGTTGGGGGGCCTGTCAGGGGGCGGGGGTGTGGATAGGGGTCGGGGCAGTCAGGGGACAGGGAGCAGGGGGGTTGGATGGGGGCGGGGGTCCCAGGAGGGGGCGTCAGGGGACAAGGAGCAGGGGGGGTTGGATGGGTTTGGGGTTCTGAGGGGGGCAGTCAGGGGGCGGGAAGTGGGAGGGGACAGATAGGGGGCGGGGGCTAGGCTGTTTGGGGAGGCACAGCCTTCCATACCTGGCCCTCCATACAGTTGCGCANAAGATTCAGCACCCCTGTCCCTTAATGTAAGGGCTACAAGTACAGGAGTAGTGGAACCGGGGGAGCAGTAGGGGTTTGTGCTCCTATAGTGGAAATATTGTGGGAGCCAATCTCTGTTTCCAGCCTTGTGTCATTCTTCAGTGAGCTGTTTCATGCTCTCAGATCCAGTGGGGCTCCGCATTTGCTGGGGAGAGAGGCAAGAGCAGGACCCAGAGAGGCTGGTGTGGCCGATGCAGTGCCAGGGAGCAGGTAGAAACTAGGGTGACTGGGCTGAGTCTCAGTAGCTCAACGTGCTCTCCACACAGAGCACCCATCCCCCTTCCCCTTCTATCCCTTACACCCTGATTGTCCCATGCTCCCCATACAGAGCTATGCTCCCCAACTCCCTGCTCGCCAGGATTAGCATGGTGCTTAGGATGTTCAGGTTTCTCTATGCATCTCTGTTCCCCCATTCAAAGCAAACTTCTGCTGCCACTGTAACAGTACACATCCCGGAGATCCTACAGGAAGCCCTACAGCACAACCAGAGAAGCCTGGACTTATTCCTGTTCTTTCCATAATAAAGAATAATCAGAAAAAACTCAGCTAGAAAGAAAAGCAAATAAAAATCTTTCAGGCCTTCTGTGTACATCATAAAGAAGCAAAATTCCCCAAACCTCCAGCCACTTTGCAGATGAATCCTGAGGTTACATTTGAAGGAGAAGAGGGCAGGGCTTTACCCATTAATTTGGGGAGGGCTTCCACCATAATATATAACATGAGAGTAAACATAACACTACTAAACAGCCAAAAGGAATTTTGCAAAGAGAACAGACACCAGTTATTCGCTTTAGACAATGAGAATAGAACAGGAAATGCTACATTTCAGCAGCACCTGGGGAAATGCTAATTAAACATAGTAAAAATGCATGGGAACGATGAGAAGAGTTAGGCAGTGGAACAAGTTACCCAGGAACTTACAGAATTCTCGCTATTTTATTACTCAAATAGAGACAATAGTGTGCTACCAGCAGCTGCATCATAGAAAGATAAGATGACAAGGCTCCTGCTCCAAAGAGATTACAGACAAAGGTAGCTTGACTGGAACTATTCAAGACTTGATATGATACTCAACGGGAAAGGATGTTTTAGGTCAGCTAAGTCAATCCTTTCACAATGCAGAAGGATGAATTACTGCAAAAGAGTCACTGGAGATCCATACCAATCAACAGGATTCTATAAATGTCAAAGTTCAGTTTTTAGTGCTGAAATTTTCAGCTTCTTTGACACAAATGGAGGACAAAAATAGCCAGCGAGTTTATGAACATTGCTGATAATACTTAATAGTCTCAATTAGTATAAATTGTTGAAGATTGTGGAGAAATTTCAGATGGATTTAAACACACTGGGGGAACGGGGCATCATTGTGGCAGATGTCATTTACATTGGAAATAATACACATAAGATTCCTTGAGCTCTCATAACCCATAGACTAATGGGATCTTAACACTGAGTGCTATGAAGAAAAATCATAGGTGTCCTTGGAGAATATGTCTGCCCAGAATGCAAGAACTTAAAAGAACAAGTAGGATGCTTGGGTACATTTAAAAAGAGAGAAAACCACACACAAAATAAATATATAACAATATATTATTCAATGGCATCCCTACCCTTGAAGGAGTGCATCAAAATTTGATCAATTAATTTTAAGACAGCTGAAAAAGTCAGTGAAGGCTATTAGATATATGTTGAGATTTATATATGAAAGACTACAAACATCAGGAATGCTGATAGAAAAGGAGATGCAGAGGCACAATTAAGGTACATTATCCTCAGTTACTCTGTCTCATAGTACTAGAACAAGAAGATATTCAATGCAATTGAAAAACAGTGCAATAATGGTTGATCAAATGTGATGCTTCAAGATATAAATTCATCAAACATGGAATTTTCCCATCAGTTGCATGTACAGCATTATGAAAGTAGACAGATACATTACTGGGGGTGGGGGAGTTGGTGTGTTTCTCCTTCTTCCAAAGCATTATGTATTGGTTTCTCCTGGAGGCAGATTAGCCAGATTAATTAAAATGATTCATGACAAATGTATTTTCTGTAAATAAAACTTATTTCTTGTGCTGTATGATACTGATTACAGAATTCATACACAAGAGTTATTCATTCTTTATTCAGCACAGCAATTCTGAAATGTATAATATGATCAACATTTTCCATTGTACTGTATGTGACCTTTAAAAGTAAATATGGGTGGGTCAAGAATTAGTATAGTCAAACAATGACCTTTCTAAATTAGAGATCACAGTTTATGGACCTGATTCTGATCTCACTTACATTGGTATAAACTGGAAGCAACTCCACTTTAGTTACTGGAATAACTCCAAGGGAAAATTAATGATTGTTAGATCAGAATCAGGCCAATTTGTACAAAAGGGCAAATAATCATTTTTAAAAGCTAGCTTTTCACTTAAACAAAACACCTCAAGTCTCCTTTGCCTGCTGAGTACATAGAACAGATATGCAAATTCATCAGTAGTATCAGCTTCACACAGTTACCTTAGCATACATCATTCAAGAGGATCTCAGCATACACATGCTTTGTCCTGTTGTATTCAGCATCAGTAAGAAAACACTGAAATAGAAAGGTTAGGTACTGCAGCAAGGCCAACATTAAGATAACATTCTTTCAGAATTATTATTACAGGCAGAGCTGGTATCGATGACTACAGTTAAGATTGTCTAAACACTGCATTATAAGATCCTGTTTTCAACTGCTTATAACTTTGTCAAATTTTAACCATTTGAGCTGAAATTTTTCATGCTGGGTTTCTGCCTTAGGCTGAATTTTTTAAAGGTTTCAGCAAAAGTGGTTTAGCTGTCCCTGCGAATGGGGTTAGGGAAAAAGACATTGTTTTTCCAAAGGAAGAAAATTCCTACAACTGTTTCACTGAGAAGCTCTATCACCTCTATGCTTTGGAGCGTGGCTGGAAAGTCACTCTGGAATCAGATGTACCTATTGCTATCCCCAGGAAAGTCCATCCAAATTTAGCTGAGTTATAATAAGCCTCTGAAAATCACTGTTTGCACATACTCAGCAGATGTTGTTAGAAGGTGGCAGCAAAATTCTCCAAAGATTCTATCTGCACTGAGCATTTTCTGTGCCAGGACAACAGGTGCTTGGGAAGGCTGTCCATGAAATTGCTCCTCCTGGCTGCCAGGAGCCACTGGAGCAGAACTTTAGAATTGAGAGCAGAGAGTCTGTGGCAGAGGAGGAAAGTAGAGCCCTAACCACTGGACCATTCTTCCTTCCTCCCACAACAATCCCTGATATGCTACTATGCACATTGTCCACAGAAGATCTGCAGCATTCTGAAATGGGAGCACTGTATGTGAAAATGTGGGTAGAGTAGTAGGAAATAATGATAGGTAGTCCACGTGGGTCTCAAAAAAGATATCTACAAAAAACACTATGCACCTTACTGCTATGAAAGGAAGCAGTAACTTCTGTAGTTTACACACCTAGTTGGTGCATAATTCAGACATTTTAGCTGCCTTAAGATCACACAGGTAATATGAATAATGTATATTGCCTCCAGGACAGCAAGGGAATCTTCTCACAAGCTAAAACTATTATTTCTCCAAACAGTGCGTCACATCCTGCCATTGTTCTATAGGAATTTGGTGTGAATCAACGGTAGTATAAAGCTCCTGGATTTATACAGGTCTTTAAAAGCAGTTTCAAAATATCAAAATCAGGAACCACTTACAGGCCTCTTTAAAACTTTGAAGTTGTGACATTATGAGGTTACTGGTACTGTAAATAATCTGAAAATATCTGATAGAATGATAGTAAAATAGAGGGACTGAAGCTGGTGAGGTCTCTTGTGCGGGGGGTTAGTTCCTGTCCAGAAGTGCCATAGCAGATCACCACTATGGTAATTAACCAGCTCCCTGGCTGCACCCCTTCCTGGTTGGTGCTGACCACTTTTTGAGCTACAATTGCTCTTTGCAGCACCTTCAACGCCCAGCTCAAGCCAGGTTCTAACAAATTTGTGCCTCTGCAATCTCCTTCCCTGCTGAACAGATGCCAATGTTGATAATAGAGCGATTATGGCCCAAACCATTATCTCACCAGTTCGTGCTATAAAAAGATAAATTAATTAGCATACCTGTAGTAGTTGACAACTAAACACCACCAGGAAATTACTGTCCAGATATATGTTAAGTCAATCAAATCAACTGTGAATCTTGTACTGGAGGATTCCAAATAATTCTTCCCCAAAGTGAATGTTTGGGAAAAAAGGAGTCTGCTAAAGGTTCTGCCTACTCTCGATTTTATCATAGAAGACCTTTGCCTTGGTAAAAGTCCAAACTACTCTGTTGGTGTGGTATTTAACCTATGTCAGTAAAAATGCAGAGAAGGAAAATGAAAGTGCAGATGTAGTAAGAATCTGAACTTCTTTGGCTTTTGAAATACAATAAATTACCTTATTTTGCCATCTAAAAAATTTAACAATCAATTTTTTAAACTCTCTTTATATATTTGTTTCTTTTTCTTACAACATAAATAGTTACTGTCATTTTATCAGGTGAGGAGTTACAGAAGGTGCAAAGGGTAAAATGGCAAAATGAAACACCTATTCCTCTTCTGGCTTTGTATATATGGAGCTTTTTCTTAAAGTTTTCTGCATTTGCATTACCACTGATGCAGCCCCATTGGTGGTATTAATGTGGCAGCTCTAGTATAGACACACCAGTGCTTGTTACCCCCATGTTCCTTAACCCAGCTCAACTGCAAGTTTAGGTAACAGGATGGCAAAAAAGGCTGTGGCTGCCAGCACCTCATCAACATTACAGCTCCCCCTTCTTGCTACCACAATTAGAGCTACGTGGGGAAATTTTAAGAAAAAGCTCAAAATCACTAGCTGCAAATCCATATTGATTAACTTCCTGGGTTTCTCTATAGTAAGACTATCAGTAGCTGGTGATCCACAGATGGAATCTCAGTTATTTTCAGTTGGTGTGTATCAGGACAGGTGTGGCACATAATAGGTAATATGTCTCCTTTATAGACCAAATGTCTGTTCTTTTAAAAAATTCATTATATTTTATTGACTATAAATCAAACACGCATTATAATTTACCAATAAAATCTAAATTTGATGGCTTACATAAATGAACAATTATAACACAATTTGACTTAACCTACAAATAGGAAGATTATTATTTATCATTAATAATTATTGTAACTGATTATTACTATTATTTCTATTGTGATAGAACCTAGGCGTCCCAGTCATGGACCAGGAATCTAGCTTGCTAAGTGCTGTACATACACAGAACAAGACAATGATCCCTAATTCAAAGTTTTTACAACACAAGTACTAAAATAAAAATGAACACGTCTTCATAATCATCAGCATCAACCAGTGTAGACCTTATTTCAGCCTGAATTTCTTCAGTTTCAACTTCTAGCCATTGGATATTGTTATAACTTCGTCTGATAGATTGAAGATCACATTATCAATTTTTTGTTCCCCATGTAGGTACTTATAGACTGTAATCAAGTTACTTCTTAACCTTCTCTTTGTTAAACTAAATAGATATAGCTGCTTGAATGTATGGTATGTTTTCCAACCCTTTAATCATTCTTGTGGCTCTCCTCTGAACCCTCTCCAATTTATCAATATCCTTCTTGAACTGAGGTCACCAGAACTGGACACAGTATTTCAGAAACAGTTGCACCAGTGCCAAAAACAGAGGTAATATAAACTCCCTACTCCTACTTGATGTTCCCCTGTTTATACATCCAAGGATCACATTAGCCCTTTTGGGGCGCAGCATCACACTGGGAGCTCATGTCCAGTGGATTATCTACCATGACCACCAAGTCTTTTTCAGAGTCACTGTTTCCCAAGGATAGAGTCTTCCGTACTGTAAGTATGGTTACTCAGGTGCTTCCTTGTCTCTTCAAACAAGCAGAACTTGCCCCACTGACCGTCAGCTCACAGTATTGGTCTTTGCCCTTGTGAATGGCTGTGCTAGTATAACACCCCCCAATATACACAGCATTCATCTATTTACAGAGGGTGTGGAGGGCAGGGCTGCCAAACATCATGCATCTTGCCTGACACTCACACATTTGGCAGCATGGTCACATTCGCCCTTATCCCAGCTTCCATGTCACACAGATATGTAGCTAAAGTTCCTTCTCCTGGCTGCTGGGGAGCCACTGTGATGCCAGGTTTTAGGCAATCTCCTTGCCTCCCATCACTCTTCCCCTAGTGAGTGCCTGGCCAATGTGGAGCCCAAGATATGAGGGAATTAAGAAGTGACAGGTGCTGTGTGTTGCTGGCAGGGAGGTAAAGGGACTGGGAAGAAATGGGGCTGAAAGGGGACATAATGGGGGAAAGGGACTGACAGAACATAGGGACAGAATGGGGGAAGCTAATGGGGAGGGAGCAGAAGAGAGGAAGCTGCCCAACATTCCTCCACAGCTCCCCCCCCCCCATACATCGAGGCCTTCCCTTCTTCCCCCAACAACCCACATAGGCTGTGCCGATCTCTCTTGCCCTTCCACCAATCCTTCCCCTTCCACAGTCTACACCCGCAGCAATCCCCAATTTCTTCCAATACCCTGTTCCCACTAGTTCCCCCATTATCCCCATCTGCCATGGATTACCCGAATCCCCCTGCTTTGAAGGCGTGTGGAGAATAGGATCATGCCTTGTCCATATCGGCTCCCGCTGGTCGGGGGGCACTCTGAATGGGAAATCCATCAAGAAATTCACAAAACATGGCAGGGACAGAGAGATCACATCAGTAACTCTCAGACACAGCACTAGACTGGGTACAGAGGAGAGGGCTGTGCCAGTGTAACCTTCCCCCAGCCCCAGCCCCTACTCCCAAAGACAGAGCTACGAGCTAGGTACAGAGTGGAAGTGAGCTGTGCCAGTGTAACACAGTGTACACTGTGCCAGTGTAACATAGCACTGAGCTTTGGGATGGAGGGGAGGCAGGTGCTGTACTAGTCCTGTCCCAGACACTTTCATTCATATACACAGTACTGAAACAATAGGATTTGGGTCCATAGTGCAGCTACCATAGCACAGGATGCCAAAATCTGAACCCCAAAGTCTCCCAGGAAACTGAGACAAGCTATCTCTCTAACTAAACCTAAAGCATCATGTCATGCTGTTTGCAGTGATTCATGACCATGAGTGCCAACTGCAGGGCAGACTGTCAGAAAGCAGGCAGACACCTCAAACTGGTGGTATGTTCTATAATGAGATTTCACAAACACAGTAACAAATGTGAACTCCTGAACCACTACAACAGTTTCACCATGGAGTCACAGACAGCCCCCTTGGGCACTCCAGTCTATCTTGCCACCCAGGCA
This sequence comes from Platysternon megacephalum, assembly GCA_003942145.1. Taxonomy (NCBI): domain Eukaryota; kingdom Metazoa; phylum Chordata; order Testudines; family Platysternidae; genus Platysternon; species Platysternon megacephalum. Next base: position 1,412,809 of record QXTE01000238.1, on the reverse strand, counting down.
AGCTGGACTTAGTGATAAATTGTCACTTATGCCAAAAATCACGAAATATTCAGGTTGCTCCCAGTCCCAAGAGAACAGTCACTTACCCCAGGTGAATTTGTACCTCAGATCAAAGACAACACCTGTAGCCAATCCTATAGTAAACTAACTAAGGATTTATTAACTAGGAAAAAGAAATGAATTATTTGCAAGTTAAAGCAGGTAACATATATAGACCAAATGAGTTATAGGCTATGGTTCCACAAGGTATAGTAATCTTTCAGCAGTGAATGTCTTTTAGGGCTAACCCAGGTTGACCCTGTGGATCTCTGCTTTTGTTTCCTAGCTCTAGCCCTGTGCAAGTCCAAACAGTCCAAAAACCAGAGTAGGAAATGCTCAGTGACGTAACCCATTTGGTTATTAGTTTCTTTACTGAAACGGAAGATCTCTGTTCAAAATCTAACTTCAATTTTCCCATGACATTGAGATTAAATTAAAATAAACCATGCCAAAAATGTTAAGGATTTAGCTTGTACTAACAAATGCAAGGCTGTTTAGAGTTAACATTGCCACTGTGTCTTCAAGTCACCCTTTTATGCCTACGGTGATCTTACATATCAAGTTTACTGCAATACCAGGAATGAGTAAAAGATGGAATGGCAACCTCAACCCTAAATGTCCTTGCTTTTCTCAGTTTAAATTAGATTTATGCAGATACATTCTCTCATCATCATGAAGGTAGAATTATGCACTAACTCCCACTACTGTTAATAGAAATTTACAGCATACATATCATAGAGATATATATTGGGTAATGAGACAAATCCTAAATTCTGTACTTAGGCATTAACTTCATTGACAGTTTTGCCTAAGGACTCAACTATACAATGTAGCCCAGCACTGCACAGCACTGCCAGAACAGAAAATAGACCCTGAAGCAGTAATGGCAGCCCCAAGTGTTCAAAAATAATGATTCAGCCTCTATGTCCCCCTGCAAATCATAAGATTTGCTTAAAGAATCATGAGATTTTTTAAAAATAATAAATGCTGGGTTCTACTTGCCTTCTGTTTTCTGAGACTTGACATTACACTTAGATCACATTATCAATCCTTTGTCCGCTACCACACAAGCTGGAAACTTAGTTTGTTTTGTTTTTTTACAACAAACAAACTGAGATTCTTACATAACACCACAACTATTGGCGCTGAGGCTTTTAGAGAAACACCAAATATTGTGAGACTCTTGATAAAATCATGAGAGTTGGCAACACTGCAAAAATCTTGACTTACCATCTGCTGTCCTACCCAGTAGACCAAACTTGATCTTTAAATATCCCATGACTAAAAGTGATGATAGACCCCTTCATCTTCTTCAATTCAAACATTAGCCTACCTCAGTCAAATATCATCTTCACCCCAACACATATATATAATAAGAGGAGGAAAGTAATCAGAAAGGGAATAAAAGAAATTAAAACTAAACACTAACACCTTCCCAAGGGTATCTAATAGTTGCTTGCCCAGTAAGTGCTTATCATAATACATTTCACAATCAATGTTTGTTGCTGCTACCAGTAAATTACAATTACACGCCTTTAGTGCTGTATAGATCATCTTTCCATAGCTTCTTACTGGAATGTGAAATCCAGCAAACTACTGCAATTTACTTAATGGTACCTGTCTACAAAAGCTTTTCTGTAATTAAAACATCACATATTTCTTTAATGCCTTTTGCCAGCCAACAATCCCTTTCCCCCACATTCCCATGCCTCTATTTGCTCTAGATTCAGTGCTGTTTAAGAGGTAGAACAGATTGTACCAAGTCAATGTTTTTCACTGAAGAATCTAGCCTTCCATACCAGTCATACCTTCAGAAATTATTTGTCCTTTAAGACAAGATCATTATGACCCATTTTCCCTCTCTTTGGGGTATAACAATACTAATGTGGTTAGCACTAGACATCTTAAAATCCTATGAACAAAACTATCAGTGAACAAGTAGCGTGATAGGCAGTGGGTGGTCTAAGCTTGGTGTAGCTGTCATCAATCTCCAGGAAATCACATGTCTCTCTCTGAACATGCCTGATCTCTGCTAGTCTCTGAAGTAAGAATCCTTAGGTCGCTACAATCACTAGAAATCCTGCCGACAGTCATGGGGCTAGCCAATACTAAGGAGCTTGTTTTAAGGTCACCCCAGAAGTTAATTATGTAATGATCATTAAGTATAGTAGTACAAAATGTAGAAAGGTCTCCATCCAGCAGTACATCTAACATATACATGTATGGAAATGTAATTAATTGCAATTATTGTTAACACACAGTTTGAAGTAAATTCACATTCTTATTAATTATCAGATGGAAAATGGCTTTCTGTTATCCTGCTAATTCCTGTCCAGCTCTACATCGTTCAAAAGATTATTAGCAGATTAGACTGATCAGATACTACACTATCAGCAAGCCAGGATTTTTCGTCATGGAAAATTCATCGGGATGTTTTTCATTGTGGAAGTCTCTCCTTCCCCCTCATTTGACCAATCTGCAAGTGAAAGTTAGTGGAAATGACAGTACTTTAAATCCATATGTCCTCTGCAGATTTGACAGATAGAGAAATGTTATCTATTATTCAGTTTATGGCCTTCAGAAGATACATATTTGTTAAATTTGGGTTCATAAATAGTGTTTGGTAATGAAGAAAAAGAAGTTTTATTGCTCAAAGCCCCAGAAGCCAGTTTGTTTGGAACACAAATTAAGTTCACTTACTGGTACTGTACCACATAATCAAACAAATAAATTTAGTCCTGGTAAAAGTTTACAAACTTAGTGTTGTCAAATCTGATGATTTTATTGTGAGTCTCGTCTTATTTAATTTTTTTCCTCAAAGCCCCAACTCCACATGATTAGGTGAGAATCTCAGCTTTAATTTTTTTAAACAGTAAGTTTCTAGCCGCCATGAATGTGGAGAAAAACTTGAAAATGTGGCCCAACTTAACCATAAAGCTCAGAAAACAGAAGACAAATACAATGATTCCCAAATTGTTCATTTTTAAAAACTCCCAAAATCTCATAATTTTAAGCAAAACATATGTTTTTATGTGGCCTGATTTGTGTTTTTTGAATAGATAGGATTTGGAAATACTGCAGATTGGCATTCCTCAATATTTATCAACAGAGCAAGTATAACAAAGGCAGCAGTAGGGGAAACATCCTCCCCATGAGGCCAGAAGCTCCTGGCCACTGCAAGGAGGAAGTCTATATTACTCAAACGGTAGCAGGAAGAATGGGTGGCATTGCAGATGTCTCTTGCCTCTGGTAGATCCCTAGGGCTACTGGATACTGAACTCTTTGCCACTTCTGTAGTGAGGCGAACAGTAAATATTAAGAGGAAACTCCATGAGCGTAAGCTCGGTGAATATCCTGTTCTTTATGTGTGTGGAGCATAGGGGGTTACCTGTGAGGGGGCAACATATGGTTAATGAGCTAATGTGGGGGAAAGAGCTCAGTTGGTGGCAGACCAACAAGAAGAGCAGATCTCCAGTCCTTAGCCCCTGAAGCAAGGCCTGGGTAAAGGCAAAGACTCCTCAGCCGACCACTGCCAGGTGACCTCTCCCGAAGGAAGGAAGGAAGGACGGAAAGAAGGGAGGGAGGGAGGGCCTGTTGTGAATCCACTTATGGTGGAGACTATGCGGTAGTGTCAACACTGAAGCACTACAGTGTTACAGCTGCAGCTGTGCCCCTGTAGCGTTTTAAGTACAGACATAACCTAACACAGACATATATTAATCTCACACCATTTTTAAAATTGATCTTTTTCACTGTTAAGCTTACATTGGGAATCTGTTCCCTGTGTGATATTTTTTTCTTCCTCACCAGGGGATAAATTAAAAAAAAACTGAGTTCCTATTTAAGTGCCAGTATAAGTGAATCTTTGAAAATCCAGCCATATGTGCCACAATGGAAGCTACTAGGCACTGAGCAGTTTGAAAATCTGGTCCCAGTTATGGGTGGTGAAGACAACCTGAAAACCTGGCCCTGAGTCCTTTTGAAAACCTGGTTCCATTGGTTTGCTATTTATAGGGGTGCCTATGCAGGCTGAGTTGGGGGTGGTGGTGGTTTTTTTTGCTTTGAAGCATTCTAGAGAGGGTGAACACAGGTAAAGAATGTCATAATTTTACAAACAGAACAAAGTAACATTTTGGCCCACCCAATCTTGACAGTGCCCTATTATTTCTCCTTAGGGTTGCCAACTTTGGTTGGATGAATTACTGGAGGTTTCATCACATGACATTATCTTTAATTAAAGATTAATCTTTAACTCCTGAAGACTCCAGGACAATCCTGGAGCCGGGTTGGCAACCCTATTTCTCCTTGATATATGAGTGTGTATATATGCATATTTTTCCTGTGCTAACTTGATATGGGAAGTACAGGCTCTTTTATCAATGGCTGAAAGGTTGACTGGTTTCACTGAAAAGTCTGTATATTTTACTGAAATCTTATTTTAATCTTCCTCATTGGATCACAGCAAAAAACATTCAGCTCAAGGATACATTATAATAGCCATGCAAAATCAGGATGAAAATGTACCAGCCTCAGACTTGCAAAATCATCCATCCTTACTGTCACAATGAAAACATCTAATATTTTATACACCTGTGGCAAATCAATTAGTAGAATTTTGCATGGCTGCATTAGAGAGATTATTTTCTGTTTTCCAGCAGTGGAAGAACACTAACCTCACAGAACTGTGTTGATCAGGGCATACAAACTTAAAATGCAGACCGAAATTTTTTAAAGACATTATTTGATATTTAAAGGTTTCATCATCAGTCTTCCTGCACCATCAGATGCATAAGGTCTACTAAAGGTTTACTCTAAATTAATTACTTAGAATTCCACAATGTGAAGAAAGATGTGCCTTTAACTTCACCTTACCAATTATAGAACACTGTACTTATTATAGTGCAAATCCTGTAAGCCTGTAACTCAGATCACCCTTACTTTACATTTTGACTTTTTACTCAGCTAAACTTGGATTCTGAGTATTCTGGATATCAACATAAATTTATAATATCCTTGTTTAAAAATAGGCTTTTAAAATGATTAACAATGAAATACCCTGTATGTGACAGTTTGTGCAGATTCATACTACAATATTCCCCAACTTTGCAAGACATAATAGTAATAATTGTAGCCTTTCCAACTTGCTGTGATGCCTTTTTGCTTTTTAGTTAATTGTATTAGCATTTCTAACACTGCAATATAAATCAATCAATCAAGAATGTCCCAAATTAAAGTGGAATGTTTCAACCAAGCACAACAAATTTTCTATGACAGCTCTTACACATTTTGTAGCACTTGAGGAAGCAAAATTCTATACATGCAGTAAAGCTAAATTGTATACAAAGGGTTCCTCTTGCTGATAAAGTAATAAAGTATGCTTCTCATTATCATCCTATTGACAACTCAACTCCCCTACAAGGGCAAGACATAGTTCTCAGAGAGAGGACTTCGAGATAAGAAATTTATTCCACTTTCAGTTTTATTTCATTGTATTTACATAAGTGTACATTTTAGACATTTAGTTTACAATGTTCTGATCCTACTCCCACTGAAGTCAGTGAGAGCATTGCCATTGACTTGAATGGGTGCTGGATCAGACTCTTATAGAGTACTTTTCAACTGAAGATATCAAAACACTTTACATAAATGAGCATTACTATCACCAAAAATGTACAGATGGGGAAACTGAGCCACTGAAGGTTAATGATTTATCCAAAATTATGTTGCTTGTTAATGACAGAGCCATGAAAAAAAATTAGATCCCCTGATTCCCTAATCTCTGCTCTGGAAATTAGAAAATTATTATATTTTTAAATTAGTTGATAGGACATCTTAAAGTTATATGTTTATAACTTTATAAGAGGAGACCATAGTTTTAAACTTCTCTGCAATGTTTGTGAACTACTTGCAATATTACTGCTATCTATTATCAAACTAAAACTTATGCTTACCTTTTATATTTTCACTTCAAATTACTGTAGGCCAGATTTTGCCACCCTTACTATATATCTTACACTGATGAGTAGTCCCACTGAAAACAGAATCTGGCTGTAAAGTTCTGGTGCAATGTATGTTGACAGAGTAGACAAACAATGATGTAGATCAATCCCATTAAGTGTAATACCTTGATCTTAATTCATTTGCTTACTAAAAAACACAGTGGCCACTTATACAGGGAATAAACTATAAGACACAATAGTGTGTTTCATAGGTAAATCACCATCATAAATATTTATTGGAGGGAATTCTATGATGCAACACAAATCTGTGCATTTATTTCTAAGCCATTTTCACTAATATAATCTCAAAGCACAGAAACGGTGAGGCTGTCAAGTACAATCTTATTAAAAAGAGGAAATTGACAGGTGACAGTCATCTAGTGGCAGCATGTTTGATGTCCTGGATTTTGGTCTCAGTTACTGTCTCTCTTAGGCTGGCCTGGCAGATAGTGGTAGCTCTGCACTGACACCATGTTGAGTCACAGAGGTAGTAACCTCTTGTGTTGCTCTCAAGTTGCCCCCACCGGCCTTTATTCAGAGCATCTTTGATGGATTTAGAAGAGAGCTATGTTCAGCCCTCCCTGGCCAAATTGAGGGTTGCTGTGATCTGGGAGCTTTGAGAGTGAGAGGGAAGAACTGAGGTGTTCTTAGGGGAAATATAAATAATGACCTCAGGAATCCTAAACTTAATTTGGGATCACTTTTTAAAAGCTCAGATACAAAGAAGTTGCATTTCCCTTTGTATATATGTTTTACAAGAGAGAATATCTTAATCTATTTACAGCACACGCAGGCAAAAGCTCAAGTTGGTTTTGTTTTTGTATTTTTGTTTGGTGTTTTTTGTTTGTTTGGCTTTTTGTTTTGTTTTGGTTTTTTTTTACTATAATAATATTGACATTATGGGAGGTCTGCACTTACAGGAAAAGAATAATATGCAAAACAATTAACTGTTGGCTGACTGCACCAATTCACAACAGAGCATATTATAGACAAATTTTTAGTCTTCAGTCTGAGTTGCCTATATCATACTTTAATAGCAAGTTTCAGCCTGCAGAAAAATGTTACAGCTAAATTTTAAACTTCTGACAAAATGGGATATGTGATGGAAATCTGATATATAAGACCCAGAAAAGAGTTTAGTTTTAAATTAGGGCTTATAACTGAATTTAGAAATAGTACTTAAACTCAACTGAAACTTGGTTGTAGCCAAATGGGGTTCTCATACAGCATATTTTCACACACATACATTAGAAATAAGGTGCATTTTTTTACAATGAGGATAATTAACCATTGGAACAAGTTACCTAGGGATGTGTTGTATTTCTCTACAACCTGAAGTTTTTAAATCAAGACTGGATATCTTTCTGAAAGATCTGCTCTAGCTCAACCAGATATTAGTTATTTGGGAAATCTTTCTAACTATAAGGATAATTTAGCACTGGAATAGGCTTCTGAGGGAGGTTGTGGAATCCCCATCATTATAGGTTTTAAAGAACAGGTTAGACAAACAGCTGTCAGGGATGATCTAGGTATACTTGGTCCTGCTTTAGCACAAAGGGCTGGACTAGATATCCTCTCAAGATCCTTTTCGCCCTACCTTTCTATGATTCTGTGATTATGCTTTGATTCAGGAACCATAATGGTCCTTTCTGACCTTAAAATCTATTAATTCTCTAAGTATCCTATGCTGAAGGGTAAACACATTTAACACATTCATGGGCATTGTCTACAATAGACTAGCTTCCCGAAAATGTCCTGCTATTCCTCCTACCAATGGAGAGGCACTGCTGGTGGCTACATTGGAAAGTTTTAAGGGACAAAGTCCAGTGTGGCCACTGCCATGGAGTCTTTCCTCAACTCAGTGCAGACCAAACATACCTCAGATTAGTTCTGTTGCTCTCCTTTGCATCTTTAATCAATATCTGGATATATGTTTTAGCTAGATGACCAATACATGTAAGATAAGTTTTGCTAACAGTCTCTGCTAGATGTGAAAGAGGATGCTAGGAACATTTTTCTACTAATATTTAATAATATATGAACTTCAAGTTCAAGAAGTTTTAAGTCACTCTGCAACCTTTTCATGACGGTTGTGTTGATCAAACATGTTACAGCGTACCAGAGGGCTAAATCTGCTCTCACCTACCCAAGCATAGACTCATTAACTTCAGTGGAGTTGTGTGATTGTAATTTAGGGTAGAATTTAATTCTATGTAATCTGTTCTTAATTTGCTGTCAATAATCTCCGGTCTTGTTTTATAACTGTTTGTTAACCAGAAAGTATGTCATTTTGAAAGTATGAACAAATGTAACAACAGAATATTTATAGCATCACTGGAATAAAACAAGTGAATGAAATATTTTCCAGACTTTTCATTTCAGTGGAATCCTTTCATGATGAGTTTTGATGTGCCCCACATGCACAGAAGCAAAATCTCCATTGTGTGAGGGCATAGCACAGACGTGGGCAAACTACGGCCCGCGGGCCACATCCGGCCCGCGGGACTGTCTTGCCCGGCCCCTGAGCTCCCGGCCGGGGAGCCTAGTCCCTGGCCCCTCCTCCACTACCCCCCCTCCCCCGCAGCCAGGCCATGCTCTGGCCCGCCGCTCCCGCTGGGCAGCATGGGGAGCGCAGCTGGCTGTGGCCGGGTGTCGCGGCTGAGAGCTCCTGCTGCTGGTAAGGGGGCAGGGAGCGGGGGGATTGGGTAAGGGAGCGGGGATCCTGGGGGGAAGTCAGGGAGGAGGGTGTGGTTGGATGGGGCGGAGGTTCTGGGGAGGCGGTCAGGGGATGGGGAACAGGGAGGGTTGGGAGTGAGAGTTCCGGGGGGCCTGTTGGGGGGCCTGTCAGGGGGCGGGGGTGTGGATAGGGGTCGGGGCAGTCAGGGGACAGGGAGCAGGGGGGTTGGATGGGGGCGGGGGTCCCAGGAGGGGGCGTCAGGGGACAAGGAGCAGGGGGGGTTGGATGGGTTTGGGGTTCTGAGGGGGGCAGTCAGGGGGCGGGAAGTGGGAGGGGACAGATAGGGGGCGGGGGCTAGGCTGTTTGGGGAGGCACAGCCTTCCATACCTGGCCCTCCATACAGTTGCGCAACCCTGATGTGGCCCTCAGGCCAAAAAGTTTGCCCACCCCTGGCATAGCAGGATCTACATAGCAATTTAGGTTAACGTCAGTCAAGTTGTATTTGGTTTTATCCAAGGTATTTATAGAGCCATAGTATCTGGGTGGTAGGTACTCTCTCAAACTGTTCAGTAGTTTTTACCCGCATCCAAGTGGCACTAAGAAAGGTGTGAAATTATTTTGAAAATTCTGAGAAAAAGAAATCTCTTCTGGTCTGATCTTTACAACTGAACCCACATGGAACCTGTCGATGCTACAGGTAAACAAACCGTCCCAGCCCGCCAGCGGATTTCCCTGACGGGCTGCATGCCAAAGGTTGCCAATCCCTGAGATAACTGAAAGCATAGGAAAAGATAAAGGGTTAGTAAGTTAGCAACTAACTAACTAGTAAACAAGGAGGAGAAAGCAAGCCATCAACAGCAGTGCTGATTACATTTAAGGGAGGGATTCCACCTCAGGAAGTAATACTTAGGCCATGTCTACACTACAGAGTTTTGTCTACAGAAGTCAGCTTTCATCAACAAAACAGTGGAGGTGTAGACTCTGCAATGCTCCTCCCACCGATTTAACTCTCCTGCCATGCCAACATAATTAAACCATCTGGATGGGAGGCATCGAGCTTTTTGTGACAAAGTCAGAGTGACGCAATGTCAGTGTAGACATTGCCTTGCTTATGTCACCCTAAGTGGCCTCCAGGAGGTGTCCCACAATGCCCATCGTGACTACTCTAGTCACCAGTTTGAACTCCGCTGCCCTGCAGCCAGGTACACAGGCATGCACCCCTCCTCCTTTAAAGCCCCAGAACAAAAGGGACATGCTAAGATCAAAGTGCTGAGGCAGGCGTATCAGAAGGCAAGGGAGGCCTATCATCAGTCTGGTGCATCACCAAAGACATGCTGCTTATACAAGCAGCCACCTTCAGTGGAAAGAGCCCCATGGATACTTCGTTGGGGCTGGAGGCAGCAGCCAGTGGAGTCAACCCTTAGGATGAAGTGGTGGAGGAGGAAGTGGAGTTGGAGGAGGATGGGGACAGGTGATAGGATCTTCCAGTGGCGTGGTGAGCCAGGACCTCTTTTTAACTCCAAAGGGGTCTAGCCAGTCCCAGCACCCTGGCTCTGGCATGCCTGATGCAGGAGAAGGGAGATCTGGTAAGTACTCATTGTGGTTTGATACTGTGGGGAGACATGAGGTAGAGCTCTGCTTTTTTTCCCGCAGGGTAGAAGAGGGATAGAAATAACCAACACTAGGACTGTTTGCATCTGCTTCTCATTCCCCTGTGAAGCTAGGCAGAGGGGCCCTGCAGAAAAGTTTGTCGATGTCCTGGGAATCCTCCATAGAGATCTCTAGGAAACTTTCCTGGAGGTGTTCTGAAATCCTCTACCGAAGAGTCCTTGGGAGGGCTGCCTTGTTTCTTCTCCCATGATAGGAAACTTTGCCATGCCAATCAGCAATTACTTCTGCAGCCACCAAAGCAGCACACAGGCGAGCAGCATACGGACTCAGTCTGGAGCTGCATGCATGCCGGAGCTGCACCCTTGCATCCTCAGTTACCCTCAGGAGTGAGATATCAGCTTCTATCACCCCTGCCTCTGGAAAACAGTGCCAGTGTTCAGAATAGTATCCCTAGGCGCTTGTAGTGATCCCCCTCTCTGAAACCCCTCTCCCTTTGGCCCATCTTGCCCCTTCTCCCCCGGGCCGAACTCACCGTGGTTAGGGCTCTCGCTGTGCTGTGTGCCTGCCAATGGAAAGTGAGAAAGTGGTGTATCTAACTTGTATGAATCAAGGTTCTGAGTGCACTCACAATAATGCCTCTGTTTATTGTTTCTTTAGCTTCTGCAGATGGCCCTTGAGGGTCTCCTCCTGCACACCAGCTGAGTGGCTCCATCTGATAAGGAGATGAACCAGGAGGAGTAAAAAAGACATGTTCAGGGAGGTGCTGCAATCGCCTGCTGCTGCTGATAGCCTCTCTCCAGGCTCTCTGCTTGCTATCAATGAAAAACTGAGAATGGATAGCCAGGAGCAGGCGCGGATGATACAGCTACTCAAGGACCAAATGGACATGCTGAGGTCCCTGCCTGTGCTGCAGACTGAACATATTCATGCTCGCCTCCTCCTGCAGCCTATACAGAACTGCCTTCCATGCCCTTCCCAAATCCCACCCCCCACCCTCCATTCCTCGCATGTTCCCATGCCGTCGCAATACCCCATGCACTCCACCCCTAGGAACATGTTTCACAATGACAGCTGGACATATACCCAGCTGTGACAGCTTCATTTCAAAACGTGCTCTTCATTGTCATGTCCCTTTCAGAAAACAGAAATGTGTGTATCGGTGTTTAATAAAAATTTACTTATAGAAAAAATGAATCTTTATTTGTCTCCTACACAGGGTGGTTGCTGCTGAAGTTCATACACAGTGGCAAATCAGTGTATTTGCAGAGTAAAATTGATGCACACACAGCAGTCATTACAAAGGTCATACTACGGTACAAGAAAGCAATACCAGGCTCAATGCATTACAGAAAGACACATTACCGGGGCTCATTGTCAAAATGCTCCTTCAAAGCCTCCCTATTCAAATAGTCTCCTGTTGAGCCCCTCTAACAGCCCTGGCATGAGGCTGCCCAAAAGCAGCCACCAGCTGACCAATCTCACGTTCCACCCCTGCAGAAACTGTCCCCCCTTATCTTCACAAATGTTATGCAGAGCACAGCAGGCTGCTATGACCATGGGAATATTTTCCTCATTCAGGTCTAACCTGTCAAAAAGGGGAGCGCCAGTGAACTTTTAATCTGCCAAAGGCACATTCAACAGTCATTCTGCACCTTCTGAGCCTGTTGTTGAAGCACTCCTTGCTGCAGTCAAGGTTCCCGGTGTAAGGCTTCATGAGACATGGGAGCAAGGGGTAGGGCTGGGTCTCCCAGGACCACAATTGGCATTTCCACATCCCCAGTTGGAATCTTCTGGTCTGGAAAGAAAGTTCCTGCTTGCAGCTTTCTATACAGGCTGATGTTTCTGAAGATGCATGCGTCATGCATCTTCCCTGAACACTCCACGATGATGTTGATGAAAAAAATGACCCCAGTGATCCACCAGCACTTGCAATACCATAGAAAAGTAGCCCTTTCTGTTGATGTACTCTCTCGCAAGGTGGTCTGGGGCCAAAATGGGGCCATTTATTACAACACCTATAGCTTCTAGTGAAATGCCAGTTATACTACCAATGAAACTACTGGACCTAGCTTTCTGAGCCAAAGTTAATGGGAAGTGTAATGATGAAAGTACCAAACAAATATGAGCATTGTTGGGAATTTGATAAGCAAACTATAGCACACAACATTAAAACTCCATATCCATTCAAGTCAAAGTATGGATTCAGAAGCTGAAAGACAAGAAAAACTAAACAACGTCAAAACTTTTAGTCATGGGAAAATGTAATTATGGATGGAAAGTTGCATGTCCAAACATGAATTTAGATTTATTTTATAAACTTAAGAGTAAAAAAGAGATGTTAGTATTAAAAATGAAGTGTATCAGTATATAGATGAAAAGTGGAGTCAGTTTTGTCTAATATACACAGATGGGTCCGAAAAAGAAAAAGCAGAAAAAGTATAGTATATTGCATACCAAAAATTTGACATAGTACATCTAAAAGAATATCCAATTTTGTAGCTGTCATGACAGCCAAACTAGCAGCAATTATGCTAGCACTAAACTGGATCTTGGATGTGTATGCCCAGCAGTGGCAGTCATTTTTTTTTTAATTCAATTTCAGGCCTTATAGTGATTAAAAGGGTGTCTCAGTATGGAGTAGTGATTTAATCAATGAAATTATATTTCTAATAACAGAGTTAGTGCAGCTGGGGATATGTGTGGCATTAGCTGGGATCTCAGTGAAATAGCAGACAAAGCAGGTAAAAATACTGTAAGAAATTGAAAGATTGACACAGAAATGCCCTTGAGTAAATAGAAATTCAGAAGCCTAATACAGAAAAATTTAAAAGAGGAACACAAAAAATATGGATTAACAAAAATAGTTCATTTTTTTTAAATTGTACCCTAGAGTTGAAGATAAGATCATTCAGGGCCTGGGTAGGAAAAATGAACTGTTTTTGTTTAGAGTACTAATTGGCCATTGTGGCATAAACAAAAATCCCTTTTGAATAAATAGACACAAAGATGGACTATGTACCAGGGGAAAGCTCAGGGTTCAAAGAGGAGCTAGAAGGTCTCAGAAAGATAGCAAGTCTAAAAATGTGAACCTGTTAAGAAAATTAAAACATGCAGGATAACATCTGTAAACCATCTCAGTGGGAGGGGATATTTCGCAGTGTAATGAGGCTTTCACCAGCTGTACACTGGGAGGAAAGGGGAGGGGGCAAAATCAGTCACTCAAATGATAATTATGGGAAAGAAATCTGCCAAGAAAATCCAGAAATCATTTTTCCTCACAAAGAAAAATCATACATTTTAAGTACAATTTAGCATAGTAGTTTAATTGCACTGGGCCAGATTTGGATTGCAAAGAAGAAACTAAGGCAGAATTTGGCTAGCAATGTGTACCATTGTATTAAATAAGCATGGTTTTATTTAGAGCATTTATTAACCTTGAATGTACTGAGGATTTTTTCTGTTAAATCTGTTTAGAAAAGGAAGACTTGTGCTTTTGGCTAACATTGGAGCAATCCACAATTACCTTTACTGCTACAAACAGTAACACATAGGGTGTGATTCTTATGAAAATAATTTAGTACTATGCAGCTGCCTAGTGACACATAATACAGATCAAAGTCCCTACTAACTCTTTGAAATCTACTTATCAAAAACAACTCAATCCTACAGCTCATACTGTGACAAATCCTTTAAATTAGCATTCAAGTAAATAAAATCTTCCTGATCATATAAGGCCTGGTAAAGTCAGCTTTTATCTCATTGCAGAGGTGTTACCGGAGGGTGGCTCATAAATGCAGACTGAAATTTACCAATGACTATAATAGGAGAAAAAGGTTAGCTAATTTTGAATGAATTAATACTCTAACTTTGATACCTGAGCAGATTGCTTTGGCTAATACCTGTCACTGATAAGGGAACATGCACAAGAGAACACCAGAAGAAAGATGATAATCACCTCCCCACCAACACATACACATTTTTTTTCCTTTATAAATAATTTATCCCTGAGGCTTAGTGATGCTGTAAATGAATCTACTGTAATCTCACTGATGAGCTGTTACAATGCATCATCTTTATTCCTTTTAGAAACATCTAACTAGAATAATTCAGAGTCTAAAAAAAACCAGGAACTCATCCATTATTTTATATTTAGTAATATGAAAAACAAACATAGTATAATAAGGCGATTGCTGGTACATGGGTGTCTACACCCATTCTGATTAAACGGAAAACATTCAAAAGGTCAGTATAATCTAATGGGTCAATGAACCAAAGCTTAAATCATGTAACTAGTAATTATACACATATGGGAGAGCAGAAGAGGAGACCCCTTTACTAAATGTTTGATTCTGCTGCCCTTCCTCCCCCCCCCATTTTTTAACATAAATAGCTCCAATAAAGTCAAAATGGTCTCCCAATAAAATTTGACATGAAAGACTACGAAGACTTGTAGTCATCATATAGACTTCAAAGGTGGTGTTGTCTTTTACATTAATAACCAGAACTCCTTATTTATATAATTCCATCTGACTAACATTAGTTTTTTTTAAATGTCCTTTTCCATACCATAATAAGTGATGAGCATTAGTCAAGTGCTTGAACTTCGAGGCTGAAATGGATTGGTGTTATGCAGTGATGAGCTGCCAAAATCTTAACAACCGGTTCCCTATAAAAAATTCTGATTTAAGGGATGTGCCAAAGTATGTATTTTTTGTACCAATAGGGTTACCATACGTCGGTATTTTCCCAGGAGGAATTTTTAAAATCCCAAATCCCCTTTTAAAATTTAAAAATTCGTCCCAGATGGCAATTTAAGAACCAAAAAGCCTGACATGTCTGGGAAAATCCGCATGTATGTTAACCCTACCTAAAGTTCTTTTTTAAAAAGATGGGCCTGAACTAGAAATGAGCTCCGTTTCACATGTGTGGGTCCCGCCACTCCTGGGCGGGGACCCACACATTACCCCCCACACCCGGTCCCGATTTTTCACACTTGCTGTCTGGTCACCCTAGGGTGTGCACATGTGTGGGTCCCAGCTTCTCCCTGCCCCCCTCATTGAAGCAGGTGTGCAGGGTTACTGCCCTGGGAACTACAGGGCACCAGTGGACGTGGGGCCGGCTGCAGACAGGGGCATGGGGCAGGGATAGCTGGAGGCGGGGCTGGCTGCGGGCAGGGCAGGGAGTGCGGAGCTGGCTGGAGACAGGAGGGTGCAGGGTTGGCTGGAGGCAAGGGGGTGTGGGGCTGGCTGGAGGCAGGGCAGGGGCTGACTGGAGGTAGGGGCTGGTTGCAGGCAGGGCAGGGGGGTGCGGGGTTGGCTGGAGACGTGAGTGGTGGGGCTGGCTGGAGGCAGGGCAGGGGCTGACTGGAGGTAGAGGCTGGTTGCAGGCAGGGCAGGGGGGTGCGGGGCTGGCTGGAGACAGGGGGGTGTGGGGCTGGCTGGCTTCGGGCAGGGCCTCAGGGGGGTGCGGCAGGGGTTGGCTGAAGACAGAGGAGTGCGGGGCTGGCTGGCTTCGGGCAGGGGGTGCGGCAGGGGTTGGCTGGAGACAGGGCAGGGGGTGTGGCAGGGGCTGGCTGCGGGCAGGGGGTGCAGGGCTGGTGCGGGCAGGGCAGGGGGTACGGCAGGGGCTGGCTGCGGGCAGGGGGTGCGCGGCTGGCTGGAGACAGGGGCTGGCTGCGGACAGGGTGGCGGGTACTCACAGGGAGAACAGCTCGGAGCAGCCCGAGCAGCAGGATGCAGCCCAGGCCCAGCAGAGCAGCCGGGGACCCACCAGGCAGCAGCGGGAGCCCCAGGGCCAGGGGTCAGGGAACAGCAGCAGCAACAGGGCCTGTGCCCAGGGCCAGGCGGCAGCCCACATGGCTCCTGCAGCGCAGCGCCCCTGGCGGCCGGAGGAGGAATTACATCACTTCCCAGCCGGAGCCCATCAAAGCCGCAGCGCCCCCTCGCAGGGAAGCGGGTTAACAACCGGTTCAAAAACTGCTTCAAAATTTAACAACCGGTTCGCGCGAACCGGCTCCAGCTCACCACTGGTGTTATGACATTCTATAGGACATGGTTTACAAACCTCCCCAAATCCTCTTTACCCAAAAGTCATGGTGCTGGCTTGACCAGATTTCTTTTTTTAGTACTGCATGTAGAATACATTGCTTTCCAGTAGTTAGTCAGGATATGGGCTCCTTAGCTACTGTGATTATCGGGGCAGCGAGTTATATAGCGCCGTGGTGCCCGGGCTCCAGCAATAATCAGGGCCTGGGGGCCCAGCTCCACCAATGTTTGGGGCCGGGTCTCTCCCCCGGCCCCGCCTGCTGCCCCCCCCCCGCACCGCCCCCGAGTGTCCCCTGGCCCACACTTGATACCCCCATGCACCTCCCCGGGCCACGGAGCATCCCTGCCTCTCCCCTGCAGCTTCACCCTGACTCCGCTCTTCTGGCTCCCGGCATCAACTGCCGCTGCAGGGTCCTAGTGCCCCCCACCTCTAATGCCAGGGCAGACTGTCCTGCCCCAGCCCTTCCGCCTCGGAGTCCCTTCCTTTTTCCGGTGGGACCCTCCACCAGCACACGGGGGCCCCCCGCCCACAGTCACCGCTCCTGCCCAACACTGGGCAAGGGGCAGCCCCATCCCCCACCCCCAGTGAGGCTACAGTGAGGGGCAGCAGCAGGGGAGGAGGCGCACATGTGATGACAGCCCCCTCACTGGCACCCACCAGAGGGGAGGCGAGGGGGCTTTCTGGGCCTGAGAGGGGCCCTAGGAGCACATGCAGTGACAGTGGTGCGGGGTGAGTGTGCTGCCGGGGGGGAGAGGGGGGCCTCAATCCCAAAGCTCACTGCTGCCAGCGGAGAGAGGGCTGAGGGGAGTCCTCCTTCCTGGCCCCAGCCCCGGGGCAACCTGCCTGCACCCCAAAATCATCCCCAACCCTTCCCCACCCCAGAGCCCACATCCCCAGCCAGAGCCCTCACCCTCTGCACCCCAACCCTCTGCCCTAGCACTGAGCCTCTCCAACACCCCAAACCCCTCATCCCCAGAGCCCTCACTCCCCAGCACCCCTACCCTCTGCCCTAGCCCTGAGCCCCTCCCACACCCCAAGCCCCTCATCCCCAGCCACACCCCACAGCCCTCACCCTGCACCCCCTCCCTCCATACCCCCTCCTACTCTCAAACTCTGCCCCAGAGCCTGCACCCCCTCCCTCCGCACCCCCTCCCATCCCCAAACTCCATCCCAGAGCCTGCACCCCTCACCCCCTCCTGCACACATCGCCCCCGCCCCAGCCCGGAGCCCACACCCAAACTCTCTCCCAGAGCCTGTACCCCTCACCCCCTCCTGCACTCCCACCCCTGGCCCCAGCCCAGAGCCTGCACCCCTCCCCCCCTCCCCTTGCCCCAGCCCATAGCCTACACCCAAACTCAGTCCCAGAGCCTGCAGCCCTCACCCCCTCCTGTACCGCAACCTGCTGCCCCAGCCCGGAGCCTGCACCCAGCACCCAAACTCCATCTCAGAGCTGCACCCCAGACCCCCTCCCCCACCCAAATTCCCTCCCAGAGCCCAACCTCTCACCCCTTCTGCACCCAAACTCCCTCCCAGAGCCTGCACCCTGCACCCCTCCTGCACCCCAATCCCCTGCCCCAGCCCAGGGCCTGCACCCCAGACCTCCTCCCCCCACCTAAACTCCCTCCCAGAGCCTTAGGCAGGTGTGGGGAGGAGTTTGGGGAGGCTGGTTCTGGGCACCATCAAAATTTCTACAAACCTGCCACCCCTGGTGATTATTCTATTTGCTGGAATCCAATCCTATTACAGGTATCATCCAGTGCCATTTTGTTGATCAGTTTTAGATCCAATGACTTTGGTTTCTCACAGCAACAATTTTACCCCCAAGAATGTGAAGAATTTCTGCCATAAGTATTCCACATGGCTTTCTGAGTGCTATGAAAATATTCTCTTTAATTAGTCACTGGTATAAAGGCAGGCCCTAGATGCTATTGGCATGTGATATGGGTGCTAAACATAAGGATATGGGTGCAAACTTTTGTATGAAATGAAATCTGTTCCATCCACACAAAGCCCATGTATTTTTGACTTTATGCTGGTGGAATGCAGAAGTTCTGGGAACATAAAATCCACCCTTTCAATTAAATTAATTGTAAAAACAGGTATGATTTGTTGATAGGACATTTACTTTGCATATTTTGACATCCAATGTTGACAGTTTATGAAGCTCTAACTTCTTAAATCTCAATATCTACTGTTATTTAATAATTTTCCAGACCTACCTCCATAATCTCCAGCAACTGTGAAGCACTGATATTATCCATCAAAATTACATATATAAAAAATAAAAATATAAATAGGCTTGGCAGAATTCAATTTTTATAGCACCCAAAAAGGTATTAGATGCTTTACAAATATGCAAGACCAATCCCAACCCCAAATAACTTACTAATTATGCAGACAGTTACACATATGCTTAAATTTACATTGTGAGTAAACCCATTTAAATCAGTGGGACTTCTCATGTAAGTTAAATTAAGCTAAAGCATAAGTGTTTTCAAGATCAGGGCTTATATAGATAACATATAGATCTAAAACAAAAGAGACACAATAAACATTTTTATTTGTTTGTGATGTGTTATATTTTCTTTACTTGCTCTATCTATTGTAACAGCTTTTGTCATATACTTGATTTTCTACCCATTTGCTTTTTAGTGGCCAGTTAGTTTTCAGTCCTTACCTAATGTTTTATTTTTAAATCTTTTCTTCTAATCAATTTTTATTTATCTCTTATTCTATTTTCAGTAATCAAACTAATATTACAATTATTGGATTCATTTTAAGGACTGGATTTTACTTTCATTTTAACTTGTGCCATTCCATTCTAGTTTTATGATGTACAGGAAACAGTACAATCTACAAGGCAATCATCCATTCTGTCAGATAGGTTAGTGCAAACCTTCATGACCATATATGGAAATAAACCTTCAGGTAAACACATAGGCTATCAGGTGTACTTGTAGCCCCATACAACTGATAAATTATAATCAGAACCTTGCTCTCACATAAAATTGGTATCTATAAGGCCCAGGTATTCATTCCACCAACCTGACTGCCCTTCTCTGAGCAGGTCTGATCATCATACCATCCTCCACTGGGTCAACATTTCCTAGTGCAGCAAATGCTAGCACAGCAGCTGCACTGTGCGTTGGTTTATGATGGAGTGTACCAGGCATTCTGTGCCTCCTGCCAAAGACCTGACTGCCTTAGTGTACCCTGCCCTCGGAAGTGGCCCTTTAAGAAGAGAAGGGCAGTGAATTTGGCCCTTCAGGGTTTGCCTTGGGTCAGCTGCTGGAGGAACAAGAACTACTTAGTCCTCCTGCATCTAGAAGGACTAAGAGCAGGCAGAGGCCAACCAGGGCCCATCAGGCCAGATAAAAAAGGCTGGCTGCTTCTATTAAAGGTCAGTTCTGTGTGAAGTCAGGCCTGGTCAGAGACTAATTCTGACTATACTTTTTGTTTAGGTCAATGAGAGACTTATGATTTATTTTGTGGAAAGTAAGGCTTAGGTGGCTCATCCTGAGTTAGACATTAACTGGGCTCCTGAAAATTAGGCAAGCTTATTTCTCAAGATGCCCCCTGGCTCAGGTGAGTCGGTGACATGGTTGTGACCCAGGGACCTCTTTGTACCAACTGGGAGAGGGCTCAGAGGTACATAAGTGTTACATGGATGCCCTCTGCCTGGTGTCTACATACTAGTCTGCCAAGGAATGTCATGTAAGGCCTCTAATGAAAGTCTGTGTCACACTGGTCATGATAATAATTGTGAGATGTATGTGCAGATAGTGTGTAAGAAGATATGTACAGTATATACACATTGTAAATTATGTTCTTAAGGCCTTGTAGTTCTCCAGACAGTAGGTGGGAGACACATATTTCCTTATCTAACGATTATGTTTCTTACAATAGAAGTCTATTAACATACTAAATCAAATGCTAATTAGGAGCTTGCAGGGACTTCAAAAGAAAATGAGAAAGTCAGCAAAGGGAGATAGAAGACGTGATCCTTGTAAAAAAAAAAAAGTTACTGAGCAACTTATTGTCTGTTTGGTCTTTGCTAATGGATACTGAAACAGGGATGGTTCTTGGTTTTGTGGGGCTCTGTAAAATGTAAGACATATGGAGCCTCTAGAAGATTTCCATAGCCCACATAGCACATTGGGATTTGAGTATGGGACAGGTCAAGGTTTCTTGCCATTAGGGGAATATTGGAGAGTTTTAGCAATAGGGCAGGGCAGGGCAGGGCAGGCACAGGGAGATTTGGCAATAAGATTACATCATTTGGAAGGAAATAGCAGGGGGAGCTTTGACAAATGGGAGAAACTTAGGCTCCCACAATTAATTGTTCATATTTTGTCAGGGGACTTGGTTGTGGTGGACTGTTGGGTAAGGCCATTTCATAGAAGAGGCACTCACAGAAAAAGCAGGAGTATCACATACTGACATAATTGGCATATGCTAGTAGCTGGCCCTGTTTTAAAATGAAATTATATATAATCCTGAATTTATAACACAGTGAAATGTTATAGAAATATATGTCATAAATGCATTATTGTGATTTCACTGCTGGACTAGGAGACTTGTAAGGAAAAATACTTATTTAAGCACTTCTGTGTCCCAGTGGTGCTCTTATGTACCCTATGGCCTAATAAAATTGTGTTATACACCCTCTCTGGGCTTGCGATTGGAATTTAAAAAATGCTAATACTCTACCCACATTGGTCCTACAGTCCCAAAATAGCTAGATGTTTTTCCTAAAATTACCAGTAATTAAACAGTTAATAATGTTGACATTTGAACTGCCACTGTGTACAAAGTTAACACAAATAGTGCAGTTCACATTTTTTTCTATTATTCCTGCTTAGCTGCAGACTCAGGAAAACAGTGCTGCATCAGTTCATATTTGGAAGGTTATCTTCACAACCCTAAGGGCTGGACAATTGTTTTTTAAATTAAAGCTTAAATTCTGCAGAAATGTATATGCCTACCTGAAAATTGCAAATTGGATCTCTGGTTTAATCTGATCTCTGGTCTTTTCATTCCATAATTCAATGCCACATGGCAGGCACCAGGCAAAGCTTAGGGCTGCTGACTGCACATTGGGAATGACACTCAAAGGGGTTGGTATATATGTTCAACTAGCAGCAAATACTGCAATAAATAATTTAAAAAATAAAGATTAAACACAATTGTGTGTTTGAAAGTCTCCTGAAATATCCCAGTTCCTTCCTATCATATCAAATAGGGCTTTGATTTTGAAAGGGTAGATCAAGCAGACAGATATTTAAATTTAGCTGTATATATTACATATCATGGGGTTGGGGGGGGGGGGGGGGGGGGGGGGGGGGGGGGGAGTGTGACCAGTTATGAATGAAAAGTGAACTCCCAACAACTTCCTGAAGAGCATTCATTTAAAAGGATTCAGAAATTGGGACACAGGCACATCCATTTAATTTCCTTGTCTGTTTTACATGCAACATTCAAGCTTCAGAGCTGGGAAACTGGCACCAGAAACAGAAACCACAAAAGAGGATTTTATTTCAGCATGTGCTTACATGCATCACCATAAACAATGCAAGCAAGAGGTTCATATGATTGAAAACAAATACAATAAAGACACTATGTCCCAATTAGGAAAGCAAAATCAAATCTACAATTCCCCCTTGCCTAGTCTCCTGGCTATTAATATCTACATTTAGACTCACACACTGAGAAAACTCGTTCTTTGTTTCCATATCCTGCAGACTGACTATGTAGGGCAGGGGTCGGCAACCTGAAGTGGTGTGCCGAGTCTTCATTTATTCACTCTGATTTAAGGTTTCGCGTGCCAGTAATACATTTTAACGTTTTTAGAAGGTCTCTTTCTATAAGTCTATAATATATAACTAAACTATTGTTGTATGTAAAGTAAATAAGGTTTTTAAAATGTTTAAGAAGCTTCATTTAAAATTAAATTAAAATGCAGAGCCCCCCAGACCGGTGGCCAGGACCCGGGCAGTGTGAGTGCCACTGAAAATCAGCTTGCATGCCGCCTTCGGCACCGGTGCCATAGGTTGCCTACCCCTGATGTAGGGCAATATATGATTCAAAAGATCTCCGTATTCTCCATCATATCCTATTCACTCTATTAAAATATACCTTTAATTTGGTGTCTGGTGCGAGGAAGCATGTTGTCAAGGTGAGATCTGATAGGTCTAGTTCCTCATGATCAACTTGCTGCAAGCGCCTTTGGGGGGATTTTATTCTGTTTTCATACTTTATGTGTTAAAGTCTGTTTGTTCAAAATGATTAAAATGTAAATTTAAAAATAACCTGAATGTTTTAAAATATATTGAATATAACCCTCCCAATGAGAGCAGCAGCTGGCTGGCTAGAATGCATTGTAAAAAGCGTAAAGTTGTGCCGAAGATATTCTGGGAACCACATTAAATGCATCTTGTCAGCAAAGCCAAGGAACCTCCTCCCCCCTCCAAAAGGTGGCTGGAGGGCACATTTAATACAAGGGTTTGTCCAGACCCCTTTACCTGCTGCTGGTCTTGTATCAGTTCCTCCTCCTGCTCCGGCGTCTGTGCCAGCCGCGGCTACAATACTTGCTGCGAACTAGAAGACACCAGCTAGTAGCTACCGGGAGCCACCGAACAGCCGCTGGACAGGCAGCTGCCGAGGCCAATCCTACTGCGTCCCTGGAGTGGGGCTCGGCTCCGAGTGGAGAGCTCCCTCCAGAGGGCTGGGCTGGGCTGGACTGAGTGGCACTACCAAGGTGTCCGTGTCCAGTGTCTTCATGGGATAGTCTGTGGCTGAAGGAATTAAAATGATGCCCTTGAGGAGAGAGATGGAGGGGGAAACCAGGGACCCTGCCCTTGCTGGGAAATTGTGAGGTAACCAGGAGGGTGGCATGTTTCTTAGCGCAGGGGCATGATAGGCCAACAGAATTCACTGCTTTAAAACCCTCTTGAAAAAGAAGTATTAACATGGGATGATGCAGGGCAGAGTCCACGCCCCCCATTCCGGGCAGGGAGGAGGAGCGGGCTGGCTGCCTCCCCAATAAGAGCCACGGTTTTGCGTATCCTTGCTCCGGTATAGTGAAGAATAGCGAGATGATCCAACAAAAATAATCGTGGGCCAGGGCGTCCCATACTGGTCAGCCCACATTGAGGAACCCACGGTTCAGCGACCCCTTAAATCTGGTATCTAGGCTACTAACCTGTTGCCCACACGCCTAAAGCCAGCCTTGAGTCTGAGAACTTTTCCTCCCCTTTATCTCCCGGGGAGCTCCTCAGACTTGCGCTGTGCTGTGAGTCTGCTGGTGACTTGAAGGAACTTTCTCTGCATAATTATCCACGAGACCTAATTTTAGAGCCAAATTTACGTCAGACCTCTTTCATTATTAGACACCAATGGGGGAAAAATAGCTCACGATGCAGAAAAATGTTATTGGTGATTACAAAATATGACTTCCATCTCATGAGGAACTTCCTGCATTCCTATTTTTCTTGTGACCGTTTTCCCTCCCTCTTTTTGTTTTACACACGTGATCCCTGAAAAGTTGATAGGTTGTTGTTGGCAGTGACAAATCTCTCGAGGGTAATTAAACCTGGGATTGAAAAAACTGCTTGAGTTTTAAATCACGTGAATAAATACATAGTACTTGTACATTTATTATCTGGATTGAATGGCTTCAAATGTTGTCTGTACAATATTGGAGTGAATGAAAAAGATTGCCACTGCATTCAGTGTATTTGAGACAGAGAAATTGGGGAGCTGGCATCCCCCTAGCAATAAAAGACATTAAGGTCCCTGCATACTTGCCAGTATGCTGATTTGCGCAATTGGGGTGAACAAACTGCCTAGAGAATGTGTTATTTCTGCATTTTCACTTTTAAAACCCGAATGCACAACTCCTGCAGTCAGCACATTGCTGATCTGCAGTGAATTATCAGCGGTAGATTAATTATGTATTTGTTAAAAAGTGTTTCCTCTCCAGCCCTCAAAGTTTGTGCTGTAATACATTCATCACTGATCTCTCTCATGTATTGCTCTTAGCTGAGGCAAAGCTGCGCGCGCATGGCGCGTCAGAACAACAGACCAGCCTCTACCAGGGAGAAAGGAGAACACGTTTGCTCTACGGCCTGATAGGAACTGACTGAGGCGTTTTGAGCCCAGCCGGGCACCGTCCAGAGCTCTCTCTCCCGCTTCAGATTGCAGCGCGAGTGGCGGCGTTTCCCAGCCAATGAGGCTGCTGTCGCAATGGCCGAGCAGGGGCTGGAGCTGGCCTCTATGATCCCAGCCCTCAGGGAGCTGGGCAGGTAGGTCTGCAGCGACCCCGCACAGACACCGCCTTTCCTCGCTCCCTTCAGGAGCCAGGAGCCTCCGGTCCGGCTGCGCCTGCTGGAGCTCCAACATGTCGGGTGGAAACCCACTCAGCAAACGCTGGGTTGTCAGCGCTGGTCCCCAGACGAGCATTATAGCAGAGCCGTAGCATGACTTCCTTATGTGCAGTGGCAGCTGGGTCCCCAAGCTGTGATGATGATTTACATGCAGCGCTATTAAAAACAACTAGAAATAACACTTTAAATATTATTTGAAACAAATATTGCAAAAAAATCCCTCATCATGATGGTTGAACTTCTGGCACAGTCCTCATCTACTCTCCATCTATTCTAAAATCTGTGAAGCCCTTTTCAGTGTCTGAACCTTTGACTGTCTCTCTGCTGCTGTTTTATTATTAACTTTGTGTTATTTAACTCTGCAAAGCTTTATGGACCACTTGTTTGTTTATAGGTTTATCTAGGATGCTCACTCACGGCAATATCTTAGCACCTCAGACATGCTAATGATTTATCCTCACAACAATGCTATGATGTAGGAAAGTATTATTAGTACCATTATACAGAGAGGAAAATTAAGATGCAGTGAGGTTAAGTTGTTCTAAGTCACATGACAAGACTATGGGAAAGCCAGGAATAGAAACCAGATTTGCTGCATCCCAGTGCAGTACCTGACAATCCTGCTTCTCTCATACATAGTACAACATTTTCTGATTTTAAAGACTTTTAGAAGGAACCAATGCTAAATCTGAAATTCAGTGTATAATATTGAATTGCTCAGACATTTTAAATAACTGGTCTTTTTTTACTTTAAGATGAAAAAGTATTCAGATGGTAATATACATTTTATAACTAGCTTTATTTTTAATTTCAGTGCCAGTCCAGAGGAATATAATACTGTTGTGCAGAAGCCAAGACAAATTCTCTGCCAGTTTGTTGACAGAATACTTACAGATGTAGATGTTGGTAAGGAAAGCAGGTTTTTAGTGGCATATCCCTTTCTTTCAAATACAGTGGAACTCTGCTAATCTGCATTTTGTACATTCTCATCAAAAACTTGGTACTTTCTTCCTCTCACTTCAACACACATTTAGTAACAAAACGAGGTCTCATGTTGTCTTGATTTAATTATTTTTATAAAATATATAACAAAGTACTTACTAGTATAATATAAATTAGTATATTTAAACCTAAACTATAATTGTCAGAATAAATAAACAGCTATTATGAGGCATTAAATATGAAGGCTTCTGCATCATAACATGTACTTTTGAGGTCCAGATCCTGAAAACCCTTACTTGCAGATAAGTAGGGCCCCTACCAAATTCATGGTCCATTCTGGTCAATTTCACGGCCAGAGGGTTTTAAAATTGGTCAGTTTCCCAATTTCAGATGTTTACATCTGAAATTTCATGCTGTTGTGACTGTGGGGGTCCTGACCCAAAATGGGATCGTGGGGAGGGGGGGTTTGCAAATTTGTTGTGTGTGTGGGGGGGGGGTCCTAAGATTGCCATCCTCACTTCTGTGCTGCCTAGGCAGCAATCTCTGAGCTTCCTGCAGTTACAGGAGGTTCCCGGAGGTGGAAGTGGGTAGGATCTCCCCTATGCTGCTAGGAGTACCCCAGCTGGGGGCTCCTAGCTGCTAGTCCAAGCCAGTGACAGATTAAGGTAGGGGCCCCTGACCAATTTGGGAGCCCACCTAGAAAAGTGGGTGCCCCCAAAGAAGCCTTAGGGCGGAAGCCCCAACTGGGTCACCCCGAGCCCCAGCAGGAGCCCTGGGGGAAGGAGCCCCGAGCCCCAGCTGCAGGGCTGAAGCCTCGAGCCCGGACTGCCCTGAGCTGTGGCTAGGGGGCAGAAGCCCCAAGCCCAGGCTGCCCTGAGCTCTGGCTGGAGTGGCAGGGGGCAGAAGCCCAGAGCCTGGCAGCCTTGACTGGGGGAGGTGGAAGCCCCGAGCCCCGGCTGGCGTGGGGGAGCGGGGCGGAAGCCCTGAGCCCAAGCTGCCAGGGGAGGAAACTTGGTGCCCAGAGCTGCAGCAGGAGTTGCGAGGTGGGGGTGCAGAACCCCAGAGCCCGGGCTGTCCCGGCTGCAGCCACCAGGAGCAGAAGCCCCCAGCCCGGCAGGAGCCGCTGGGGGAGGAATCCCTGAGCTTGGCACTTGGAGCTGCGGCAGGAGCCATTCAGGGGTGGGGGGGCACAGAAGCCTGGAGCCCAACTCTTGGGCTGCTGCAATGCAGGAGTGAGGGTGTACCACCCTCATTTCTGCATTGCCTTTGGAGATGGGTGTGATCTCCCCACCAAGAACAGCCATGCAGGGGAAGGGCAACTCCTGTCCCTCCCCAGCGTGTCTGGACTATCAGCTAGGAGCCCTGGGCTTCCATTAGCAAGGGAGAGCAGACTTCATGGGGAAGGGATGATTTCACGGTCCATGACATGTTTTTCACAGCCGTGAAATTGGTAGGACCCTATTCACATAAAAAGAATTTGCAGGATTAGTTCTTATGTCAATATTTGTAGTTAATTTTTTAATTTTAGAATGCTGTTATAATAAATATTAATACTTGTTAATTCATAGTGGAGCTCCTAGTTGTCAGTGTGAATTAACAAAGCTCTGATGTTTCTGGAATACATGCACCCCCTTTGTCTTGTATTTATATAACAACTTTGCTGCAGATATACAAATAGATATTTCAGGGACATGATCTCATCCAGTAGATTAGATATGGCTCTTTGCTTAATGAACTGGTCATGTAAGTAACATGCACATATGTGACATACACTATGATGTGTTTGTTATTTCTTGAGACACATGAGGTGATTGAGACCTTCTATTCTATCTCACTGTTTTTCTACTAATAAAAAAAAAAATGCTTTGAATGTTGCTTCTGAATACTTGGACATTATCACATAAATCCTCTGGTAACTTAATTGCTATCTGATCCTGAGAATTTTGTATAAATAACTTCTCCCCTGTCTTTTTCTATAAACCATGAGGATTTAGAAAAATCTGAGATGGTGTAGTGATGGGTTAGAGGTTTTTGGTTGGTTGTGCAAGCTAACTATGGGATAATCCAGGATTTCTTCATTATTTCATTGAATGTATTGGATTCAACAGGCTGTGGGGGTGGTGAGAGAGGTCTTACATTTCTTCCAGCCTTAGAATAATTTTTACTGTGTTTTCTTCTTGGGTTTCTCTAACTTTCATCAAGTTTGGGTTGGAAAAACAGCAAGTCTTACTGTTTGCCATTTTCTACTGGTTGTATATATAAGTGGTATTAAAAGAATTGCATTTTAATACACGTTGATAGTACCCATATGAATAATTAAGACAAATATATTTTGTATAATTGAATTCTTCATATATATTGATGTGACATACAGTAGAATACAGTATCTACAGTTGAGAATATGTATATTGTGAGCACGTAATAATGAAATATTCTCCTGATTTGTAGCCATACAAAATCCATATTGTGTTGCGCTACAGTAGTTCCCATAGTGGAAATGTTTCTTTCCTTGAAGTTTGAAGTTACTAAGGTGCAGTAGCAATGGGAATATTTATTTTCTTTTCAGTTGCTTTGGAACTTGTCAAGAAAACTGATTCTCAGCCAAGTTCTGTGATGCTCCTTGATTTTATTCAACACATCATGAAATCTTCACCCCTTATGTTTGTAAATGTGAGTGAAAATCACCAGGAAACTGAGTGCAGTTGCATTGGTGAGTTTTCTGAAACATTTTTGCTTAATTTAAACACTGAAAATAACCTATTACATTTCAATATTATACCCAGCAGATTAAACAAATATCCGCGTCCCCATTTTTGCTCTCTTTCACGTGCTTGTTTTGCATGTTGTCAATTAAATGAATATTTGATAGCTTGTTTTAAATGTATGATGTGTTAGATTTCTGTACACGTGGATTGTATAATACATATCCAAGGACAGAGTCTGACCCTCTTGTTCATCATTGTTGCTTGTCCATAAAGACACTGGCCAGCTCCCATCTGGGAGGTATCCTGAAGATGTGGTAATTTCTTGGGTTTTGGCAAGCATGCTAAGAGGTGGCGTGCCAAAGAGACAGAAGAAGGATCTGCAGCGGTTGGGAGCGTATATTGAGACAGGCGTCCTGACCCAAAATCAGTTCCCCCAGTTGGGATTCACTTCCTCTTCCTGAATCCTTCTCAGCGAACACCCCATTCCTGGAGGAAGCAATATGGAGGCAGTGTGCGGTTGCAACAGAGGCTAAGGGATGGAAATTTTCTTACATGAAATCAAGAACAGCTCTGTGCTGAAGAGTGGGCTAGTTGCTGAAAACTGGCGGGCAGTGAGGGTAATGAGGTTAGCTACTTGCCTAAGAGGAAGCAGGGAAAACTTAGAGTAGCCATAGTGAAGGAAGGAAACTGTGCTGGAATAGGCTGTCAGCCATGGGCTGTGGCATGAGATGGATATTTTGGACACCCTAGTACAATTTATTGTGGCCAATTATATTAATCTCATCTTTGGTGGGGTGTGAGGTTTAAGTATAGTTGTTAGTGAAACATTATTTACATAGTTTTCTCTAAAGAATAAATCCTGTAGCATATGAATCACAATATTTCCGCTGTGTGTGTTTTTCTTTTTCTATTTAGAATTTAGTAATTGGATTATAACAAGGCTTCTGCGAATTGCTGCAGCTCCAGACTGCCATGTGTTACACAAGAACATCTGTGACGTCATCTGCTCTCTCCTGTTTCTTTTTAAAGCGAAAAACTGCACTGTTTTTGAGGTGCTAACAAAAGATTTACTGCAACTTTTCCAAGATCTAATTTTCTTGCATGAAAGAAATATACAGAGCCAGCTTCAGAGGAACTTATTAGTCTGGCCAGTGGTGGTAAACAGATTTTTAAGCAACACAAATGAAAATCTAGGTTATTTAAGCTCAGCCACATTACAGTTGATGGGCATGCATGATGTGGAATGCTTGGAAATTACATTAATGACCATTCTGATTGACATTGTTTCTGATGTGTTTTTTGCAAGAGAGGACCTTATTCTGTGGGGGATAGGTTGCTCACTGTTGGAGTATGGTAGACCAAAAATTAAAGCTTTAGCCTTGAACCTTTTAATAAAATTGATCCAATTAGGAGGGCCACCAGAACAGCCTGCTGGCATTTTCTTCACAGTCTTTTTTGGAATCTTACAGTCAATACTTGAAATGGATGTTGGAAAATTAGAACTCTTTGGAGAACCACTGTTACGCTTGGTGAGGACATTATTTCCTCTTGAAACAGATTCTTATGTAAATATTGAACCTGTCTACCTAAATATGCTGTTAGAGAAGCTTCAAGCACTGTTTGAAGCTGATGTGCTTAGACAGCTTAAATCTGAAAAGTTGAAAGCTGCTTTGTGTCACATACTTCAGTACTTTCTGAAGTTTGTTCCAGCTGGATATGAATCTGCTTTACAAGTAAGAAAGGCCCATATCTGCACCATCTGCGGAATTTTTGTTGATGTAGTTGGAAGTCAAGAAGAACAAGAGGTAGGTTAAGCTGAAAAAAATATTTGTTGTTTTTGTAATCCATCTATGTAAGGAAGAATACCTAGAAACTAAGTGTTTCAGAAATGCCTTAAGGTAGATTATTGGGTTACGGGTAAATCATGTCCTTCTTTCTGTTTCTGTAATTAGGTATATTCTACACATAATATCTAAATTCAGGCCCTGATTCTGCTATGTGATGTGTGTGGGTGGACCTTTATGCCTGCATGGAGCCACATGAAGCCAGTAGAGCTCCATGCAGGTACAGGGTCTTGCCCACACACATCATAATGTAGAACTGAGGCTCAAGATTGTCCCTGTCCTGAAGAATGTACCGTGTATCTCTATTTATACTTTAAAGTGCCTAGCACATTTTTTGAGTTCTATTAATAAATAGGTTGTTTTTAATGAATGCAGATTGGTCATCTTTAGTTATATATAAAAGATTGAGAAATTAGATAATGTTTCTTCCAGCCAAGACGCTATTGATGTATTTGTATGGTGGTTGGGGGAATCTTATTGAACTTAATAAAAAATTCTGTGAAATTTAGGAGAGGCTACAGATATGTATGTAGTTTATGACAGGACAGGATAACAGTATACAGGAGCAGATAACAATTTCATACAACACTGGTAAAATTACCTGACTAGATATAGACTACCTACAGCACTGTAGTCTAGCAAGCAGGAAACCCGTGCTGGATTTTCAAGGTCTCTGTGCAAACCTAAGTAGAGTACAAAAATAAGTGGCATAGAAGTAACATGTTTACCTGATATTTATTGTATAGATAAAATAAGGGAATAAAACAGACTGAATGGATAATCCTGACTAATGGCTAATTAATGTGAATGAAAGAGAACTAGCAATAGCAGTCCACTCTCAGAAAAGAGCACAGAAAGTTGCATTGGTATATGAAAGCTTTTGACACATAACTGAGAGGCATGAAAACACTTATTCACATAAGTACTTCTATGTAGTTTTATAGAGTTCAGTGGGATTACTCTTGTAAGTTAATTTTCCATGTGTATAAGTGTTTGTGGAATCAGATTCTTGTACAGGAGTTTTTTCCGCTTTCTGGGGCTGACATAAACTTGTGAAACGTTTGTACAAAATATTGCCACCTCCCCATCTCTCTTGACAAAACAAGAAACAGCATACTTAATACTACTTTTGTGTATGTGCACATTTGTCTGTTGTAGTATCTGGTGAGTCCACTTTATGCAGCATTAAAAGCAGAAGGGCTGGAAATCATTCAGGAGCTTCAGTGTTGGAACCAGCTGGATACCTCTGATACAGATGGATGGAGCAGCAGTAGTGATGAAATTCCAGAAAAAAAGCAACGACTAAGTCTATCAGTAAAGCATCCAAAGAAATCACCTGTGCCAGCAGCGTATGATATTTATTCAATAACTATTTTCTATAGCAGTTTGGTTAGATCTTGCCAGTTAACTGAATGGTGAAATAGTTGCATTTAAGGTCATTCTTCTTGGCATCTTACAATGCAACACCTGCATTGGATCTACTTTTTTCCATTTTATTTTTCAAAGTATAAATATCCAGAGATCATTTTATGGATTAAATAATTATTTGCCAAATTTAATTTAAAATAAAAAAGGATACCTTTTGTTGCTTAATACATCAACATCAAACCACCTTTAATTTTTTGTATAGCTATGAATTAAAATAGCAAAATAGAGAGTATGTAATATTTTTAAATTGTTTCATAGTTTTTATGTGAGTTTGTGTAAGCCACACACAACACAACATATAACCCAGTCATATTTGTTCTGGAATCCAAAATATTCCATGATAATGTATAATCCACATGTATTTCATTTTGACTTTAAAAATATTTGTGTAGATATTCGTAATTTTAAAAACGAATACAATTTTGTTCCTATCTAAAATTACTCATTATTTGTATAATTAAATGACCATGTTTTAGATCTTGATGTTGCAATTAATGGACAAAAGAGACCATCAAAAACCCATCTCACCCAAGGGGCAACATTAAAGCACTCCATTGTTCTGTTTTCTCAGTTAGTTACATCTTTGACTCATGATAACGCTTTTAGAAAAGATGATTGCGTCTTCTACAGCTCTTCATGTGAGGCTGACTTTTTCAAGAATAATTGACCAAAGCTTTATTCCTCATGAATTAATATTAATTTATGCTTCTGAAGTTGTTGTTTGTTTTTGTTTTTGTTCTCTCAAAATATAAGAATTAAGTAGTCATTTTTCTACAGCTACATTCCTACCTCCAAAACTGGTTAGTTCTAGCATCATTTACAAGGAATTTTATGTTGCTGAACGAATACTTTTAAAAACTAAAATAATGTGGTTAATTACAGGCTTAGTCCCGTGAACTTGAAAATGAAGAGCATGCTGTGGAATGCAATAAACAAGAAAGCTGCCTCCTTACTATTTCTCCTGGAGCAAGATGCTCTGACATCAGACATTCTTCACATTGTAGAAGGGATTGCAGTAGTACTACGACTAGCTGCCCTGTGTACTGTTCATTGTTCTCAAAATTCTAAAAGGTAAAAGTACCAAGTTGACCATTTATCTACTGGTGTCTTGTAAATGTGTAATTACTCCTCTGTAAACTTGTGTAACATCTATAAGATTACCTGTGTACATACAGTAACTCCTCACTTAACGTTGTAGTTATGTTCCTGAAAAATGCGACTTTAAGTGAAATGATGTTAAGTGAATCCAATTTCCCCATAAGAATTAATGTAAATGGGGGGGTTAGGTTCCAGGGAAATTATTTTGCCATACAGTACAATAGTTGGGAGGTGCCCCCGCCTTACCCCACACAGGCACAGCCCACTGGCACTGGAGACAATGAGGCAGGCAAGGAGGCTGAAGATGCTGTAGGCTAGGAGAAGCACGTTGCTCAGCAGCAGCGGCAGCTTCCCCTACTCTGCAAGCACCAGGGGCGGGGGGCTCAACCCTCAGCCTGCCCATGCCACCCCTTCCCCCAAGCCCCCACCATTAACCCACCTCTTCTTCCCCCCCCCCCCCTCTTTACTCCGCACGCCGCGTCCTCGCTCCTCCCTCTCCTGCCTCCTGCCACGGCAATCAGCTGGCTTGCAGAATTCAGGAGGGAGGGGGGAGGAGTGAGGACACGGCGCGCAGGCTCCCCCTCCCTCCCCAGCCTCCTGAACACCGCAAGCCAGCTGATTGCTGCGGTCAGGAGGCAGGGGAGGGAGGGGGGAAGTGCGCCGCGTCCTCGCTCCTCCCACTCCCTCCTGCCTGTAGAAATCAGCTGGCTTGCGACGTTCAGGGCGCAGGAGGGAGGGGGGAGGAGCAAGAACTTTGCGCGCAGGCTCCCCCCTCCCTCCCCTGCCTCCTGCCCGTGGCAAACAGCTGGTTTGCGGCGTTCAGGAGACAGGGGAGGAAGAGGGAGCCGCCGCGCCAAGTCCTCCCTCCCCCCTCCTGAATGCCACAAGCCAGCTGATTGCTGCGGGTAGGAGGCGGGGGGAGGAGGTGGAAGGCGCTGATCCGCGGGGTCTGCCGGCCGGTGGGAGGCATTGTGGGGGGAGGGGGGGCATAGGGGAGCTGATGGGGGGCTGCCAGCTGTGGACAAAGCAGGCAGCCAAACAACGTTATAGCGAAGCATTGCACAACTTTAAATGGAGCATGTTCTGTAATTGAGCAGGGACGTAAAATCAAAACAACGTTAAGCGAGAGGATGTTAAGTGGGGAGTTACTGTATCTGCATGCAACTGCAGGAAAGCTGCCTGCATTTTGAATAGGAGCATTTTCATAGATAGACTTTTGGTTATAATTTAGAAAAAACTCACAACATTACAATGTTCACATGATTTCTAAATCTTTTTCTTTAATAGCATGGATCATAAAGTTGCTCATATGTGTAGCTTAAGCAGTCATAAACGTAATGCTGCGTGGTCTTCAGATTCTGAGGTGAATTTACAACTGATCTGGATTTCTTCTGACTTCGTTGTGAGAGTAGTGACAGTCTGCAGGAACCTTTTAGAGTCTACTGCTCAGATTGCTAACCTGGAGCCAGTGATTGACAGAATAGTGAAAATCTTTGATGCTTTATTTTATATGCAAGGTGAGAAGTTGTTGAAATTAAAAGCTCTTTGCTGAATTCTGATACTTGGTAAACTTAAAAATGCAGATAGAAGTTGGCTGGTTTGTTGTGATGGATGAATTTATTAAAGTTTAGACTTTGTGCCTGAGCTTAATGCTCCACTTTTCAATGTACAGTAACTCCTCGCTTAACGTTGTAGTTATGTTCCTGAAAAACGCGACTTTAAGTGAAACGATGTTAAGCGAATCCAATTTCCCCATAAGAATTAATGTAAATGGGGGGCTTAGGTTCCAGGGAAATTTTTTTCACCAGACAAAAAACTATATACACACACTATACGTTTTAAACAAACAATTTAATACTGTTCACAGCTATGATGATTGTGAAGCTTGGTTGAGGTGGTGTAGTCAGAGGGTGGAAGAGGGTGGGGTATTTCCCAGGGAATGCCTTGCTGCTAAATGATGAACTAGCACTCGGCTGAGCCCTCAAGGGTTAATACATTGTTGTTAATGTAGCCTCTCACACTCTACAAGGCAGCAGGAATGGAAGGGAGGGGAGACAGCATAGCAGACAGAGACAGACACATAACCTTGTGTGTGGGGGAGAGAGAGATATGCACACTGCCCCTTTAAGTAAGCTGACCTACTCTTAAGTGCATTGTCTTTTTAAGTGGATCAGGAAGTTGAGACAGCAGCTGCTGCCCCAAGCTCTCTCTGTCTCTCTCTTTCTGTGTCCCCACCCTGCTCTATATGGAGAAGGGGTAAGCAGGGTGTAGGAGCAGGGGGGAGGGGGACACCCTGACATTAGTCCCCCTTCCCTCCCCCCATGCAGCAAGCAAGGAGGCGCGGGGAGCAGCTCCAAGGCAGAGGGCAGGAGCAGCACATGGCAGTGGGGGGGGCGGGAGGGACAGCTGAACTGCCGATTGATAGCCTGCTGGGCAGCTACTGCACAGGGAACTTAGGGGAGCGGGGAGCTGATAGGGGGGCTGCCAGTCCACCCTGGTTACATGCCTCCACCAGCTAGCTCCAACGGGCTGCTCTTCCTGCAAGCAGTGGACAAAGCAAGAGGCTGCCAAATGACATTAGAAGGGAGCATTGCACAACTTTAAATTAGCATGTTCCCTAATTGATCAGCAACAAAACAATCCTGAGCTGATGGTGTCAAATTTGGTAGACGTGCAGGTGAATGAACCGGTGATGTTGTAGCTGATCTGGTTAGGTCCTGTGAGGGTGTCGCAGCGACAATGTTATATACACCATCATGTGCCAGCACTGCCCCTCTGCTATGTACATCGGCCAAACTGGACAGTCCCTACGTAAAAGGATAAATGGACACAAGTCAGATATCAGGAATGGCAATATACAAAAACCTGTAGGAGAACACTTCAACCTCCCTGGCCACACAATTGCAGATGTAAAGGTAGCCATCTTACAGCAAAAACACTTCAGGACCAGACTCCAAAGAGAAGCTGCTGAGCTAAATTTGCAAATTTGACACCATCAGCTCAGGATTAAACAAAGACTGTGAATGGCTAGCCAACTACAAAAGCAGTTTCTCCTCCCTTGGTGTTCACACCTCAACTGCTAGCAGAAGGCCTCACCCTCCCTGACTGAACTAACCTCGTTATCTCCAGACTGATTCTTGCCTGCATATTTATACCTGCCTCTGGAAATTTCCATTACATGCATCTGACGACGTGGGTATTCACCCACGAAAGCTTATGCTCCAATACATCTGTTAGTCTATAAGGGTACGTCTACACTACGGGATTAGTCCGAATTTACGGAATTCAATTTTATGAAACCGATTGTTTAAATTCGATTGTACGCGGCCACAGTAAGCGGATTAATTCGGCGGTGCGCGTCCATGCAGAAAGACTAGCGTCGAATTCCAGAGCGTTGCACTGTGGGTAGCTATCCCATAGCTATCCCAGAGTTCCCGCAGTCCCCCCCGCCCATTGGAATTCTGGGTCGATATCCCAATGCCTGATGGGACAAAAAACATTGTCGCGGGCGGTTCTGGGAACATCCTCCCCCTCCCTACGTGAAAACAACGGAAGACAACCATTTCGCGCCTTTTTTCCTTGTTGAACTGAGCGGACGCCGTACCTCGGCAAGGATGGATCCCGCTCAGCTCAAGTTTGCAGTCATGAACATTGTAAACACCACGCGCATTATAGTGCAGTTTATGCTCAACCAGGACCAGAAAAGCCAGGCGAGGAGGAGGCGGCTACGGCAGCGCGGCGACGAGAGTGATGCGGACATGGACATGGACACAGAATTGTCTCGCGCCACGGGCCCCGGCGCTTTGGAGATCATGTTGGCAATGGGGCAGCTTCTTGCTGTGGAACGCCGATTCTGGGCCCGGGAAACAAGCACTGACTGGTGGGACCGCATAGTGCTGCAGGTGTGGGACGATTCCCAGTGGCTGCGAAACTTTCGCATGCGTAAGGGCACTTTCCTGGAACTTTGTGACTTGCTTTCCCCTGCCCTGACGCGCCAGAACACCAAGATGAGAGCAGCCCTCACAGTTGAGAAGCGAGTGGCGATAGCCCTGTGGAAGCTTGCAACACCGGACAGCTACCGGTCAGTCGGTAATCAGTTCGGAGTGGGAAAATCTACCGTGGGGGCTGCTGTCATGCAAGTAGCCAAAGCAATCGTTGAGCTGCTGCTAAAAAAGGTAGTGACGCTGGGAGATGTGCAGCTCATTGTGGATGGCTTTGCTGCAATGGGATTCCCTAACTGTGGTGGGGCGATAGATGGAACCCATATCCCGATCTTGGCACCGGAGCACCAGGGCAGCCAGTACATAAACCGCAAGGGGTACTTTTCTATGGTGCTGCAAGCAATGGTGGATCACAAGGGACGTTTCACCAACATCAACGTGGGATGGCCGGGAAGGGTTCATGACGCCCGCGTCTTCAGGAACACTAGTCTGTTTAAACGGCTGCAACAAGGGATTTACTTTCCAGACCGGAAAATTACCATTGGGGATGTTGAGATGCCCATCGTTATCCTTGGGGACCCAGCCTACCCCTTAATGCCGTGGCTCATGAAGCCATACACAGGCAGCCTGGACAGTACTCAGGAGCGGTTCAACTACAGGCTGAGCAAGTGCAGGATGGTGGTAGAGTGTGCCTTTGGACGTTTAAAAGGTCGCTGGCGCTCGTTACTGACTCGCTCGGACCTCAGCCAAACCAACATCCCCATTGCTATTGCAGCTTGCTGTGTGCTCCACAATCTCTGTGAGAGCAAGGGGGAGACCTTTATGGCGGGGTGGGAGGCTGAGGCAAACCGCCTGGCCGCTGATTACGCGCAGCCAGACACCAGGGCGATTAGAAGAGCACACCAGGAAGCGGTGCGCATCAGAGAAGCTCTGAAAACAAGTTTCAGTGCTGCCCAGGCTCCTGTGTGAAAGTTATGTTTGTTTGTCCCTGTTGAAAACCCGCCCACTTGATTCACTCATTCCCTGTAAGCAACCCACCCTTCCCCCTTCCCCCTTCGATCCCAGTTTTATTTAAAAAAAAATAAAGTCAGTGTCGTTTTCAAATTACAAATCAAGAACTTTTTATTAACGGGGGGTAATGAACATAGGGAGAGAAATAACCAGGTAGTCCGGGTGGGGTTTGGGAGGAGGGTAGGAGTGAAGGAACAGGGCAGGAACAACATTCAAAATAATGAGAGCCTTTTGCTCGGGCTCTCTAATGGGGTGGACTGGCAGGTTGCACGGAGCTTCCCCCCCCGCGTTCTTACACGTCGGGGTGAGGAGGCTACGGGACTTGGGGA